>CM077034.1:126231416-126716879 GCA_039090855.1 Macrothele yani
GAATAAATTTTTCAATTTTCATCCAAATTAAGGTCATCTTTAATGGTATCATTCACACGTGAACAAATTAAAATAGATAATATTAATAACCAAAAAAAGCTAATGCCCTATTTGTAGACAGCGTGAAAGTAGTGGAATTTTTCACCTATCTATTTCTTACTTGTATCATTTTGGACGAACGGCTTAACGTGTTATTTCCAAAAATTACATTAAACTGCTTTCCTCAGTCAGTAAAATATTGAGAAACTAAAATAATATATATATATATATATATATTGTCATATGCACTTTTAACACTTTCCAACCGTAGGTTGAAGAAGCGTTTATGCTCCAGCTTTGTCCGTCCGTCCGCACGATAACTGGCGTAAAAATGGCTCGTATCCGAAGAAATTTTAGTATGTGGCAGGAGACCACCTG
Source organism: Macrothele yani (assembly GCA_039090855.1). Taxonomy (NCBI): domain Eukaryota; kingdom Metazoa; phylum Arthropoda; class Arachnida; order Araneae; family Macrothelidae; genus Macrothele; species Macrothele yani. Next base: position 126,231,834 of record CM077034.1, read on the forward strand.
GGGACGAACCCTATTGAAAATGGGACCAATGGAGTCAAAGGTCACGACGTAGCAGCGGGATCCATTCCATTGCACTTATTCGTCATAACATGCGTAAATATGGTTCAATTTCAATGAAATTTTACAATGTTGTAGGGGACCACCTGGAGACGAACCCTATTTAAAATGGGTGAATTGGGGTCAAATGGCAGGACATAAGAGCGGGATGCATTCCATTGCCTTAAGGCGCCATAACGTGCGTAAAAATGGCTCGATTTCGATGAAATTTCAGTATGTGGTAGGAGACCACATGGAGACGAACCTATTCAAAATGGACGAAATGGGGTCAAAATCCAGGACATAAGATTGCGATCCATTCGATCGCCCATATCCCATATTATTAAGGTGGACGTCAAGTAATTTTGCTTCCTATACTTCCAATGGAAAAACTTTTGTACACATTTCCTTCACAATTAATGTGTTCCCAAAGATGAAAATTTGAACATCGATTAAAATAACGTCTTAATATAACTTGGAATACTTAATATTTTCTAAAACATAACCATAATTATATTAAAAATCAGTAACTTTTCCTTTGGTAGTGTTGAAACCAGAAAAAGAAAGGCGCGACCTGTACTTTGATGACGTCAGTAGACAAACAAATGTTGGATTGCATAATTATGGTTATGTTTTAGAAAATATTAGGTATTCCAAGTAATAAAATGAAGCTATTTTAATCGATGTTCAAATTTTCATCCTTGGAAACGCATTAATTGGGAAGAAAAAAGATGGCACGACCTGTATTTTCATGACGTCAGCAGTCAAACAAATGTGCGGATCCTATTAAAGTTTTATGACGTCACACTTTTGCTAGCAGATGGTCGCGATTCCAATCTCCGTCATTACGTCACGCGTTGTGTGCGTATGTTCGTCTGCACGATAACTCGGGTAAAAAATCGTTCAATTTCGATTAAATTTTAGTATGCGGAAAAGAATCACCTGGGAAGGAATCCTTTTGAAATTGAACGAAATGGGTCAAATGTGAGGATATAGGAGCGGGATCCATTCCACTGTTCTTATGCGTCATAACTAACGTAAAAGAGGTTCGTTTTCGATTAAATAATAGTATGTGGTAGGGGATCACCTGGGGACAAAAGCTATTGAAAATTCGCGAAATGAGGGTCAAAGGTCAGGACATAGGAGCGAAATCACTTCCATCGCCATTATGCGTTATAACTTACGTAAACATGTTTCGATTTAGATGAAATGTTAGTATGTTGTAGGGGCCTGCCTGGGGACGAATCCTGTTGAAAATGGGCGAAATGGGTCAAAGGTTAGGACACAGAAGCGGGGTCTATTCCATAGCCCTTATACATCATAACTTACGTAAAATTGCTTCGATTGAGACAAAACTTTATCATGTTATTTCGGAGGTATACTGAAACAGTTCTGTTGAATATCATCGAGATGGGATCAAAGGTCAGCGCGTAGGAGTGAGAGTTATTCCACAGCCATTTTATGATTTCTAGTATGTTGGAAAGCGTATCATAATCAATGCATTGCATGATTTTACTAACTTTTTATTTATCACAAACGTAATTTTTTTCAAAGCGATGACGAATCGTGTTTTCATCTGAAATTGAACAATACTTATACTCTCAGTACTGCAATTTTGCATACGTAAATCCGCAGTTTATGTTGCTGCTTTAAATTTAACTCAATTCAAAATAATGAAACATTTTTAAAGCCATGAAATGTTATTTAACTCTGTAAATAAAAGCTCTTAATCCCTCTAGAAGAGATGAGGAATATAACTGAAATATACATTTTGACGCGCTCCTGTTCCTTACTTAACTTTATTCTGCGTTAATAACTGCAAAATAGCACAAGAGATGGCTTTCACATTACACATACCACCAAGGAAAGCGTAAGTCATGTTTTTGAGGGAAAATTGCATCCGTATAAATTCAACTAAATCTCCTTACTTAAATCATGTCATTTCCGAAAGCAGAGATAACTTTCAGGAAGGCAAAAGCATAATTTTCGTACGCTTCATAAATAAAAATATTGCGCTATATGAGTATTCACTAAAACATAACTGTTATGTAAAAACATATATTAATACACTGGTGTGCATAAATTAAGGACGAAGAGGAGAAATTAGCATAACAGCGGAACGAGAAGGCAGAACGTATCAAAATACCACTCAGAAAATAGACTAGGGTCCGGTACGGTAGCGCATGCGCATATACGCAGCATGACGTAGAGGAGGGTGGGGGTGGATGGGTATAAAGCAGACGGGCGGTGTACGCTCAGCAATTCGGTGAAAGCTATTGCACAGTGTACATCGGTTTGAACGACGTCGAGTTGCTGCCATCGTGTGATATGGCCAACAGATAATCCAGTAGACGACATCTCGATGGCTTTATAGTCTTTCTGAAGTTGGAAGAAGATCGAAGTGTGACTAGTGTGGCCGAGGAGTTCGGGATCGCTCACAGCATCGTTTCACGAGCTTGGAGAGCATTTCAAACGACAGGAACAGCTATCGGAGAGTTTAGAAGTGGTCGTCCACGAGCAACCGGCGGACGATCGGTATATTGTCCTACAGGCGAGAAGAGACAGACGGTAGGCAGCGGGAAAACTCGCAAGGCACATGCAACGGACATTTGGACTTCCGTTATCGCGTTTTACCGTTGCCAGAAGGCTGCACAAAGGTGGTCTATTTGCACGACGACGTGTACGGTGTGCCATTAAAGCCTGCTCATCGAAGGCAGCGGTTTCTGTACTGCCAGGGACAAAGGAACTATTCACATCCGCAATGGTGTCGATATCCCTTTACGGATGAGAGCCGATTTAGTCTGACGAGCGATTCTGTGCGTACACCCACCTGGAGAGAGCCGGGAACACGCAATCACACCTACAAAATCATTGAAAGGGACCGGTTTGGAGGTGGCGCAGTTCTCGTTTAGGGCGGTATCATGCTTGGTAGCCACACTGACCTCCACATCTTCCAAGGAGGTTCAGTCACTGGTGTGCGCTATTGTACCGAAGTTCTCCTGCCTCACGTGCGGCTGTTTAGACGTGCTGTGTGTTCTGAGTTCTTATTCATGGACGACAACGCTACACCTCATCGTACAGTGGCTGTCGCAGAGCTGGTGAAGAGTGAAGATACTCAACGCATGGATGGACATGCAAAGTCCCGGACCTATATTCAATCGAACACGTGTGGGACCTTCTCGTGAGACGCTTGGCAGCACGTCATCAACCGCCAGCAACGATTCCGCAGGTGCGATTGGCGCTATCAGAGGAATGGGCCGCGATGCCTCAACAGCTCCTTGACAACCTCGTCCTCATCATGGACAGACGTTGTAAATCCGTCATCGCAGTCAGGGGTGATCATATCCCCTAATAAAGACTGAATTTTTTCTTGCCAGCCGCCAGTCACATGAACGCTTCTGTCTTGTGTCCAGTTGTGCTCGAAGCTACCTTTTCAATGACGTGCTTTTGTATCCTTTGGATTCTTTGTTTGGACGGTTTTGCTCACTACTCTCATATTCTTACATCTTAGGGATCTTATTGTATGATTTAATTCGATGTGGAGCATTTCTGCACGACGATATATACGAAAAATCATCTCGTCCTTAATTTTTGCACGCCAGTTTATACACAGGTGTGCAAAAATTCGGAAAACACAGTTAAAAATATATTTTAGGAAAAACGGAAAACGAGAAGAAGAATACAGTAAAGTGCTTATGACGTGAACGTGGGAATATGAAAATAACAAAAGCATGACGCAATACCATGTGACGAACGATAATTTGTGTGAAAAGCCTGTTTGTGCAGTAGAGAAACAGCTGCCAAAGTACATAACCGATTGTGATAAAACAGTTAAAACATTTTCAATAATATATTTATAACAAACAGCTTCGTCAGAGAGAAACTGTAGATCACAGGAAAATTATGGTTGCATATTTGTGTTCTGCGTAAAACGTTATGTTAGAAACACTTTATTGTTCCATGTGCTAAAGATTGAATTGACCATTATTACCAGTAAGTTGCACCACAGTTTCCCTTTTATTGGCTCGTGCCATACGGGATAGCCTTCTATCACTTGTAACATCCACGGCACAAGTGAAGCCGTCCCCTTTTAGGAAATTTCGTGGTTTTGTTCTTCTAGGACAAATTTTTGGGTGTACTAACCACTGCTGACAGTGAGAACCCTACAAGCCTTGCCGTCGTGGAAATTCTCTAAGTCATTTGGTCATTACAATTGGGCCTTTGTTGAAGTCACTGCAGTCTCCTGCCTTTCCATTCAGAAGGATAAGAACAACACTGATTTACAGAGCTCAGTATCAGGTGTTATTTACACCATATCATGTCATTCACACGCTGCAGCGTTTGCTTCGATTAATATTTTGTTTTCGGTGTATTAACGTCAAAATTCCTTCAACGATGATTCTGGTCTTCAAAGAAGTCAATTTTCACGATCATATACGTTGTCAGTTTTTGTGGTAACCATGCGCCTACCAAGATTTTTGCATTATATTAAAAGAAATGCCGTTACTATAAATTTGAGTTTATAAGCTTTGCTAATGGAACGGTACATCATTCTAATTTCTTTTATCACTATATAAATCCAATCTTTATACAATATCTTGTGCGTGCTAATATGATAGTAGCAGCCAAAATATAAACAACAAAAAAGACATACTCCCAAGTACCGTAAAAAGTGCTGCAATTATGCTCAAATTGTGTACCTGAAAATCGATCACAATTTAGCTTTGCACAAATAATTATTCAGGAGCGAAGTAGTTCCAAACGTTTACTTTACGTGCTTTACTTCGACTAAAATTGAATAAATCATTTTAACCACAAATGTTACTTTTCACAGTCAGTCAAGAATTGACAATGTTTAAAACCTATGAAAAAACACATCTGACAAAAAAAATAAATCTCTACATACAGCATTGCAAAGAAACACCTCGCATTAACCGTACAGAACATTAGAAGATTTAAAATATGGTTTCCATATCTGAGGAAATTGTGCGAATCGTGATTTTTTAGAATAATATGAAGTTCTTCCGGGGAAACAAAGCGGCCATTCTTATGTGATAGTGGATTTAAATTTAAGTAGCTATTATTTTCTCTTTTTCGTGTACTGTTGTCTGCAATCAAACTCATTAATCAGTTCCCGAATGAGATTTCAAAATATATTCACTTAAAAGAAATACTGAATGCTTTCAAAACTATTCACATCGTCATGAATTTTCATACGTAACTGAAGTACAGTTTTATGACTTTTTTCCGGAGGTTTGAAGAGGTCACTTCCTTTATTTTATAAGAGAACATGGTTTAAAACAGCATTGAAGAAGTATAAATTTAGATATATTCCGAAATGTTGAACATATACTGTGAACTGCCAGAAAAACTGGTACACCAGTGTAATACTTGGTAGGTCCCCACGGGAGCGCAGGACTGCAGAAATACAACGGGGCATGGACTACACAAGCTTCTGGAAATATGCAGTAGGCAATGCCCACCGTACTTCCTGCAGAGCGTTTCACAATTCAGGTGTATTCCGAGGTCTCGGATTCCTGTGTTCGACAGCGCGTTGCATTACATCTCAAATGTGTTATATCACTTTCAGTTCTGGGGACTTGGGTTTGAATGGCAACACCCGAAACTCAAATGAATATCCTCTAACCATAATGTGGCTTCCCCACACTTGTGTGGAGGTGCATTGTCCTGTTGGAACAGGCCCAACCCATCAGCATGAATTCAGGATCGAAAACGGGTTTGCCTCGTCAGAAAGTATGCGCACATAGCGTTGTCTGGCCACAGATGATTGTAGACGTACCAGGGGTCCCAGTTAAGTCCAGCTAAACACACCCAATACCATTACGGACCCCCCTCCTCTTCACCATCAGCCGGTACAGTTTCATGTTGACAGGCGGGATACATGGCTTTATGGGGTTTGCGCCACACACGAAACCTTCCATCTGCCTGATACAGTTGGAAACGCAACTCGTCAGACGAGGTTAGTTGTTTCCAATCATCAAGTGTCCAGTGGCGGTGTTGCGGTGCCCAAACGAGGCGCATAGCTCTGTGTCGTGCGCCCATCAAAGGGACTCGAGATGGGCGTCGGCTCCCAAAGCCCATATCGTGCAGGGTACGTTGCACAGTCCGGACGCTGTTGCTCGTTGAGGCTCGAGAATTGAATTCCGATAATACCTGCGAGAGTGTTGCACGGGAAATTTTAAAATTTCGATTGTGATCCTTTCTTTTCCTTAAATGTAAATTTTGAGAACTCGCAGTGTACGACATAACAGATGTAACATACACTTCGTCTTGTATTTTTTAAAGTCAAAGGGCATCATAAAAGTAATGTCTCCTTCTTAATAACTTTTGAAGTTTTGAAGTGAACTTAATGAAACTGCACTGACTTGAACTATGACATGTTAGTAATATCGGGACATTTTTTTTCAGAATCGGGAATAAAAATCATGACTGACCGAGAAAAGCAGCGAGGTGTAATTGTATTCCTGGAAAAAGAAGAATTTAAGGCTCCAGAAATCCGCAGAAGACTCCTGACGGTGTATGGAGCTGCAGCAATCGGCATCCGTAATGTCCGAATGTGGAAAATGTGGTTTCGATAAGGAGAAAGTTCAGCGTCAGGCAAGAAACGGAGTGCAAGACCACAAACTGCAGCGAAAAATTCCAACAGGCAACGACTAAAAGACCGCAGTACAGCTGATCGTCTTGTCACTATCCAGGAGTTGTGTCTTGTAATTTTTTGTGGTCGTAGTGCTATGGAAACATTACTTAAGGATCTGGGCTAAAGAAAAATTTGTTTAAAGTATATCCCAAATAATCCAACCCTTGAACAATGTGAGTAAAGGGTGGAACATGCCGCTACCTCTTGGACTATTATGAGTGCGGGAGTGAAATGGTTTTCTCTAATGTTGTGACGGGGGATGAAATCTGGGTGTTCTTGAATGACCCAGAAACAAAACGTGCGTCAATGGAATGAGACTGCACATCCTCACCTCGACAGAAAACTGTGAAAAAGAAAACGTTCTGCAGGGAAACTGATAGCAAGAATTTTCTGGGACAAAGGTGGTTTCATTTTAAGATTTCCTTCAATGGGGTGTGATAATAATCAGTGCTTACTGTGCTTAGACATTAAAGAAGCTTCAAGAAACTTGGTCATCTCATCCAACACAAAAGCTCGACTCGTCACTGAAGATCACTTGCTGTCATTCTGAGTGGCTTCATGATAGTTTAGCACGACACCATTGCAATCTTTGGCGACGGTGCAATGGAGTTAAGCGCAGTCGTCCTAACGGTCTGCGTGCGTGTAATTCTACGTTGTGCAGCCGTCTGCCAAAGGTGCCGGACGATGACGTCTTAATACGCCGAGAAATACGTCTGCCAATGAAGCCGTACACTAACCGGACGATGCATGGAGGGCTCAACTGCTCGCTGAATATCAACAATCGTGGCTATTGTGTCAATCCGCGCATGTCGGACAGCCTGTAGTTCCTCTCTCTCTGTAGTTCGTTTAGGTCGGCCATAACATTCCTGTCGCTCCTGCGTGCCTTCTTCTATCCAATGCAGCAATCTGCGTGCTATATTGATATCTGCACGAATGGTATAGCGCGCTATACGGCAATAAAACCATCCCACTACCCGGTAGCCTGACTATGCGGCCTCTGTCGAGCTCCTTCAACTAATCGAATTGCTTCCGAACTTTTCTCCGAGGTATACTTCACTTCCGAAGGACACAACGAACACAACAGTATGAGTCCAAATGGCAAGCACGACCTTATATAGCCTGTCAGGTAGACCGCTACGACCCCTCTTTGCTGACGTCACATGCGCTGCCGAACGTGGTACTGGAATCATTTGCATATCGCACAATGTCAAACTTACCCACCAAGTTTCATTTCTGTCGGTTGCTTCTTTCAGGGTGCAACTGTTTTTGGATGATGAGTGTATTTGTAGGTTTAAAAAATATCTTACTGTTGCTGACTGATTTAAACTTCTGCCGACTGACGTGTCATTTTAAGTAAATATTAATGACATGATTTATTATTTTAAATGCCATGTAGTATTTTCGTCTTACTTTCATTTATGAGAAAAGTAACAAATTACTTTCATTTTTCTTGAGGAAATTCAAATTGTTTAGCAAGTTTTGGTAGGAACATACAGTAACCCAGAATCCCGGCAAAATTGTATGAAATAATTTTCTACCTTTTTGGTTCCTAATATTCATGGTGTACCGAGCAGACAATTGTCTCAGTCTCACACTGCAAGTACTTACTGCAAAAAGTTATTAGAATGAATATAAATCTTCGCGTGAAGAACGTCAACTCCAGTTGAAGTAACGTAAAACCGCGATAACAGCGCCCCCACATCCTGGTTGCTTATGTGCTCTGCCGGAAAGCACAAATTCAGGAAAGAAAGCCGTTAGGGGACTACGACAGCCGAGCTCTTTTTTATACACGTTTGCTTCCTTCGATCTAATGACTGTTTGATTAGATCAGTTTTTTTTAGTTGTTGTTGTTCTTTGAGATCTCTCCCTTTCTTTATTTTGGTGAAACAGGTATGCAAAAGCAATTAATTTTACTATTTAAATTAAAGATTAGCAAATATTATAGATAGGCCTAATAATCCGTATAAAACGAATACAATCCGTTGTATTTTGTATTCCTCCAAATGGTTCTGCAAAACTGAAGAGCCAACAAAAGCCTTAACTAACGAGACTGGTGCAACATAACTAACATATCCAATTTGCAAAGTGATTATGCTAACCCGAAATCAAAAATGCACGTGTTCTGAGTATATCGGCTACTTTCCTATAGCACGTAGCCTGTAACCCCAAATAGAAGTCAACAAAACAACACAAACACGTATGCGCAGTCTGTTCTGCCATCAGCCTGTATGTTGTTTCTGTTCACTGCATCTTGTAACAAAGGTTATGTCGGTGCTAGTTACATATTCTTTGGTTATAAGACATCAATCAGCCCGTCAAGGGGCTTGCTATGCATGTGTATCCGATATATGCGGTGCCAGAATTTTTAAAAATATTACTTAAATATAACATTCTGTGCAGGTATTATACTGAAAAAAATTAAGAACTACTGAAAAAATATATTTTTTGTATTTTTTATTTAGGCCTAATGTGTTCACAGTATTTAACAGATATTATATCAAGTTATCATAAATAAAAACTTAGGGTTCATTTAAGCTACGAACTACAAATCTGTAAAAGTGTTTTTGAAAGCTGAAAATCCATTCCGATAATATACCTCAGCTGTAGATCAGGTTATAAAAACAGCTGTTGAAAGGCAAACCAGGGTGTTGTTGCAGTTCTTCTCACTACGTCGGTTTACTATACACAAAAAATGCATTATTTTAAATTTCTATACTTACCATTTATTTACTGAAATTTCCTTTTTTTAATCAATAACCAATTAGAAATGCTGAAAGAGTAGCCTCGCTTTAATTTAAACATTTTCTGCTGCTTCTAAGAGTCAAAGTTTCTGGGAAACACTCCAGTGGCGCTTCTTGTAATGTCTTTTTTGCATATTTACCTATGAAGGAAAAGCGTTGCAAAATTACTGGTGTTTTTCAAACATATGTTAGTAGCACTGTAGTTTGGCTGACACAGTGAAGAAACATCGTAGTGTAAAAAATGCATTATTTCACTGACGAACATCATTTATATACCACTTTACACATATGTGATTTTTTTTTATTTGGAGTTTTAATGAATACCTTGAGCAACGCAATGTGTTACAAACACTCACCTGACTCAAATTTAAGGTCACTGGTTTCAGGGAAGGGTGAGAGCTAGTGCCGTAAGATAAACACAACATCCATGCCTCACCGGTATTCAAACCCGGACCCCTTTCGGACGAATGATCAGAAATCATCGCTTAGACCACTGCAACACCGCGGCGCCTGAATTTCCTTTAAACCCTTACATTGATACGCTCAGTAGAAATCCCAAAGAGTTTTAAACCTTTGTAGGTTTATAACTAGGCAGATGAACAATATATTTGCTAAAACCTGAAAGAATAGCCATTTATTGGCCCTCATTATTTTCGATGTAGGAATTTTCATTTCATATTATCGTTAATTGATACGAGCACAAAAAATTCTACAGGATACTAAAGTCATTTACTGTATTTTTGTAAAAGTGTGATGAAGCAAAAAATGAAAGATGGACTAAACTTTATATGAATTATTTTATACATATTTGAATTATATAGTGTATATACTTTGGAAAAAAGAAACTAGCAAACAGTCAAGAATGATACAACTGATGTCGTAGCGATTCCTGAGGTACGACGGATGCATCTGGTATTTCTCAAGATAGAAAAAAGGTACATCACCTTCAAGTTGCGTTTACATTACATGACGGATCCTTGAAGCACAATCAGTCTTTCATTAGGCTTTGAATTTTGCAAAAAAAAAATAATTTGGAAGCTATTTACTGCTTATAAATATTTTTCTTTTATTTAGGAGAATCAGCTGTTTTCGTTCAACACATATATTCACTTAGTAAATCATGTTCTATTTTAAATGCTATAACAATGTAGGAAAGTAATGGCTACTTTGTTTTTTTTTGTCCTTCCCCATGTTAAATGAAGGCTGGTATTTTATTGGCCAGCGTTTGGGGATTTGAAAAGGATAACTATCTAATTTTCCTTCTGAGAATAAAGGAGAATGGGAAATTCAGAAGTTACCTTGTACAACCACTCCCTCTAACATTTTATCAACAAGCAACTCATGAACATCTTACAGATTTTATTCTCTAAATGACTAATCTGGTTATCCTAGAATAATAAGAAAACTGTTGTTGTAATTGGGCTGACTGTCTTTCATTTTGAATTTTCGTCTGTGTTCCTAGAATTTCTAACGAAAAGCACTTATGAAACAATTTTCAGAAAAACCTCAGTTTAAGATTTCATGATTAAAATTTATTGCAACATTTAATGCAAGATATTGGTCCAGTGTGGGGATGTGCTTCTTAAACGTCCTTGTTCTATTTGGCGTCTAAGCTTTTTCTGTATCTTGAAACCTTTACCAAAGCCTAGAGATGACACTTTGCGGTGCATTTAGTGCTCTGGAGACAGGGGCCTGTGTCTGTTCTGATTTGAGCTTTCCTATAGTTCCACCCCGTGTGTCTTTGTACTATGTTACGTTCTTGATCACAAATGACAGCAACTCGTTTAACTAGGTTTGCAAGAAAATTGAATAAGACAGTCAAGGTAGGCTAAGCTGCGTTTATGAAGCTGCGAGGTATTTGCGTATTGAATTTTAGTGGGCGTTATTTGACCGTTTACTGCGATAGGTTTAGGTGTGAGACAAATCTACATAAATATTGTCTGCTGTTATGTCCGTTTAAATAATTTGATTTGCATGTTTTTCCAGTTATGCTTAATTTCCGGATACCACTGTACTGCAAGCAAAGTTGTTAAGGAATTTCGAGAACAGATGCATTTCAAACCAAATCATGTTCAAAATATGGAATTTCTCAGTTAGTGAAGGTGAAATGATGCTACACTGCGGAAATTTTAAAAACCGTTACGGTTAAACCAAAACTTATTTTTCGCACATAGGAGCAAAAAGAATTTTTTTACGGCACATTGGAGCACCCTATTGAATTGCCGTTTCTGCAGTCCTTGGCTTTGCTTCACAAATAACATATAACGTTTAAATTAAAAGCGAAATGTTTGTGGTGCATCGAAGTACAACCGAAAAGTTGGTTGAAGTTTTAAAATTTGTGAGACGGGGGAGCGGGTGACACTATCGACCCAGACAGATTTTAAACGTATTAAATTTGTCTTTTCACGTCGGGGGCTGGCGTTCATAAAACGATTCTCGGTGGGTGAGCAAAAGCTCACGCGAATTAAAATTAGTTGATGTATATTAATGCTAAAACAGTTTCCTGTGCTAATATATTTATATGGCACTGTTTACATTTTTATTACTGCACACTAAATCAGCAGTCATAGTGTACATTAAGTATTTTGGGTGTAAGCCATCGACATTACAAAAAAGTAGACCGGATTATTAAAAAAAATTCTGCAACTTTTCACCTATAAGAAACAGATTAAATGATAAAACAGATTGTATGTATATATGATAACAAGTGATGGAACTATCTGTAAATGTTTATTACTTTTAGTAATTGCGACCATTCCAGCTACGTTTTTCGTATTTGTATTTATGGTTACTATATACTGAAAGTAATATTCAATATAGTTCCAATTCCCAATCTAGAAATCGAGTGCCTATTCACAAAATAATATAAGCATTCGCGGTAGAAGAATGAACTATGCATTTTACATTTTCCGCAAGTATTCATCACAAAACACAAATTACTGACTATAATCAATCCCATATAAGCACATACTGTACGTGTGTTAAGAAAACTTGCTCTAAATACGGCAATGTACCTGCCATATATTTTCATGCTTTAACTGTGAACATCGAGATTTTACACATCATATCGAACATACCGCAAATACTGCTCTGTACCATAAGTTTCAAATGAGAACTGCATTTGAAGTAAAGTATCAAGTAGAAACGTAACCGTTTTATACACCAGCAAATTACCTCCTTTGTGCTACGTACTTATTTCATAACATCGGAACGGATGCAATTAATCTTTCTATAAATGAAAATTTGTTAATGATTATGTCCTTTAATCTCTTAGACTGACAATTTAAAAAACGATTCTATTTCAAAAATCCTTCAGAAAAACAAAAAGGACACACAGCTCCATATCAGTTCGTTCTCAGCGTTATATGAAACAAAAACTAAATTTAAACTTGCTGTGCAGCACAAATAATTCTAAGATCGAAAAAAATGAAAAAAAGTTCATCAAAACAAAATTAGAACTGAAACAAAATGAAAAAAATCTCCCAAATTAATCCTTATTTCAATGGAGTAAGGATATATGTAGAGTAATATTATTATTGCACTTCTGCATTTAATGTTTCATTGCTTTCTGAATTTTAGCTGCTTGCTTTTTATGTTTGATTACGTTCCATACGACTGAAATCCCTTTTTGCGAAATGAACTGAACTGTACCCTAAAAGAACCTTTTGTTTTTTCTGATTTTTTTTATGGAGAGACATGTTTCTTCTTTATATAAATACTGAGATGGACTGAAAGGGTATTGTATTGCTTGGGTTGCCTTACACTATTATATAGCAGCCGTTTACAATACAATAGCAAGTACCTGATGTGGTCGCCTGCCCTTACAAACAGAAAACACTAAAATTTTAGGAATATGCAGAATAGGATAGTGAAGGGCTACTCACCTACGCCTTAGATAAAAGCCCTACGCAAGTAGCATATATAATTAAAAACATATTTACCTTATCCATAGAAGACGCGAACTTTTTGTGTAGCTCAAAGGCGGAACGAGAAACAGCTAACTAAATGTGTCAACGAGACCGAACACATTTTCAGACGAGTTGCCTGTTCACCAAGGATGATGAAGAGAAACGTCACCAGCAAGGAAAACATTACATTGGTGTAATGCCGTATTATTCCCTTCTTACAAATAATTTACAACTCACCCGTAACGGAGGTTCTGGATTTCGCAGATGTAACGCACCATAGCCCTGAAACCACGTCAAGCACCTAGATCTTGAGAGAATTTGGAGCTGCAAGTTCTAGTATTAATATATCAACTTTTGAAATTTTTTATGGCATTTGTTATTTAGATGCTTATAAACTGTGTAGAAAATCCAGCATATGAAATAGCTCAAGATAGAATATAGCACTTAAAGTTCCCATTCAAAAAATGAACAATGCAATGTACTGCATTAGCATATCCACCGAAGAGCCACAATTCTTTGACGTCACATTTTGATGCAAATCGGAGCGACTGCAGGGAACCCACGGTTAGTGTGAAGATCCTTAAGCTGTAGCCATGTTATGAACCGTATCAATAACCTGGTGCTGTGCTCTGCTAATCAGGGTTATCCTTGTTTTTTGGGTCGTTGAGTCAGCGGACATGCGCGAGTTTGACAACTGTCAAATCGCGATGATAAAGTGAATGTGTCAGAGCATTTCTTAAACTTCAATGACTGTGTAGTGCTCATTGCCTTTTGTTGTTATTACCTTCAAAATGTGGTCCGATTAGGGAAACCACAGACCACTGACTAGGTAAATGTCCTATTACGGCACATCGGCCCTAGCAGTAGACGACGGTTATCGCGCATGATACCAACCAACACAAGGGACATAGTTCCGCAGCTTGCCGGTTATTTACATATTGGTGACGAAGCAATGTATCCGAACACACAGTACTTCGAATTATGCTGAAAATAGAGCTGCCTATCCTCACAGCGCACCGAGTGCACTTATCGGCCTCTGTTCACCATCGGAAACGCCTGCGGAGGGTACATGAGCACCAAAATTGGACCTTGAATGAATGGAGATGGTCGTCTCCTACGAGGAATCTAATTTTAAAGAAGCCCACAATTTTAAAACTGTTAAGTGTAGGTTTCGGAAATGTGGGGTCCCCGGCTCTAGATCGCTTTAATACGAGTAACATTGATCTACGTTTGTCATTTAGATTGTAGTTTCCTCTTTTTTTAAGAGTGTAGCTTTAGTTTAAGGATGGCGGAGAACTAAAAGTTTTAGATATTTTATCCTGAAATCAAAAGTGATAATCCAGTTTGGCTTTACTATATATTTCTTCACAATATTTCAGCAAGATTCAAAAATATGCGCTGCATGGTATCAAAAATGTTATCAGCGTTGTTCAGATTTATGGATAACAGGAAAGTAAAAAAGAAACCTCAAACCATATATTATACAGTGAATTCCTTGATATAGCAGTGTTTTGCAACTGGAAAAATACCAAATAATATAATGGGCAAAATGTAGTTTCTGTAGCACAGCATTTGTGAAACGGTATGATTTCTCAAGTTCAAGGGTCTCGTCGTTAGATTTATAAATGTCATTGTTTTTTTATAAAAGTAAAAATTATTTTGCTGCATATCAATTCAGAAGTATATTTCGTATGAGAAGATATGGGATTGATTTAGGGTAAGAAACTGGAAACAAACTCAGAAGGAACGGTAGTTAGCGAAACACAGAGATCGAATGCCAAAAAATAAAGACGAAAGCAAATAGCAAACATTTTCCTTTAAATCCTCGTAACATTAGTAATAAGAATATAATGACTTCAAGTTTTGCTTCAACTAAACTGAATTCGATTCAAGGTCATAGTCATTCGTATGAGAACGGCAGCAGAGCAATCGAACGTTGAACAGTTTTCAGTATTTCCTTTGTAGTATTGGTAATTTGTAAGAAAGAAAAATTTAAGAAAGAATTTTCAAGGTTGCCATTTTATTGTGGCAGCTGCGATTTTGTAGTGTTGTGGTTTAGTGAGTTCCTCGCCTCAACTATTTACAAATGTCCGTTGACATTAAATACAATGTCGAACTGAATCAAAGAAAACAGGTTTTTCATTGTATTCTTATTTTTCACGTTCTTTCTCGACTTTCACTTTAGTGCTAATAAACAAATTTTAATTTATTAAGATCGTGATCAGCGCTAAACTTTTTTACTTAGGAAAAAAATTTAAACACACAACAACATTCCTTTAAAATTCCAGAGACATTTCTCACACCGAAATTTTAAATTATTATCAAAGTAAGCATCGCTGAACTGTTTTACTTGTGAACGAAATTCAAACACAAAGCTACGCCGCTCCTAAAGGGCCAGGGAAGCTTTTCACATTTTGCAGGGGAGGGGGTCTCTTTGAAATTAAAAGGTCAGGGAAGCTTTTCACATTTTGCAAGGGGGGGGGTTCTATTTGAAATAAATTTTACTGTCTATAAAGAGTAAAATTAGGAAACAGAATGAAAGATAAGGTGTTCTGAATTTCACACGTGAAGAATTCAAAATTTTCGAAATTCAGTACTTCAAGAAAAATATTAAGTCGATAATTAAATGACTTCTTGAGCAATGCATGAGAATGTTTATAATTTTTTAAAAATCTAATTTTTAATGAGTGA
The DNA here is from genome assembly GCA_039090855.1 of Macrothele yani. Classification (NCBI taxonomy): domain Eukaryota; kingdom Metazoa; phylum Arthropoda; class Arachnida; order Araneae; family Macrothelidae; genus Macrothele; species Macrothele yani. The sequence continues at coordinate 126,247,868 of CM077034.1, forward strand.
CACATGGATTTTTAATCTCATTTAGTCACAAAATTTGATGTTACTGATGCCGAAGGCTTCAGCACCGCAAAGTTTAATAATAAATTTACCTCATTACACTATCTTCTCTCTTTAGGAAATTTATGCTGTGTTTTGTGATTAAATCCTTAATTTCTATTTATGTCAAAAATGAAACATTATTCTCGAACCTATGTCAGCTGTAATGCACGTCATGAAGTCATAAGAAGTTGAGAATCCGTTAGTCGTGTTAGGTTGTTTTAGATAAACAAGTGTAAACAATAGTGGAAATTACCTAAATTTAGGAAAACGTTGTAAATGATTCTCGGAAAAATGATAATGGAGCCAAATCGAACTGCATATCCTAGCTACTTTACTCCTGCAAGTGTTCTGGGTATAGGATAACGAACGCCAATACCCCAAGTACAGCTGACGTTAGACGCTTATCAAGTGCATTGACTCGTTTTCTGATCTGAAATGATTTTCTTTAATGGGAAACAGTGTAAATACAAAAAAATAAATTTCCAATCATTGCTCATGAAAAGTGAATTTACAATAAAAACGAATGCATTTAAGTAATTCAATTTCCCCGTAATCACTGCCGTGTTAATCAGCAGGAAAATTAAAATGGTGCAGAAGCACAAGCAGAGTAATGTGAAGAATTAAGTAGTGTAATATTTTACTCACCTAAAATTCCACTTAGCTTGCTTTATAATGAGACACAAACTTTTGTATCTTTATGTCTGACGAGCTATCTATAGAAACGTTATTCACAAGAGAATACTTTTGACTCCGCAGGAACTTCTTTTAAGCTGCAATATACTTCATCCCTGAAGAAAGGTGCAACTACCAGGGTTTGAACTTAATTTACATATTCTTAATTTTTCCCAGACTTTTTTAAATCGAAATGCTTGTTTAAGGACAAGCAATTCGATTTAAAAAGTCTGTCACAATGACGCGTCATTTTACCCCAGAGCTTTAAGGTAAGGAAATGTCACATTCATTTCAGCATTTCTGTTTACAAATGGTACAGCATCTACAGCAGCACTAGCCGAATGAACCAGAGGGCTACGGGAAGTGTGTCTATAACGACAATTCAGAGATCCCTGCTGCGCATGGGGCTCCGATGCAGACGGCTGGTCACTGCTCCTATGTTAACGAAAGTGCATCGGCAGGAAATGCTTAAATTTGCGCGGCAGTATCAGAATTGAACTTCCGCTGATTGGTAAAGAATAGCCTTCTCCCATGAGTCACGTTTTCTGCTTCATTGAACGGATGATGGACGTTTGCGTATGAGGCGAAAATCATCGGAGAACAAACACTCTTCAGCCATTGCTGTGAAGTATCGGTACTGTGTTTCTGCTACTTATCCGTCGTATATACCTTCGTCTAATTCCACTATTTTCCTGATATGTGTCTCTATACATTATTTTTATTCATCTTTTCTTTATACATTTCAGCAAAATTTCTTTGGGCTTATATATAAACTAACCAGATGCATAATGATACTTTTAATATTTTTAAGATTATTGTTTGAGCAGTAAATTTTTCAACGATTTTGCTCAATCTTACAGTATGACGTTTTGTTACATGTAGGCGTGCGAATCAAGCAATTGGTATATTTGCTTGCGATAACTAGCGTTAGAGTTTTTTACACAACATTTGGCTTTCCCATAAAGAAGGGACATGAGATTGATTTTAAAAGAAATCGCAAGGTTCATACAGCACCTCTAAAATACACTCATTTTGCACTAGAAATGCTTACTCCCTTTATCATAGCAACTCATTGCACCAGTGATACAGAGAAAGTAGAAAGAATGACGATGACATAATACATATAAGATTAATACCTCTCTCCATTTAAATTAAATTATTAAAAAATCGGCGGTGAAACCCTATTTCACAAAAGTTTTTAAAACTACCTTACCTTTTCAGGAAAGTATAAAACCACGAAATTCATTTATTCAACAGAATAGTGAAATATGTATTGCTCATATGTGCAGATTGAGTTAGATTGATTCTTTTTTTTAAAGCAAACCTTTAAAATCGCGAAGATTCCCCATTAAGTTCAACACCGAAAAACCATATCCCTTAAATTACTAAAAACAAATCAATGTAACGCTCAAAATTTTGAACTGAGATGAATTATTTGTAACATTACTTGAAGTTTACTTCTTAAGCTATGTTTTTTCCAATAATTCTCTTAAATGATACACAAAGATATATCCTCAGTTGCTTGGAGATTTCTCTTTCTGCGTGGTGTAACGGTAACATATTCGAACATAAATCGTGAGATGCGGGTTCGAATTCCTGTTCGAATACGACATAATTCTCAAGTGTTCTGATGTATGTCTTCATGTAATGCTGTTTAAGTAAATGTAAATATTACTTAATACGGATATATGTTTCGAAGAAAGTAGCTTTCACTAAAATATTTAAATTTTAATTTACATATAATTTAATGTTCTTAAACAATACCAAGCAGAAAAGTTCTGTATTGGTTCTACAGCCTTTATTGGCTCTAGTACAAAACGTTTTGGAGACAGCATTTGAATAACAACCGTTTCAGGGGACGAATACGAAGTTTTCTCCAATACATCAGGCATATTCACTCATGTGCTCTCTTTACAGAAACAATACATCTATTTTTAAAGAAGTTATACGACATTTCTAATATAGCAATGGTTAATGGTTCTCGTATGTCCATTCGTACTCTATTTACCTTGACGGTACATCCATTTTTGGGGAAGGGATACCGTATCTAACTACCAACAGCTCACATATGTCCACTCATGTGTTATTTTTATCTTGACTGTACATATTTCAGAAAACAAAAGGGATGTTTTCTAATACCCAATGCTTCACGGATAACCACTTTATGATATTTTTTTCTTTTTCAAGACGGTGTATACGAACATAAAATTTATTCCTATGGAATTCAAGAGAGGAGGTGTATGGCAACATAATTCTGCATCTAATGTGGATAGATCAGCATATGCTCATAATTCTTAACTATTTTCCGAAATTAAATAAGATTTGATCTTTTAAATAACTGTAAGTTGGATACGGCAGTTATGCAAAAATACTTAGTAGAACGTGTGATTCAAAGCCCTCTTACCGTTGTTTCTTAGCCGTATTTAAAAAAAAAGTATTCTGTGAGATATGCCAGCGGGAAATTTCTGCTCTAGTTAAGTGCTTAGTTTTTCGTTTCGTATTATTGAAATGTTTAATGTGAGTGTATTCGTTTTTGAAATTCAGACAACACTGTCGCTAAAGAAAATATCTCTGTTTAAATGTTTTTGCTTAAAAAAAATGTGGTAGATATTTCAAATTAAGCATTTAAACGAAGTGTTCAAAAACATTCAAATTCAGCAGTTAAATAAGTGCTCAAATTAAGCATTTAAATATAATTGAATTTAAGTTTTTTCATAATCCATCACCCTGAAAATAGTGAAATGCCCTCAAACCACAGAAGCTCTTTAAAAAATGGAGAATGTGTATATAATACCATCTTTATTAAAGTAAACGAGTCCATTTGCAAAAGGCACATCTTTAAATGCAATTTGTACATATTCTGGAAATAAAGGCTGAAAATTATTTGCTCTGAGAAAGCTGTTCACTTGAAAATATTTAAGTGATTAACAAAGTAGCTCAAGCGAGAGGTGTACAAAGATACGGTCCAGTTCAAACATAGAAGCTGACAAGCGTTCGTCCGAGATTCCGGATTCGAATCCCGGTGAGAAATGTATGTTGTATTGATTTCACTGCACTGGTTCTCTCCCCTATCTGGAACTAGTGGCCCTATATTATGGACGGGCGACAATTATACTTCCATCCCTGGTCCGTTCTGAGCAACAGAAGAAGTAGCGTTGTGTCACTATATTGCGCAGAGCGAACCAGGGATGGAAATATAAAGGGGGCAACATCTTGTAGGCTGTCAATTTGCTCACATCAATCGTTAAACCGGCACATAAAAAACGTTTATTCCGGAATTAAGGTTCTCACAAGTGTATTGAAAAGTGCTTTAAGAACGAAACACAACAAGACATAACCCTAATCATTTCGATGACATTTTTTTTAACATTTGAATTAAAAATGAACTTATTTATTTAACCACTGGAATCATTGAATGCATAGCAGGCTTTTCGGGATTACATTTTAAATTATTTGGCTTAGTGAATTCTGAACAGCTTTTGATTTATTTTATGCGTAATGCTTTAGACATAGTCAGTGGAACGCATTTCTCCCAGATATATTATAAATCCTTCATTCCGGTAAATTAAAAGCATAATTAAACAATATATTGTGCATCAGCCACTCACCCACAGCTGTGAGCTCCTCCGTTTCGGATGTGCAACAATTCCCATGAATGTTTTCTTCAGCTTTGGAAACATGTAAGAGTCACAGCTGGCAACGTCTGCAGAAGTGGATGATTCCTGAAGTAAATTCAATGTACGGCGGAACTGGCAATTAAGTTGGTGTGATCTGGTGAATTGTTTGAAAAATCAAAACACCGCTTCGAAGTTCTGTAGGTCAATTTTCCCTAATGACTACCTGTATTTGGCCAGTGACATTGGTTACCTTTTTTATGTAGGCGGATTCATTTCATATCCCAAGATAACTGATACATCAACTTTGGTGACTGGATAATTCGCACGCTGCATCTTGGTCTCATCAGCCACTGTAGTAATTTTATGGCCTTCCTAGTCCTTCAAAATGATTGTTTTTGCATTCCATTCACAAAATAATTTTTTTCGCGTTGGAAGACAATCAAGGACAAGGTATTATACCCGTACCTGCAAAATTATAACATTCAGTTACAAATGCATCTGAGGAACAACACTGATAAACGGACCTGCACAGTATCAGGTGTTTTATATAATTTTTCACGACCGTTTTTTACCTGACCTCGCTTCTATTTGTATAAAGTCGCGCCAGTTACAATGGTTTAGCCACTGGATGTACGTATGTACTCTTATGTACAATAAGTATTTCAGTACTACAAATTTCGAAGTTGAAAACACAAAGATTCAAAACTTCAAATGTTGCTGCTCTTCCTATTATAACTTGTTAAACGGATGTAACGTTAGCTCATGTTCTCATGTTAAGAAAGAAGTAAAAATCAGAAATTTTATTATAATTCTTTATAAAAATAAATTATTGTATGCTTTAGTAGGTGAATATATGTTATTATTTTTGCGCTATGCATTTCATTTACATTTTACTTTTATATACAAACTATATTATTACCACATTAGTTAAATTAACAAATTCATTTCGATGGGCACAAATTACAAAGAACCTAGTCTTTAATGAAGATTATATTTCGAAGTCATTGATGCAGTTCTCATGGAACCGCGTGAAAGTAGAATTGTTCTATAATATTAATATGTGTATAGCATACCTAATTATAACTCAAATACCCCAGAATAAAAAAAGATAAATAAGAAGATACAATGAAATTTATATACACGAAAATGTGAATTGTCGAAGTGAATTCCACAAGCAAAACCCATCCTTTTTGTTATCATAAAGTCTTACTTTCTTAGTGAAAAGAAACTGTTCGTTACCAGGAAAACAATTTATACGGAAACTAAATGTGGATTAGTGAGCTGAAGAACCAGAAACAAAGCTATTTGCTTAGCAAAATAAAGAATGCAGCTGACAGAAAGTAAAGTGTTTTATTACTATGAATCAAATTTATAGAATATTTCTAGTCAAGTTTTTAGTCATCATGCTTAATCGGACGGAAGCCTTAAATTTCTTCTTACCAGTTTTTTTCCCCTCTTTGCCATTCCACTTGCAACGTAGTGTTATTTTATTATGTGCTTTTTTGTTTACAATAGAGACTGGTATTTGTCTTATTTATTTATTCCAGTATTTTGAGTATAGATTTTAGTTGTACCGAGAGAATTTGGCATCTCCCTGTTTAATCATTGGAGCACCAAAATTTTGTATAAAAATCTCATGCGTCATTTCTCTGGTCCATCGGTCTAAAAGTTCATCCGGATGGTATTGTATAAGACATGATTGGTTCCCTTCTCTCAAGGCACTAGCTGTCTCCTTTCCTTGAAATCAGTGACACTAATTTAAGAACAACGCTTGTTTATATCACTTACAATCGCCCACCTTGTTCCTTAAATTAGTAAAAATTATTTATGTTCCCCATCCGTAAATGAGAAAATAGCACTGCATTTTTTGTAAATAAATTTAAAGATTTATTTACAGATATCCACAATAAGCTATGGTTTCCAGCCGCTATCATTTTCAATAACTCTCAACCAACTGAATGAGAGCTACAATGAAAATAGGATAGGAAAAATCGATTTTTAGCTTTGAAGGAAATTAAAACCTAAAGATATTTTGTGCTGAATTTCAACTTCTGCCCTGTCACCATTGTTTATCTAAAATTTGTGACACACTTTTTTTAATGGGGGTTTGACGACCACCGCCGCGAGCAACTCTGGGGATTATAAATAGTCGCCCGTCCCTAAATTAGGTTCCACGGAAGGCAGATTGTCAGTGCCGTCAGATAACCACAACATTCATGCAACACTGGGATTTGAAAACGGACCCGTCTCTGACGATTGACCAGAAACAACCATTTATTCCACTACGTTACCAGGGCGGCACACACTTCCTGCGTGTAATTTAAGAATCTTCCGATTGCGTTTAAATGTGGTATCGTGAGAACCTGATATTTTCCGATTTAGATTGTAGCTGCGTTCAAAGTTTTCAATCAGTGTTAGTGAACATTTTTCTAAAAGACTTTAAATTCATTTTGAATTATATAACTGGCTTATCTCTAATGCGAAATGTTTTGACCTATCTCTAACACGTTTCGTTGGTATGGTTCAAAGGATTTTCTATTTACTGTTTTAAAGTCTATTACTGACTCTTTACCTTGAAGCTACATTGAAGCACCTTTGTGAAAGTTTATCAAAATAACACAAAATATGTTCTCTCCAAAAAAATGTAGGAGACAAATATTGCGTTGAACAATTTGTTCCCAATCTTTATGAGTCGAACGCCAAACAGAAATTTTCAAAGTGCTGGCATTAGGTTACAAAAAAAAAAAAGCCATATATATATATATTCCATATTCACGTGTAAAGTGATGTAAACAAATAACTAAAGCTAAGCAGAAATAAATGTAGCTAACCAAATTTTCGTATCATCAAATGAAAAATTTCTCTTTTCTGATGACAAAGTTACTCGTGGCGATATGCGTTATATCGGTGTTAAATGCAAATATAGAAATGGTACCCGCATTTTTATGCGTGAATTACACGTTAGGTAATTGGTATTAAGTTGTAAGTACAATTTATTAAACCATCTTAATGGCCCACACCGTCAGTGCACGACGATTTAATACTTAAAAATGACTGATATTTACAAGTTAAAAACCCCACGAACACTTCCGGGGTGACAATCATCCCGTCTTCAGATGGAATAGAATATTTCTGCTCATGTGCTATACCAAAGTGGGTACACGATAGATTGGGGTATGTGGTACAATAACATATATACACATGTATGTTGTTAATGTTCCAAAGTTAACTATGACTATTGTTATTAAAATTTATAGCCCTCAATATGGCATTTCCATATTCTGGGTAAGTCAATGGGATTGTTGTCATGCAGCAGCGATCCCCAAAAGCTTCGATGTACATGCTTTCATCTATGTGTAAGGAGTGTATGGATGCTGGAGTATTTAACAATTTGACACTAGTACAATCCGGTTGAACAGTCGCACATACGACGTTCCTCTCGAGTGCTGTGTCGCCATGGTTGACACGAATGCCATACTTATGCTCTTGCACTCAAATACCAAGGCTACCATTTGTGGATCCCACATAATTGCTTACATGTTCACCAGTGGAAGTACGCATGAGGGGGATATTGTCGACACACCATTTACGCAAGGTGTTCGTCCTTTCCCAAACTTTTTCATGTATGAAAGAAGGTTACTGGATCTAGTTTGAAACTGAATGTTCTATTTCGAGCAAATGCGTGACAGTACATTTGTGAAATGTGGGTACTCTTCTAATGTGCCTACAAACCATTTTCTAGGATTATGATCTTTAGTAAGTTGTATTGTGCACCTAAATGCAATTATAGGGAATATTGCAGGGCAGACGTTCCAATCTAGTTTGTAAGGGAGTATACACACCGCTGGTTCCTCACCAATTGCAGAGATCTAAACGTCATACCGAAGCACACAAGAGTTCGAGGTGCAACAATACTTCTAAAGGCGTGACAACTGTGTACCTCGAAATGCCGAAAGGAAAAGGTTGATGTGAGCAATCAGAAGTAAGAGATCTCTTATTAACTACCTTAACCGAAATTACTATTTTTAATACCAAACCTTATCTCACCCCATCCTAATGGACCTTGTACTAATTATTACTGAAGAACTAAATGAACACAGCATCAGTTTTTTGTTTGAAACTCACATCAGGAAACTAAAGTTTCTTGTAGACTAGAAGGTCAGCAGAAGGCCAACATGATATCAAGGGTATTATTGTCATATCAACTCTATTTCTAACGTCGTCAACCTAAGTAGCCATGAGCTGAATCCCATCCAAATTAGAGCTCTCGAAAGAGGTACAAAATTTGCTTACCCTGTGAACAATCTAAATGTCTCAAAATTATCCCACCAACTAAAGCCATTATTAAGGGTCTTCCGGAGGATGAACGGGATTACGCAAGGGTACAAATTGATAGGTGCTTACGTCAATGCGAAACGCTACAACAGTCTGAATCATGTCAAGTTTACAACGAAGAAAAACGTCAGCTGTTGTCAATCAGAAATAGTGACGAAATCTCTATTCTGGTAGCCGGTAAATCGCACCTAACTGGGTTTTTAAATAGCTCAACATACCAAGAAAAAATGTATGAAGCCCTGTCCTCTATTCCACACATTGTTATTGAAAGTGACAAAACCAGAACAACTTGTTGGGCACTTTCCAGACTGAAACGCCTCTACTCTTTTCCTAAATGGGTTTCCAATGCATTTACTCCTCCCCAACACGGCTGTCGTGTGCCTTTGGGCATCTGTAACTGTATAAGCAGGGGCACCTTTTCCTGCCTTTGGTCGCGAGCTATGTTAGCCAGACAAGACCTTTCAAAACAGCCCTTACCCAGTATTTAGCAAATTTTGCTGCGAACTCACCTTATTCTGTAAGAGTTCCACTAGGTCAATTGGAAAGTTGGAATGTTTCAGCCGCATGCTAAGCTATTCATTATTGCTTCAGTGGATGTTGCCACACAATACTCTAACGTACCTGTGGACGGCACCCATCTCATTAAAGAGGCTGAATTTGCTGAGACCCAAGTTCTCATTTTAGAAATGTCTGCTGTTATGAACGCAGTTCGTTTGGTTGAACAAAGTTCATACTTTAAGTTCCATAATTGTGCTCACCTATGGGATCTACACTTTCCACTGTACTTGCAGAAATTCTGTTCCAATACTTTGAAAGCACAGTTCTCAATGAGTTTTCTCTTGCACTCAATTTATATATCATGTACGCCGACGGCATCCTTGTGTTCTGGCCTCTTTCACAGGCTGACTTAACTAGGTTCGCCGACTCGCTTTCATCTGTTTTCCTCACTATCGGACTCACGATAGAAATTGAATCTAATAATTATCTGCATTTCCGAATTTTTCGTAATCCTGAAACTTGCAAACTATCTCTCTGCGTTTATCGAAACCCCAACGCCAGTTATGCATTCATGCATACATCTGCTGATCATTTATTCAAGTCTTATATATAATTCCTGTTCGATTTAGCAGTTAAATATGGGTACCCCAGATATCTGGTCAATCGAATCTACCGTATAATACTAAATGATTGATCCACATGTCTGACTAAATACCATAAGCGAAAGAAACGAGTTGTAGGCACAGTTACTTTCTTGTGTGCAGCAATTGCACAAAAGTTTTTATTATATACGCTCTCTTCATTGTTTCTTTTACGTAACCTCACTGATATAATTTCTATGCGTGGTACCTTAATCAGATGTATACATTATTCGATTCATATCAATATCCCTAACTTTCAGTGACCAGCAAATTACGTACGTTTTATCAAAGAAACGTTTCCAATGAGTTATATGCTAAAACCGAAATCTCTGGTGCTTTAACTTATTCATCTTAGTAATTTTTATTGTGAGAGTAAGTAGAATCTTGAAGTAAAGTACATAAATTAAGTTGCAGTTGTACACAAAAAAGGTATAGTGTGGATTTCTTAGTTAAATTGTATTCAAAGCGTTTTGAATTTTAGTTCTTGTACAAAGCTAAATATATCCTGCTCAAACACTAATATTCTTTCTTTTGCACCGAGCGCTTATCTAAATTCATAAAAATAAATGCTAGGTAGTATCTCATAGCTAAAACGATCATGACTATTTATATTTTGAAAGTTCGCATGGAAGGAATAAAAAACTCACCTTAAGAACTTTGTCTGCTGTTTAATTACGTTGTAGAGGGTAATGCTCGTTTTAAGAAAAACGGTAGAATTGTTGTTTGTAATACAATTGCGTTCATGTTAAATATTAAACTGTGCTGTTCCCCAATAATGATACAATGGTACGATTGCGAAATTATATCCAATCTACACTGGTAAATTTGCCACTTATTACCAACGTAAATATAGTTTATTCTTAAATTCGGAAATGTCGATGACAGCTTTCTTCCTGAGTCATATTATCTCTCGTCCCTCATTCTTATTTAAAGTTGCCAATATGTGGAAACGTATGAGCAATTGTAAGTTAGGACTACACAGATAGACTATTTAAGGTGGCACTGTGCCCTCTGCATGTTATTGTGCGCAGGAATCTTTCACTCATTCGCACACGTCTGTTACGGATGATTTTATTAAACTGTGTTAACCAAAGATAAAGGGAAGGAAATAAAAATATAATTCTTGTTCCTCTCAGGTAAGTGATTCATACGCAAAACACTTTGATATTTCAAATAAAAAATAATTGGAAACCTACGGTTTAATAAAACATGTCTGAACAAAATTTTATTTATGGCGTAGTTATTCTTAATTTAAAATCATATTTCCTAAAAGAAAGGGAAATTGTGCAGGTAACAGATCTCATACTTTCTGGTGGTCCATTACCATTCAAGGATCTGCTGTCGAAGTTGTTTATCATATTCTGCTTAGCGTTTCAAATATTTCGTCTTTTCTTTCACAATGAACAGGAGCAGTTTTTATATTCTAATTGTGTGAACCTGAAGCCTACCAATGTTACCCTTAACCAGTTTATTGCTTGCTTTAAAATATATCATTGCTTGATTTTGTAGTGATATATAAAATAGAAACTTTTCAACTTACTCCGGAACTTGTACTATAAGTGATCTGTTTGGAGATATTTTTGTTCGTGTGCTATTTATAGATCAATTAACGATATTTTTTGCGTTAGCATGAAGAAAAATCAAAAACAGATGGGAACAATAACAGTAACTAATATTTACAGTTTAATTTTTTTAATTGAGCTAAACTACCATAGTACGTAATAATATGGCTGAACTACCATAGTACGTAATAATATGGCTGAACTACCATAGTACGTAATAATATGGCTGAACTACCATAGCTGAACGACAATAGTTGTTGCACTCAAATGGTCAAAATTAGCCTTTGTCGGTAGAGGTATAGTTTTTCTATGAGAATGGTATCAATAACTTTCTTCCTGATTTCTCAGACTGCTCTGCAAAAGAGACGTAACCGAATGCCTTTGCATGTGGAAGATTGGGAACGCACGGTTGTGCTGATTTTATTTCTGAAAAAGCCTTAAGGTAAAACTTCGAAATTTCGAATTACAATCATTCAGTTTGCTTCCGTTTGTGTAATAATTATTTAACAGTAGGATACACTACTCTTCAGGTAATGTATTCTCATTTTAAAGAACAGAAAAAGATAATTTAATGTTTATTTAAGCTGCTTAATACATATTAGTAAGCATAGAAACATGAAATATTTCGTCGACATAAATAATTTAGCCAAAAATAGGCTGTCGGCAACACAGGCACTTGAATTAAGTCATAGTTTTCTTTTTGATTTAAAAACGAAGTTATAGTGCGTTAATTATGGACATTATTTTTATCAGGTACACAAAAAGGTGTTTATCGATAAGGCATTTCCAAATTAATTTAGCATCGATTTTAGTGTCTGGTTCGTACATGTTGATGTCTTTCTTCTATTTCAGTCAACTATCTTAGTATCAGGAATGTTCTCTTCTCATTTTGCTCATGAGCTTACCGCCGCAGAAAAGCGGAGTCTTGATGGTAAAAATGTAGTGGGAGTCATTGGATTTCTAGCGATATCATCAGTTACATTCTATCGCCGTGGGTGGAAGCAGTTCGCTTAAAAATCTTACGGTCTTGGTGGAAGAATGCACCAGCAGATGTAGATGTTTCCTGTTGGACATAAATATTCATCATCTAAGCACTACTTTATAGTCATGAGCTGTTAGCTAAAATCATCGCATACTGCAAGACTTACAAGTCGGAAGGTAAGCACTGTGTCCCTGGACCATGTCTATGACCCATTTCCTCTTTGAATGTGGTTAACAGTACTCACGGTGGTGTGGAGTTTATAACTCTTGAAACGTTAGCTCTGTAAGGTTGTTGATAAATTATTTCCCCTGTTAAATGTGCATCCTAAAAATCAAGGTGAGCAAATAACCTTCAAATAAGCTGCAACCAGGTTTGTATCCGTAGTCCAGAAGAGGCACATCGGAATAGGCTCTTTCATTACTGAGTGAATTGCCTCTGTATCGTGGTCGTAAGGGTTTCAAGAAATGACCATTGTTATTTATCTGAATAAAATCCCGGATAAAATGATCACAATCCTTCTGTCGCCAATCTAGAAGCTATAGCTCAAATCTTCGACGGAAGATTCCATATGTGCGAAAACTGGTCGAATCTCTTTTCCAGTGAATTCTAACATTCCGAACATGAGTGACATTCCATTTCCGTAGTGTTCTTAAACGGAATGTAAGAGATTGTGCGGATTTCAGATAATTTATAGTAATTTCAAATATAGTCTGCTTCCATTCCATGGATTAGCAGAAGTCTTACGCAAGCTATAACAGTATGTTATCACAGGCGTGAGTATTTTTACATAACCTATGTGCAACTGATGTGGGCCTATTTTATTATGTAAAATCAAATATCATTATTTAGAGCGTTCCTACAAAGTTTCAATCGGAAGCCATTTGTAATTTTGCTTATAGTTACCACTATATTCTTGGAACAATATCAGCACATTACATATATTAGTAAGCAAAAAGGTGAAAATAAAAATTGGCTCTGTTGATTCAGATGGATCACACCTTCAGGAATTACTTATAGCACATTCACACTGCAAGAGGTTATCTTGTGCAATGTGGATGAACTAAAATTAATACCTCAAGGCGTGATGTGTCTGAAACTTCAGGGTCAATTTTTGTTCAATATTTGCATGAACAGTCTAAATACTAAGCAATACAGGACGTCTTCCGCCATCAAAATGATATAGATTTACTGTGTGCAACGATTACTCAGACAGTTCGAGCTACACCAACCGTATATTGTGAAACTGACACTAACGTGCAAACAGCGTAAGTACTAGATTATAGAGGCAATGATTCATAAAGCCCAGAAATCAGTTAAACGCAAAGCATATAAATGGTATGCATCAACGAAATGATGCTGAGACAAAATGAAACTGGAACCTCCTATCACTAATGACGAATATAATCACGTGTGAATAAGTTCCTCAGGAACCTGTGTCTCTCCGTGTGCAAACGTGGGTTCAGTTTCATTCCTTTCCGTGCATCATTGTTTTTCACTTTTTCAATTAATGTATTTAAGGCTAATTTGTAAAATGGTATTTCAAAGCTAAAAATGTATACCGATCAGTCATTTCACTATGACCACCTACCTAATAAGCTGTAGGACCCAATTTAGCCTGCAAAAAAGTGGATACTCGGCAAGAAATCGATTCGATGAGGCGGCGATAGGTATCTTAGGTTATATGGTAGCATGATGTCAATAGCAGGTCCTCCAGTTTCCGTACATTTCGGGGTGATGTTGATTCAGCGCGAAACACGGTTTTCCGATTCAAACCACAAATGTTCGATTGGGGTCATGACAGGTGAATTTAGAGGCCGGGGCATTAAAAGAAAATCACCAGTATGTTCCTCGAACATATCCGACGTAAAAAAGTTAATATTCCAGCAGCAAACGCTGAAGCCCCTCATTCGCACCTAAAGAATTAGAATCATGGAGCTGGAATCCAAGTCCTTTAGCTTGAACGCTGATCTAACGCATCTGGTCTCACCTTTGGAGCTAGATATAATGCTAAGAAAAATAGACATGCTGGCCAGCAGAGAGCGTAAAACCCACGGAGCTCGCCACATAAAAAAATTTGATAAGCTCTGGCCAGAACAGCACCCGAACGTTCCTTAGCATCAAGATTTCCCAATTTCAGTCATTAATGTTTCTTCTAAGACACTAACCCATTTAGAGTTTGTGATCCTGCAGAAAGGCCCGAAATTTACATTTAAAGGACCTCTTAGATACAAAGAAGTAGTGCCACAAATCGAAATTGTCCTACGACATTTGCCAGTTGCTGAGCGTGACACTATCAGATACAAATGCGTAGCCATGCTTACAAGAATCGCGAAGACACGGAGGAGAAATTACATTCAGAAGCTCCCTAATGAATTAAAGAGACTCAAATATGACAGACGAATTGTTTTCCAACAAACCGATAAGTCGGGGTAGATCGCCATAATGAACCAGCAACACTACGACATAAAACTTCGTTCTCTCATTGATTCGAACGCCGTCATGAAGACAAAAGACCCTCTCAACAAATGGAAAGCAAGAGTCAGGAAAGCTGCTGGTTTTAAAGCCTTTCCAGACGCCATTAAGCGAGGAGCGAAACTCCCTCCTGGAGCATCCATACCCAAAATATTCAGGAGATAAATGCACCATAAAGATGGCAACCCAATCAGGCAGATCGTTTCAAGGAAGATAGCACCATTTTCACACATTGAGAAAGCCCTAGCAACTTTTCTTATGTCATTCCTTCCGAACACAGACAGAGTGCTTAGCTCCTCGAATGAGTTCATCTCCAAGCTAAAAGGTATCACTCTTGCACAACATGAACTTATTGGCAGCTTTGATATTATCTCCCTCTACCCCTCTATTCCAATACCGGAGGCTACGCAAAACATCAATTGATCCCTGACTGGAGTTAACCTTTATGATAAAGAAGCTCTGAAAGATATATTTGCTGTTATTGACTTAGCTGTAGAATGCAACTTCTTTGCCTATGGCACCCACGTCTACAAGCAATCAAAAGGAGTCACGATCGGTTCAGCCTTGTCTCCAATACTCGCTGAAGCCATCATGAGACCTATTGAAGAGATCGTACTCACCACTCTTCAAAGGACACCAAGAGTATGGCTGCGCTGTGCAGATGATATCTTTTTACCTGGGACCACGGAGAAGCCTACTTGCAAGACTTTATAGTAGACATAATCAACATACATGAAGACATTAAATTTGCGATAGAAATGGAAAATCAAAGAGAGTTTCCTTATTTAGATGTACTTCTGACGAAATCGACTTCAAGTACACTCTCGACCAAAGTCTACTATAAACCCATGCACGTACCTAACCGTATTCCACTAGGATCACCCAACCCAACAACACACAAGTATGCTCTATTCAAATACCGGGCTAAAAGTGCCAAAGATATTTGCACCTTGAAATCTCACTATGATGCCGAAATTAAGTCTTTGAAAGATCTTGCCTTTGCAGGAGGGTTTGACGTCTCCCGCGTAAAGGACACAATAGCGAAAGTTCAAGCCAACGCACTTGCCGCACCGAACAGAAGAGCACCTTTAAAATTTGTTGATTCGATCCCGTACATCCCCAAAATATGTTATTTTATTAAAAATCACTTTCAGAAGAAAGGATTGGATGTCAGCCTAAAAGCTTCTAAACCCAATGCAACCGTCCTCAGCACAGAAAGAGGTAGTGGTACCTTGAAGCTCACAGATGCGGGCACCTATGGCCTCCCATTGTTATACCGAGACTCCTCTACTACATTTCACGTAGGTCTCACGAAAAGGTCATTTAAGGAGAGAACGAATGAGCACAACAGGGACGTTGCACGAAAGAGGCTTTCTACATCCCTTGATTAAGAAGTAACTAACCATCAGGATCAACCCTAATAGCAGAATATCTTGAAGATTGCACCATATGGAGACGATATAACAGCTGCCATAAGGGAAACAAACGAAATATTTACGAGGCAGGATGTATGCAACACAGATGTCTCTTTCGAACTACCGGTAGCTTGGAACCATCTGCTAGGCATCGCAAGATGGACTTCATAATTCTAGTTTCTATCTAAAGTTTACATTTTTTGCTTTTACATTAACTTTTAAGTTATTGTAGCCACCACGTTCAGTGGTTATTTATGCGCGCGGTCTTCACGCCTGATTTCATTTGTCATATTAGAATTAACGTTCTGTCTACAATTTTGATTCTGTATTCTCTACGTAACTGCCTGATGAAGCCATCCGTTGAGGGAGAAAGCTTGCGGAGTGAAATTCGTGTGATTTCTTACTTTGACACCAATAAGTCGGATCATTATATGTATATTATGTTGGATTCCTTAACTATGGTTATGTTTTGGAAAATCTTAAGTATTCCAACTTATAAGATGAAGTTATTTTAATCGATGTTCAAATTTTCATCCTTGGGAACATATTAATTGTGAAGACAATGTATAAGAAGCACAATTACTTGAAGCCCACTTTAACTCAAACACCTTTTTTATATATATTATATATCACCCTTTACAAAAATAAAATACTGCATATTTGCTTATATTCATATTGAAATAAGGTACATAGCAATTATTTTCTACTTTTCCTTTAAAATACTTTCTTGTCAAATTAACATCAGTAAATATCGCCTCTAGAGAACTGGGCATAAGTTAGAAAGGAAGTCACATATTTATTTGAAAATCAAGTTTCCGTTTTCATTCATAAAGGAATGTTGAAATTCACCAGAGTTCCTTAGAAGCAAAATTTACTTGTAGATTGCTAAACAAGTGAGAAATAATTTTTTCCAAGATTTTGAAGACAATAACACTGGTGAGTGCAAAGTATTATTGATTTCAAAATTAAAACTCAGATAAGGTATATTATTCGGCCTGAAATATTTGTCAAAGTTACACCAGATTGTGAACATTCAAAAAATATCTTTCAGCATAGTAGAATCCGTATATTTTCTGGTGTTCATTTATTGGTATTTTATGTCTAGCTATTTCTTTGAAAAAGCCTTCCACTGGAGATGAAACTTTGCGAATCTATATACTTCCTGCGTCAGTAAATAAATATATTTTACTATGTTACAACCGTTTTTTGACTTCTTTATCACATACACATTGTTCCCGTTAAATAATGATATTATAATTATTACATCTAAACAACAAATATAATTTGAATTTTCACCTAGACGGATTCAAAATTATGTCCCTCTAACTGTACACAACGGTTAAATGTTTCGTACAGCTGTTGCAAAGCAGGGTGGAAGTTTTGAACGGGAATCTTCTGCAGTTTGTTGGTCATGTCCTCAACGTCGCTGGTGATCATTGAAATAAATCTGGTGTGTATAGGGTGAATATTCGATCAAACAGATCAACCTCGAGGCCATTGGCTACTTCATGGTCAAAGCACAATGCGCGGGCGCATCGTCGTGTAAAATAGATTAATAATTTTTGTACAAAAGTTCATTCCTGACAAGTCGTAGCTGTTCAGCGAGTAACCTAGTGGTTGTTCTCCTTTCATGGACAACAATTTCTCAGGCTTTCAAAACATTTTCATTTCTCCGTGAAGAAACTGTACATTCTGTGCGTGGTTCATCATCGAAGGACTCCCTCCGATCTTTAAAAGTTGAAATCCAGTAGAGCTCTTGCGCAAGGCTCATAGAATCATAACCGTAAACCTTTCTATATCTTGGCACACTTCTGTGGCAGTTTTCCCTAATTTTATGTAAAATTGTGTCACAACTCCTCGATCCATTATGCAATTTCTGACATGCTCCACACAGTGTTACTTTAACGATCACCACACGAAATCTACTCGTCACTCGACTCCAACGTTGCCCCTGCTATAAACTGCACACTCTAGCGGTCAAAACTATAAGCACATTTGAAACTTTTATTCAGGGATGTTCTGTAAAATTCAGTCTCATTAGTTAATGAGCACACTATGCATACTTTGAGAAAGGAATCCTGTTTTTCTCTCTTTCTTCACAAATTACATTACATCTCACCACTTTCATTTAAACCAACTTATGTACTTGACGGGAATGAGGCGACACAAGGATGACGCTAAGATTTTCAAGTTAAACTTGATTGTCTTTATTCCACTGCCGAATGAAAAATATTCCTTCACATGACGTCACTGCAGTACCACGGAACCCCGGAATCTGCGGAGGGGTCCCTGTCTGTCTAAGAGGAACCTTTGGCTTTGGTTCCTTCTATCTCCTTGCATGGTATTTTCCTGAATCATTCATTCGGATTTAAATGAAAAATTGAAACTATGTGTATTTCTAAATTAATATATTACTGTTCCTAACTGGATACACAAATTACTTCTTGCTGAAAACAGCAAAAGAGAAGTCGCTAACGTACGTATAGTATAAACTGCAGCTTCTCTGTTGTTTCTGATATCCATGAATTTCCTGTGGTTCGGAACATGAGGTTGTTCGCAATATTGACTCGCTTAACTTTTGGAGTGAGACTGGACCCTCAGATAAGAGAATCGTCTACATCATGCTCTTCTTGTTTGTTCCGGAAGCCGTTCTCTTTGAAAAACATTACATAAAAACTGTACATAACGCGCTAATAGGAAGCAGGTGCAAAGGTTTTGGTCTCCAGGAAGCCTGGCAAAATTCGTTTCAGAACAGCAATTTCCAAAAATTCCAACAGCTGTGAGGATAGATTTTGATCCCCAGCCGCAGTAGAAAAGGCGGAATGGGAAGCAATTTTTTTACTGCCAATGGTGTAGAGTATTCTTAGTTGGATGGACAGCTGGTTTGGACTTATTTTATTTGCTGCTTAAGTTCACAGATTATTTTTGATGAACAACGCATTTAACGTGTGTGTGTGCATATTGGCTTCCAAGATACGTCACACCTGAGCAAAATTGTGTTATTCCCATTTCTGTTGGAAAATTATTACAACACAGAAGAGAATTAGATACATTGTTATACCTCAAAGAGGGAACGATACAATTTATTTCGATGTTGATTTCATTGCTGAACCGTAGAAAACCGAAATTGGATGCAGTGCGTGTAATGTTATGGTGAATGATTTCTTCGACGTGTTAGGAATGACTTGACAACATGTGAGTCAAACAATACTCCTGTTTCAAGGTCCTTCTATGGATCTACACTGGCGGAAAGCGAAAAAGAACACCAAGAAGGAATTGGCGGACGGTCATCAAATTTACATATGTTAATGGGGTCGAGTTTATGTAGGTGTGATGTTAATTTCGGGACCAACCGGTGAGCGCTTACGCCACAGCACGGCATAATATGCAAATTATCGTCGGTGGTATTTAAGGAGTACGGCGAAGTGAATGTAATCAGTCGTCGGCGTACGGACACGTGCGAAGACCCTGAAGAAGCTGCAATGCCTGGACATGGAAGACGTGTACGATTTCAGAAGCTATCGGACATTGAGCGAGGTCGTCTAGACGGACTCCTCGAGGTCGGGTGGTCGTATCGTCGTAATGCGTTGCGAATTGGACGGGAAGTATCGGTGGTGGTACGATGGTGGCGTAGATGGTCCGACGAACATTCCCACACGAGAAGACGTGGAACTGGGAGTCACAGACGGACTGATCAGCGGACCGATCGACTCATAAGGAGAGCGGCGTTGTCAAGCAGAACATCCACTGCGACGCGAATCCGAGCTGCCGTTTCACCTGAAGTGGCTGAGCGAACAATCCGCAACCGTCTACTGAATGCGGGACTTCGTGCACGTGTGCCTCTGGCATGTGTACCTCTGACTCTAGCCGACCGTCAGGAACGGCTGCAGCGATGTCGCCGACGTCTGCACTGGAGAACGCAATGGCAATCTGTCGTGTTCAGCGATGCAAGCAGATTTTGCTTGGGAGCCTCCGATGGCCGTATGAATGATCGCAGACGCATAGGGGAGCGTCTCCACCCTTCTTGCATCCGCCAGCGACACACATAGCCTACACCTGGTCTCCTGGTGTGCGGAGTGATCAGCTATCACTCCCGTACACAACTAGTGTTTGTACCGGGTACGTTAAACATCACCTCCTACATCAACAGCATCATTCAGCACATTGTTGTGCCATTTGTAAGGTCGGTCCATCGTGGTGTTTTCCAGCAAGATAACGCACGCCCACACACGGCATGTGCAACGCAACATGCACTTCAGGGTATGAGACAACTTCCATGGCCTGCACGTTCACCGGATTTGTCTTACATTGAGCACGTGTGGGATTTTATGGGACAACGACTTATCCGGTCTCCACGGCCAGCCACGACCATCCCCGATTTACGCGTCCATATTGAGGACGCTTGGAACTCAATACCCCAAACGTACATCCAACATCTGTACGACAGACTCCATGCAAAAGTTGCACAGTGTGATGCAGTTCATGGCGGTTCAACCTCGTACTAACCATGTTACATGAAAATGTTATTTTTCAGTTTACCAGCAAATACAGCTGTATGTTGCCATAACGTTTTGATCACGCTATCCTCTGTATTTCGTTATTATGTTGTACACTTTTCATTGGTATCAGACGTCTCCATCCTGGTGTCCTTTTTTCACTTTCCGCCAGTGTATATTACAGTCTTTAACAGGGTCATATATCCCTTAAAATTCCATATTTTACCCGGATGGATGTATGGTGCACCACGGCAATGGATACTTTATATTTGTCATCGAATGCGCTCCGACCGCCGTACTCCACGACAAACTGTAGCAGCCAGGGAATCCAAACCGAGGACTTTCGAATAATTGTACAGGCAGATATGGTCAGCCCCACTTCGATATGGACTGTGAACCTCCGACTGATTGAACAAGGGTATCTCTCTCGCCACCGATTCGGAACTATTCCGTTTATTTCAGCACATCGACGAACAAACGTTACAGGACGAATGTTGTGATGTGATATTTGATACCGTGGTAATGTTCTGTGTCGGAACTGACTGTCTACAGACGTCTTCAACACCGGGATAGTCTTGTTGCTATCTATAAGCATACTGCGGGTGCTCAGCCTGGTTTCACGTATTTTTTCAATTAGTTTCCATAGCCGTTTACTACTCATAAGCGTGTTGGGTAGCTTTTGAGTACAAAAACCCATCGATGTGGTGATATAGCCCTTTTGGTGTCGAATTTCGGTGGTATCCGTGATCTACAGTTTCTAAATATACCTCTTTTCCCTACACTTCTAAATTACCAATTAGTTCCCATCTCGTGTCTTGATGCAGCGATGGCTAGGGCGATTTCAAAGCTTTCCTTTAATACAAAACGTGCAGGGTGAAATTGGGAGACGATTTAACGCTTTGAACCACCCTCTGGCAATGCAAATGAATAGTGCACAGCATTTGACTAAGCCTGGTCCAAAATACCTAAAAACAACACCCAGAGATGTTCCCAATCAATGCTATGATGCTTTGCCGAAAGATTAGCCGAATATTGCAGTTATAAGATCTACTGAATAAGGCCACATTGTGCTGTCTGATCGCCAATCACAAAAAGTTATCATCCTGAAATGAAATCATTTTTTGGCATCTACTTGGTTTCATGTGTATGGCGATTTCCGTCTGATTTCATGCATTCTCTTAAGGAGTGGCATTTTCTATGTCTAGCGTTGTGCTTTAATCTCTTCATATAATAACTAAGGGAAAAGTAAAAAACGTTGCAGCATACTCTTTAAAGGCTACCTAAATTCTACTTAGGTATAGTATTTCAATCAGTGCGTGAACTCGGGTGTTTGTACATATGTTTCGGTAAATTGTTGGAGAAATAAATTTTATATAAAATTTTAAACTTTAAAATTCGCTTGTACTTAATGATAATATAAACGTTGCTTAGAGTGATTAATTATTCGCCAGTTTAAGCCTAAGCGTAGGATTGGGATCGACGCAGTGCAAATCCGATGTTTTAAAATTTTGTTTAATTTAGTCGTATGCGCAGCTTAGTTAGGCATTTTGTGTGTAACAAACTTTTTGAAATGCACCATTACTATTATTTGGCATTTCACTCCTACAACTTGATATTTTTTTAATTTACCAATACGTTGTGGCATTTGCTGAAGTTTCGTTTTCGGTAATAGAAATGATTTTGAAATTAATGTAAAATACATATTCTATGAAAGAAAGCTCTAAGGCAAAATTTTCTTAGTAAGAATTGTACTGTATATTACTGAGGCTTTGTTCTTATTATCTCAAATGAAATGAAAGGAATGTGGAATATCTGTATTTCAGTAATTCGTAGGGAGTTCAGATGATTTAAAATCCAATAGATGTGTTACACTCACTTCACTCAATTAAGTATTTTAAACTTCTTTCAATTTCTGCACATATAAAGTCCTGTTTCTCCGTAGAAGCCTTCAGCGATCTGGTTCCTAAGAGATTGTCGTCGCACAATAGTTGCGTCTCTTACACAAATAACGTTGTTAATTTTGTCAATGATTAAAAACTAGGTATATTTCAGCATTTGAGAAATCAGTCAGCTCTGCTGTTATTAAAATGATAACTGCAGTCAGAAGGAAACCTAGGGTGAACCCTTTATCGAACTCCAAAAGAACCTTTTTTTCTTGAACACTACTGTTGCTTAAAGAAGAGCCGAAGTATTAAATATTTGCCTAGGTCACTTGGTATTTCAAGTAACGTTTATTTTAAATATACACTATGTTAATGACTTTTACGTACCGTGTCCGCAAAGTGTTTCCCAAATTACAAAAATTAATATAGAAAATATATGTTAGTTAAAACCAAATAGTTAGCAATAATTTAGCAGCACTCGTAAAGTTTTTTTTCTGTTCGTTCCTTGAGCACTACTGCTGAATAAGCGGATCATTCATCGATAATGGCTTCCATTCAAGAAAAAGCGGCGTGCGCTTTATCGTTGCATGAGACCAAATCTGCGGTTACTGTCCAGTCTCATTTTAGAAAAGAGTACAGACGAACACCACTGCGCCGAAAAAGCATAAAAGCTTTTTATGAAATGTTTAAATCGACGGGAAATTTTGTCCATCTCACCCGAGCGGGCCCACCACCGGTTACGCAAGAGACAGCTGCAGGTGTCAGGAGAGATTTCTGCGAAGCCCAAAGAAATCCATTCGTCGTGTTTCACTGGAAACTGGTATTCCCCGTGCCACGGTTCGCAACATTTTACACAAACGTCTACATCTGTATCCTTATAAGATGCAGATCTTTTAAGCTCTTCAGCCTTATGACCAGCCTCGCCGTGCTGCATTTTCGAAGGAGATGTTGCAGCGCATAGTCATGATAGTGTTTCTCTGCACCGTGTCTGTTTCTCAAGTGAACCCACATTCCACGACTCTGGTACAGTAAATAGGCACAATGTGCGCATTTGGGGATCAGAAAATCCCCATTATTACATCGAACAACAGAGCTCTAGCCAGAAAGTGAACGTATGGTTAGGCCTGATGCATGACCGAATCATCAGATCCTTGTTTTTTACTGAGCCAATGGCGACATGTAACGGATAACCGGACATGCTGGAACTTTCTGTAATACCTCAGTTACCTGCATTACAACCTTCGGTTATATTTAGACAAGATGGTGCCACACCACATTGATCAATAATGGTTCGTGAGTTCCTGAATTCCACAATTTCGAACATAAGAGTTGGCCGCGTGGGTGTCATGATATGGCCACCTCCATCGCCGACATAACACTTCTAGACTTCTTCATGTCGATCATGTGAAAGCCCAATTTTATTCTAGCAGTGTTCCAGGAGTCGAGACGTTAAAGAGCAGAAGACCGGAGGTGATTTGTTCGGTCTTTGCTGAGATGTTAAGTAAAACATAGCGTGAAATGGATTACTGATGACATGTCCTCCAAGACACAAATGGCACCTAAACGGTCGTGTACCGACACTGAAAAGAAAACGTTACTTGTGCACCATCATCGTCGTGGAATCCTTTCTTTGTATCTGTAATACATTTTTGTAAGAATGTTCGTAATGTGAGAACACTAAGTAATGATCCTAATGATGTAGAATAAAAGAAACTGAAATTGATTGGCCGAGACATGTGAGAGAGTAAGCTACGAAGGCTGCCACTGCCATTAATCATCATAGATGTCTGCTATGAAGTAAATATAAAAAACGAATATAACGAAATATCTTAATTAAAAACTTTAAAAATAACAAGTTCTCAATCATCGTGTGCTTTAGTTTACTGGATACATGATTGTCTTTAGAAGTAACAAAATGAAGGAGCAGCGTGTGAATGTAGAAATTTATGTTTATTATGGTAAAGAAATATGTTGTTCGACTTAGTTCACATGAAATTATACATAAGAAGCCGAAATATTTAAATTTGATACAGTATAGTTTTAATATTAAGCGGAAAATACATACAAATTATTTACAACTTATTTAGCTTAATATAAATATTAACTTGTGATATGTAAATGCAATGTATTTTTCTTTTTTTAAGCATAATATTTAATATTTCACTTTTGGGTATGCAACATTTCTTTATGTTTTCCACAAATGTTTGGTTTTATTAAGTTTTCAATTGCTGGCACTCAATCTCTTCAAATGATAGCAATACCAATATTTGCACACTAGACACTTTTACTATGGTAAGTACAAATTTGGCCCCAATATGTGGAAAATATAATGGCGCGCGAAGAAATTTATTGCAGCAATGAAGGACGCACTGGTCATTCACAGCGAGGAGACTGAACCGTTCACTATTCAAAGTGAAGATTCATTGGTTGTTGTAGAATCGTCCATGTATAGACCCGCGCAATATACACAAACTGAACTGGGAATAAAGTAATCATTCCTTAAAAATAAATAATCCAAACTGAAATAAATAATTCATACGAACCTGAAATAAATTAATTCATAGCGAATCAGAAATGCGTAAAGTAATATATCAGAAAGTTTATGAAGTATTCCCATAAGACTAAAGAAAATAATGGATAAAGCAGCAATTACCCGGTCACAGGCTACCGTATTTTGCAGCAAATTGTCAAAATTTCGTGGAGGACTTATACACGCAAATGAATAGTGCCATAGCTCATATTCAAAATCAACTTCGTCTGAAATATAAGATGAAAAGGACCAGCTTCAGCTAAGGCAGAACGTTTTGCGAACATTGCTGGCGATCAGGGATTAGCATTGCAGCTTTGAAATGGACGCTAAAAGTCAGAATCGGTATATTTGAAACCATTAAAAATTAGGCTGTGACGTCAATTTCGTTAACAAAAGTTAAAATGGAATTAATAGATTGTAAATGCCGGTTTGAAGTACCTAATCAGTTAAACAATGCACTAGAACTAGATCCTTACTTTGCTAAAGATATTGGCAGATATATATGGGCCCTAGCGATTTTCTGAAAAGCGGAATATATCTTCAGAGTGCAGTTAAAAGATGTTTTTATTTATTCTTCGGCTCCACGTATTTATTGTCACATTTTTAATTACACATGAATACTTTATGTTTAATCATTCAGTATTTCTAAGCGTTGATACAGTAAAGCAAAGTTCTTTAGGCTACGTTGAACACATTCCTGTTATTTATGTTAATTAGCTTTCCCTTTTAAAAATTAAGATCTGCCCACAACACAATATGACACTGCATGGCAAACAATTCCCTAATTAAGAAAACGGTTTAAAAACCATCATGAAACACTCGTATGTATGGCCCTTCACATACGTATCATTTCGCATTTGCAGAATTACAGATAATGTTTATCATCATACACTGACGCAATGCATTCACATAAAACGCGCCGGTTTGTGCTCCCATGCATATATTTTTTTCATTGTTTTCTTTTTCGGTGTATTAATTGTTTCATTTCTTCTGGGTCAGAATTAATATTACTCTTCTCATTGATTACACAAAATATCTGTAGGATACGATGTTTTATAATGTGGAAAGAAGGACGCATAATGATGTGTCAGCTTTAATTATTCAGTGTGATGTCGTGAACTCTGAGTTATTGAAACTGTCGTCGCTGAGTGTAGCCATTCCAATTATTGTGAGGCGATAACCTTCCCAAAGGAAATTTCGATGTACACTTATTTCACGAAAACCTTATTTTTGGTTAAAAAAAAGAGATAGAAATGTTTTGCGATAAAGAGGCTGTTTTATTTTTTTATCTATGTTATAACAATAAAACAATTTTACCAAGACATGTCATAAGTCTTCAGTTTTTAAAAGTTGTACCTATTTTTCAATTACAGAGCAATTAAGTTCTGGATTTACTAAGGCTGAACTGGCACTGCACTCCTTTTTGCAAATTTTTATTTTTTAGAATAATACTTTAATTTCAAAAATAAATACCGAAAGCAAAGCTACACGAGTAGACATCTTTAAAACTTATGTCTTTTGTCTGTAATAATTACATTACGTTTAATCTATAAAACCTAAAACACATTCCTGAGATAAACGCAACTTGAATTGTTTGCTTTTGTTAGTCGTCACTCTTTTGATTTTTTCCAATTCTTAAACATACTTTTTCCTTTAATACCTCAAAGTTCGCCAGAGCAAACATAACAAAAATTCCGAATTTGCTTCTAACACTTACAGGTCATCCATGTAACACCTCTCAGAAAACCTTGAAAACTTCATCGCCCTCTAGTGGGAATCGAACTCGCATCTCCCGATTACCATTCGAGTATGCTTACGTTTCACGAGAATTCAAACTGTTACACGGTTAGCATTTTCGAAAGGAAATCTGAAACAGAACACGAGTATTCAATTAATACAAACAATTAATGTGGAATAGGAACATCAAACAGAAGTCATCGCTATATCCACTTTTATAAGTGAGTCACGGAAAATTTATCATCGGCCGTCACCGGGAATCGAACCCAGGGTCTTCCAGTTACGCGCCGGACATGCTACCATTGCACCACAGCTGCCTCGAATTCTCCAGACTCAGATACGATTAACTGCCAAACCACATGTTAGGTGGCTTCTTGGAGTTCCGCAAAATGCTGGGGATTCACCAGAGATGGTAAGTAGCAACTGAACAAATAACTAGGAAGCAAATGAATAATTAACACCCA
Source organism: Macrothele yani (assembly GCA_039090855.1). Lineage (NCBI taxonomy): Eukaryota > Metazoa > Arthropoda > Arachnida > Araneae > Macrothelidae > Macrothele > Macrothele yani. Next base: position 126,275,211 of record CM077034.1, read on the forward strand.
TAATTAACCTGGATTAGGAATATTAAACAGAAGATATTGCACTTTCCACGTTTTATCAACGAGTCACGGAAAAATTCGCATAGGCCGGCACCGGGAATCGAACCCAGTGTCTTCCAGTTACGCGCGGGACATGCCACCACTGCACCACACCAGACATGTTACCACTGCAATGTGGTTTAGCAGTTGGTCGTATGCGAGTCTGTAGGAACTCGAGGCCGCTGTGGTGCAATGGTAGTACGTCCGGCACGTAACTGGAAGCCCTAGGTTCGATTCCCGGTGTCATCCGATGAGAATTTTTCCGTGACTGACGTATAAGACGAGGAAAAAGCTATGACTTCAGTTTATCGTGTATCCAAACCGTCACATGGTTAGCATACTAGAACGGAAATTGCAAATAAAATTCGAGTATGCTAACCGTGTTAGGCCTCGGATACTCGAACGGAAATCTGGATATTCCAGAACCAGGGCATTGAAACTTTCATGTTTTCTGATAGATGTTAAATGGATGACCAGTAAGAATTACAAGCAAATTCAGAATTCATATTCTCTTTGCGTTTAATATTCTATCAATTTCCCAAGTATTATGAAGCATATTTCTTCCTTTATTGGTTTCCATGCTACTAGTTTATATAAAATGTTTTGTGAATATCTTTAAAAAATTCAAATGGTAAAATCAATGCGCGAATGTATTAAAACTTTCTTGGTAAATCTATATCATATTGTTCGAGAAGAGGTGAAGAAATTTTACAAATTCTCAGTTTTAGTCACTCGTCTGAGACAGCGAATGTGAGACAGAGCGCCAAGATGGCCTAAATTGTATTCCGTGGAAATAGCAGTTCTAGTGAAAATCAGCCTGCAGAGTGTAACAAAAACGCTGAAATTAACCACATAGTGCCAGATCGGATGTATTATGGATTGTGGGCACTTCTCATAGAACATACTAGGTCCCCTATTGTATTTAGAGAGGTCCTTAAGCTCTGAGATGCTGCTCCGGTGGAGCAGTCGTCTGAGCGATGGCCTCTGATCATTCGTCCGAAACGGGTCCCGGTTCGAAGTGTCTTACGGCACTGGCTCTCTTCCTTTCCTGGAAACAGTAGCCCTAAATTAGGGACGGGCGACTGCTTATAGCACATTGAGTTGTTCACGGTGGTCGCAAAACTCAAATAAAAAAAAAGAGCTCTGCACCTACCAGCATATGCTGCCAGATGACTTACACGCTTTCATATTCCTCATGCACCCTGCGGCCGAGCGTCCGATTCAGAAGAACCATGCTCCACTCCACCAGGCCGCAACCACCCAGCCATGGTGTGAAAAACACTCATCTAACTTTGGAACCATTTAGTGGCCCGTCAAGGTAGATAGTATGAAACCTGAGGGACACCGTCTAGCAGAACATCAGATCCGTGGACACGTAGAAGTCATAGCTGGCGGAGTAGTGGTAATGTTGCAACCTTCATGGCTGACATTCGCTCAGAAAACCATCCGGCATGTGGTGGATTCGATGCTTTGGTGTGTACAGGATGTTATTCACGTTAGATATAATCGAAACGCTATTAGGTCGGCATCTCCAATGTTCTGCCTGTTTATTGTGTGTATAAAACACTAGAAAAGCAATCTTCTTTACTAATAAAGGAATACAACGATTAATGCGGCATTCATTTTTGTAATTTCACACATCTGTAAAACTTTCTTCTAATTTAAATCAAAACTGTGCAGCAATTAGCATTTCGCCAGCATTTAAAATTCATGAAAATGAGGTTCAATTATTTGCATATGTTAGAACTATGAATTCATAATTAACCACAGTGTAGAAGTGCATACAAATAATTTCTATTGAGTTCTATGTATCGCGCTGTTGTACATATATCGAACTATTCTTCAGAACGAATAGTTACGACTGTTCATTTAAATTCGTTATAAATGGGATCGGTAGAATCTAAACAAAATGATCAATGATTTTAATTTAAATAGAAGATCGTACATCTGAAGTCACATGCGCAAATTAAATCATGGAGATGTACTGACCGTACAAATCTTATATGATTTCCTTCGACGGGAAAGTCATATGAGGAATTTACCTCTAGCAGATGCACTGTTACAAATCATATTCATCGAAAAGGTTTTCATAAATAAATTGTAAGTATCAGAGCTCGAGAGATATCTGACAGAACGTCCATTCTCAAAATGTGACGTATGGGGTTGTATGGACAGTTGTGCAGCGAAAGCCTATCGACATAGTTTTATTCGGTAAACCGGAGCTCCGGAGTAGAAAGATATAGATTGGAATCGTACGGATGGCTAAAACCGATTGTATTAGCAACATAATGTAAAAGGATTTCCTTGCCGTGATCATTAAAATAGTTATGTATTACTTCACTAACACATACCAAAAATATCAAATAGATTTAAGGGTTGTCCCGAAACAATTGATAATATTTGTATACAAAAATAAGCATATAAAACGTTTTGCAAAATAAAAGCTACTTTAATTATCGAGAAAGTGCTCATCTTCAAAATACTGTCCATTGAATCGAAGACAAGTTAACCAAGGTTTCTCCAACTTTTTGAATGTCTTCTGGAATTCATCTTCTGAAATGCTGTTGAAGCACTCCTGTGCAGCTTAAAATGTCGTCCACGTAGTGTCTTTGTTTTTAAATGAGGAACAACAACAAGTCATATATGGACAAGTCTGGAAAACATGTAGGTTGAGACATTAATGTACTTTTCAGTTTCTCCAAATAAGAAACGACAGAACTGGCCATGTGCGACTTACTTTGGGCCACACATGAAAAAAAAACGGAAAGCCAATTTCAACAAACTTGTTTCGTGCCCAAATTCTTCGTCCAAGTTCTGTGATTCGATGATTCTGAGATCTGAACACTATATTCGATATCTGTAATTGATACGTGTATGTGTTCCCGTATAATAACACTTATTGTATTGATGCCTTCCTCTGTAGCAGTCGTTGAAAGTCTTCCTCCATTCGCGATTAAAGCCGCCAACTCACGACTATTCTTAAATTCCTTTCACCATCTATAAATTGTTGGTTTTCCTAGACATTCATCTTTATGATTCTCTTGCATAAGACAGAAAGTCTCTCCTACAGCATTCTTAAGTCGGCAGCAAAATGTAATGGCGCACAGTTCTTCTTTCACATCCATTTTTTCTAAAATTCACAGCGTGAAAACACTTGTTAAGGATTCACGAAACAGCTCTTATTGAACTGCGCGCTACCGATGACGCACGGGTGATAAACAGGTGTTGCCGGTTGTTATGGATACTACCACATCTACCGGTTTTCCGGGACTCGTGCAAGTTCGAACAAAGTATTGCAAGTTTTTTTGTAAAGACGTTCTCAGTTGTTTGAGAATAAGTTATACTTCTCCAACAAAATCGTCGTGGACTATTGTTGTTGGTATACCCGAAACCTGTTGCCATATTGCACGTCTCATCTTTCTCAAAGGTGGAATAATGTGGCGTGTTAGTGAAACGGACAATTAAGCACTGGTAAGCACGCCAGCGTAAGTTAGCATAGGGCAACTACACTTCCAGTGTAGGAAGGTGGAGGTTCAAATCATTTTGTCGGTAAACCAAAGATACAAAAGCAATCTATGTGTGATTGTAGAGCTTTTGATTTTAAGAAGTTATTTCCGAAAACTGAGAAACATCTGTCTACCACATGAACCGCATTTGAAATACTATCAGTCCACATAATTCACGGTTCCTTGATTCCATAGATGTATACGACTCCCATTATAGATATTTCATTGACTAAACCATGAAATGGTACATTCTCTATTATTGATTTAAAAAAATTATAGATTATATGCTTGTGTTTATGTTGTTTGTCTAAATTTCCCTTCTTTGAAGGACTGCAAGAATTTCATAGAACATCGTTACACAATCATAAGTAACGATGTCACTGATAAATTGCGGAACCTGTCGTGTGGAAATTTGTGCCCTCAAAGAATTATAGATTTGATTTGATGTAACTAAATCAAAATTCATATAAATTTCTCATTCTCTGAGTTAGATCGGCCGTTTGTCAGAGGCCGGTTGAGTGAGTACTGTGCTATTGATTGCGAATCAAATCGACTGCTGTTCCAAAAGACTCTGCTAGCAGAGCGAGGGGAGTTGTTTTCTCCTCAAAAACTTGATTTTTCTTCTCTTTCGTTTTCAAAACGAAGGGAAGAAAAATTTTTTTTTTCATTAATTTGAAAAAAGTGTTTCGGTGCAGTCAGTTCGGACTTAGAAAAACTGTCCTTGTAAGGGCAAAGTCCGGGCTGCGGTCATAGCAAGGTGCGCAACTCTGACATACGAGCGGGTACGTCGTCGTCGTGCCGATCCCCCTGATCTACGGATCAGGCCAAATCCCGCACTCAACCGGGGTCAAGTGCAGGTTACAGCGGAAAGAACCCTAGAGTACCGCTGAGCACTTGACTGTCGAACGTTCTAAGTCTAACCGACCAGGGACACAGGTCCCAGGGCTTGCACTCGGCTAGCAACCCGAGTAGAGAGATGGCAGAGGACGCAGGGGCTCAAACCCCCGGTCCAAGTGAGCCCGTTGAGGCAGACTGCGGCTTGGCAATTCCGTCGGAATTCGCAAGCGCAGTCAAATCCTTCTTCCAAGAGTTGGAGAGGATTATTGAGAATCCAGCTAATAAGGTTCTGTTTAACACCAGGACCAAGATTAGAAAGGTAGCGAACTCGCTACAAGAGGCTTGCACCAAGCAAGTGATAGAAATGAGTCTCGCCCAAGGGAGACTCCAGGAGAGAAGGGAGAGCGCTAGCGCGGCTCCAAAATCGTACGCAGATGCAGTACGAGCACAGCCTACTAAGGGGAGCAAGGCCCCAAGGCAAAAAGTGGCTAAGAAGCCAGCCGGGAAAAAGCACGAGAAGAAGCACGTACTTCTCGTGTACCCGGTATCAGACAAGGGCTCTCCCACGTCTGAGGAGGTCAAGGTGGCACTGCAAACACAGATTTGCCCCGCCAAACTCCAAATTGGAGTGAAAAGTGTCAGGAAGGTGAACGGGGGAGGAGTGATGGTGGAGTGCTCCACCATCACTCCTCCCCCGTTCCATCACAGTGATGGTGGAGAGACATAGAGAAATTGGACTCGGAGCTTAAGAGCAACGAAGTGACCAAGGAAAACCTTCGGTCGCGGTTGCCAGCGAAGAGAAACCCGAGGTTCATAATCTATGGGGTTAATGAAAACCTGTCAAGGCAACAGGTCGAGCAATGTCTCGTAGAACAGAACGCAGAGCTGGAGGAGAGCAGCCTCCAACTCAAGTTCTCTTTGAAGGTAAAGGGTGGGAAACGCCACTGGGTAGTAGAGGCGGACCCACTAACCTTCAAAAAAGTAATGAAGCGAGGCAAGCTCGGGGTGGAATGGTCCGTCCACTCAGTAAGAGAATACTTGAGGGAGGTCCGTTGCTACAGGTGCAACGGGTTCGGGCACTTTAAAGCAAGGTGTTCCGAAGAGCAGGATAGGTGTGCCCGGTGTGGGGAAACCGGGCACAAGCGCCAGGATTGCAGCAACAGCCCGGTCTGCACTAACTGCCTGGCAAACAACAAGAAATTTAGGCGTCGAGTGGATATAGGCCACTCGAGCCTCGACAAGGAATGCCCAAGCCTTGTCAGAGAACTGGCTCTAATAAAAGAACGCACTCACTATGGATAAAAAACCTAAGAGAGGCGTTAAGGTGCTGCAAATCAATCTGCACCATGCAAGGGCAGCAACAACACAGGCCCTGGTGACAGCCACTGAGCAAAAAGCTCATCTACTGCTTCTGCAGGAACCGTTTGGACAGGGGGGAAGAGTGGTGGGCTTCCCTAACTCCTACCGGATCTACCACCCCAGGGTGGAGAAACCCAGAGTGGCCACGGTTGTGAAAGACCCGTCCCTAGCGGTTCTCGAGGTTAAAAGCTCCGAGAACGTGGTCGCCCTGGGGGTGGAATGTGGAGTCGAGAAATTCTTAATGGTGAACGTATATAGTTCTCCAGCAGGCGATTTGAGAGAAACGCTGAATGAGCTAATGGCTCTATTAGGGAATTCCCCAGTCATGAGATAATAATAGCAGGCGATTTCAACGCGAAGAGTCCTCTCTGGGGTCAACAAGAGGAGGATGAACGCGGCCAGCTACTAGTGGACTTCGCCAATGCGGCAGACCTGAGGGTATTGAACGATCCAGAGAGCACCCCGACCTTCCAAGGGGCGAGGGGCTCCTCTTGGATCGACGTGACTCTCGTCAGAGTCTCGCAGCGCAGCCTCGTCCAGGATTGGCAAGTACTGGACGATGAAAGCTGCAGTGACCATCTAGCACTATCTTTCGTTTTGGGATCGGAAAAGCCCATCCGACCCAAGCGCAAAAGGTTCCTAATGAAGAACCTCGACTGGTGGGCTTTTAAAGCCAAATTAACTACCCTGTTGGGGGTAGGAGGGCAGAAGAGGCCGGAGAAACATCGGACCTCAACTCCCTCTTTGAAGAACTTACCAGTGAAGTCACAGCGCTATGCGAGAGTAGCAGGGGAAACAAAAGGGGAGCCAAGGATCCCCACCCCTGGTGGTCGGAGAAACTAAAAGCTCTAAGGGCGAGAGCTAGGCGGAGTAGGAAAGCTCTGCAAAGAGCGAAAGCTACACCGCAAGACAGGGAGTGCACAGAAGTGCACAAAAAGGCTCGTTCAGCATATAGGAGAGAATTGAATCTCTCCAAAATCTCTTACTGGAGAAAACTGTGTGAGTTCCAAACTCCGGCAGACCCTTTCGGGATTCCCTATAAGATCTCGAGGGGATCCATCACCGAACCGCTAAAACTAGCAGCGGTCGAAAGGGCAGACGGTAGCCTATCAAAGACTCTTGATAGTACCATAGAGAGTCTCTTGGATTACCACTTCCAAGGAGACGAGGGAGAAGGGGACTCCCCACGACAAAAAGAAATAAGGGATGAATGTCGGATCCCACCGGACACTGGTGAGGACCCCCCTTCACAAGAGAGGAAGTGGAGAATGCCCTCTCCAGTCTTAACACTGGCAAAGCACCAGGCAAGGACGGGTTCGACCTCAGCATAGTCAGAGAAATCTACTATGCAAATCCCGGGTATTTTGTGGCGCTCCTAAACGAATGCCTCGGGAGGGGAATCTTCCCAGACTTGTGGAAAACAGCGGTGCTAGTTCTTTTCAACAAGACCGAAAAGGACAAAAATGATCCCGCAGCCTACAGGCCTATCTGTCTCCTCTCAGCGTGGAGCAAGGTGCTGGACAAGCTCATAACGAACAGAGCGCTTAGCTTCCTCATGGAGCAGGGAAAGCTAAACAGGAACCAGTTTGGTTTCCTTCCGGGGCGTTGCGCAACGCAGGCAATTCGAAGCCTCAGAGAGAGGGCAGAGAGGAACAAAGCGGTGGGGCTCCACACCTGCTTCATCTCACTAGACGTGAGGGGTGCATTCAACAGTGTCTGGTGGCCAATGGTTTTAACCAGACTAAAAGAACTTGGCTGTCCAAGGAACTTGTTCTCGTTGATCAGCAGCTACCTGTCTGATAGAAGGGTCGAGTTCGAAGCGGGGAATGGGCAAACCTCGCGCTCGTACCACAGAGGGTGTCCGCAAGGATCCAACTCCGGACCCATTTGGTGGAATATAGTGGCAGACGCAGCTCTGAATCTAGACCTGGGTCCGGCAGTGGAAATTCAAGCCTATGCGGACGATTTCGTTCTCGTGGTCTCCGCCTCAGGGAGACACGTGATCGAAGGAGAAGCACATAGCGCCTTGGATGTGCTAGACAACTGGAGCAAAGAAAATAAACTTTGCTTTGCTCCTGAGAAGACCACTCTGCTAGCAATAGCTAAGAGTGGAGTAATGAAAACACCACCTAAGTGCAAATTCCAAGGGTGCACTATCAAAGCGGTGCGTGAAATGAAATACTTGGGTGTGGTCCTGGATCAGAGTCTATCAGGGCTGCCACACCTGAGGCATCTTAGAACAAGGTGCACGGTGATTCTCAACAGATTGAATGGCATGAGGTTATCGGGCAAAACCAAGAAGGCCATCTATCAGAGAGGAATTGAAAGAATTCTGACGTATGCAAGTGGAGCATGGTGGACACCCACAGTCAGGATGAAGAAGGGGATAAACCAAATCCAAAGGTTGGCGCTACTAGGGATAACCGGTTGTTTTCGCACAACGTCGACCCTGGCACTCCAAGTGCTGGCGGGGTGCGAGCCGGCAGACCTGGTAGTGGAAAGGGAGGCAGCAATGCACTGCCTTAGGTCAGGCGAGGACGCCTACCTACTCGGTGTCCCACATCGAGCCTCCAACATGGAGCTGGAAAGTGTGGATTGGCAGATCCACCCGGCCGAGGAGATTTGCCCACCGTGGGACAAGGAGAAACCCACGGGAGTTGGGCACGAGCTGTTCACGGACGGCTCAAAGTGGAAGGGACAAGTGGGGGCAGGCTTCTGTGCGTTCTCGGATGGGAACGAAGCCACTGCAAGATGCGTGAAATTATCGCAGAACGCTTCTGTCTTCCAGGCAGAACTTCTGGCGATCGAAAAGGCACTCACCTGGGCACTCCCCAGGCGTAGTGACGAAAGGATAAAACTCTACTCGGACAGTGAGGCAGCACTGCAGGCTCTGAGTAGATTCAGGGGAAAAAACCCCATCGTCCAGAGGATCAAATCCCTCTTGAGGGCAGAGGGAGATGGGGCAGTCAGTTTCCACTGGGTACGAAGCCATGTCGGAACCCAGGGAAACGAAAGGGCGGATCAGCTGGCGAGGGCAGCCACGCTGAAAGAGACGGTTGACGTGCAATGCAGAACGCCGCGAAGGAGCATTCGCGCAGCATTAGCACGACAGACCATGACCGAATGGCAGGTCAGATGGGACACAGGAGAGACGGGCCGGAAGACACACAGAGTGTTTCCAAAGGTCTCGACCAAACGTGCACAAACAAACAAGCTCCTGAATCAGGTACTCAGTGGCCATGGCATCAGCCCTGAATACCTGGGCAGATTTGCCATTAGGAGCTGCACTTGTCCCTGTGGAAATAGAGCGGCAAGCATAGAACACTGCGTGCTCGAATGCAGTGGCTTCGCCGAATGGAGAAACACACTAATCCCAGGTGTGCAAAGAACGCGAAGATTGGATCTGCTCATCCAATCCTCCGTTAACAGGAGGGGGATAATAGCCTTGGTTGAGAGGCTGACCCTCCAGCAACATACGATCTTCCCCAATCAAATGGGGACCGAAACGCAGGAGGTGAACGTGCACACCGAAAGCGACTCGGAAGATCAATGAGGGCGAAAGTCTGTAGGCAAGCAGACGATGAGACCACCAATGTAAATATTTTGTAAATAAATTTTTGCTATCTCTTGATGTTGTGAGTCCTAAGCATGAGGACAAGTGTATACATGTGTGTAGATGTTTTGTAAATGAAAATAAAGGGAAATTATTCCCCAAAAAAGTTCGAGGGCAAGGAATCTTCCAGTCAACGATAAAGTAAGAAACGACCATTCCCGCCAGACAGAGCGGGAACCCAGACAAAGGTATACTAGGTCGCCTGCCAGCACGTCACCACGGGCTGGTCTCTAGGCCATTGGGGTGGCCAGGGTCCGAACCAGTGTCTCAAGGCAGGATAATTGTCGCAACATGTCAAAATAACATCCAAGGTGCTCAATAAGTCCCCGTGGAGCCAAGACAGATTGGCGGAACGGGACAATGAAATCAGTATATATATATTCTCTGAGTTATAATATTTGCGCTGATATCGCGTACGATATTGAAGGCAGTAATACAATTATTTAAATTTGAAAAATAATCTAAAAATCATAATAGAATTTTTTCAAAAATGGGAAACCATCTGAAATTCGTGGATTTATTTGATATTTTGCCAAACTGCAGAAAGCATTCCTATACCATGAATTCCTATACCAGAGTATCTATACCATAGGTAACATCCCTGGAATAAATGCAACCACTATGGATTTCGGAAACAGTAAAAACTAATGAAATACGCAGGAAATTTAAAGAGTTGCTCTTTTCTGGACTTTCAAGTTGTACCCCTCATTTAAGATTTTAATGATTTGTAGCTGTATTCCTTAGTTGGTGAGATTTTGCTCACAAAAACTATAAAAAAAATGCCTTAGTTCATGGGCAAAACCATAAAGCAAAATAATAAATAAAATTATATTTTCCAATAATATACTGCAAGCTAAGTAAATATTTTAAAAACATTACTGGAAATTCCAGTATTCTTTCATAAGAGAATTATTACTTCTTTCATGACTATTTCAGTAAAAAATATGAACCTTTCTTAATTAATCATTTTATTTAAGAGAAGTACATAAATAAATGATTATGAACTCATTATAAGGGTGCAAATGGAAATTGCACACAAATATAGAATAAAATAAACATTTGTATGAATTTCTGTTGTGCCGTCTTAGCGCTCTAACGGGGCTTTTTCCTAACCACTTTTACCACACAAACACACCCAGAAAAACATAGAACTACCGTATTCAGCAACCCAAATAGTTTAAGCACTTTCGAAGTACGACGTATATCTCTCTGTTGGACTTGCCCACGCATTTTTTAGATTCCAGATCGTGGCTTTTGGGAATTAGGCAAGGCCCATATATTTTGAGATGACTTTATGTCCTTATCTGTTTTCCTCTAACAATTTTACCACATACACGCTCATAAAATGCCCCCTACTGTATTCGGCCTCCCAAGTATAATACTGTTAAAGTACTTTCGAAGTGCGACGAGTATCCGTACGCGGTTTTTGTCACACATTCCTTTAGGCTTGAGATCGTTTCTTTTGCAAAATAAACTACGGATTATGCATTTTGAGATTAGTTATAACCTCCGTTGCGTCCCCCTTGCCGGGAGATGGTCGACAAAGCTGAGGACAAACTTGAGGTTTATTAAGGAAATATCTGATCCCATACCTGAAACAACACAGGAAGCTAGCAGCTGTTGAATAGACTGCCCGCCAGAAAAGTTACGCGTTAGTAAGGTAGAAAGGAGGAGGAAAACGATTTTAATAATTACTGGAGACCAGTACCCGATATCCGACGGCTTCAGGTGCAAATCCGACGCACTGCAGATGTTTAGCGGTTCGAACCCTCGTACCACTGATCCTGAGACTTTTCCGTGATAGTTACGTAAGTTGATCACTACGCCACCCGCGGCAAGCTGAGGACATATGGTGGAAGAAGACAATACAAATTACATGCGATCTTTCGAGCTTTACAATGCGCTCATCTTCAGATTTTTAATATATTGGAATGTCTATGCACGAACCATAAATATCACAGTTGACCATATCGTCATAATGATACGTCAAATCACCTTCACAGGCGTCCAACAATCTTTGTTGGGAAATCGATAGCATGCAGGAAGAGGAATAGAGTAACGTGGCTATGTGAACGCGTGGTCTTCTAACTTAGAACTCTGGTCCCTCTGAAAGAGCATTTTCCAAGTTTGCGGGATAACATGTGGAACAGAGTCATTACAACACATATATTCATATATGGTTTCCAATTATTTTAGTTCTGCCCATGCCTGAACTCACACCATACTAGCAATTTAAGGAGAAAATTCATTTAACCAGATCTCCAGCCACTTTAATATCTCACCTACCGTTTCCGCAAACTGAATTTCTTTTACAAGAGATACCAAAGGTTACGGAAAATCTGTCAAAGCAGGTAGCTTGTTTTCTGAACTTAGGGATAAATACAAAATTGCTTCCTGATAAATGTCGCAAAACGTTTGTTTGTAATTCTCATGCATTTTATCATAATATTTTGTACAGTTTCTTCTTCAACTCTCCTATTTGAATCATCGATGCGACTTGATTTTTGTTCTTAATTTACTCTCCTGAAACATTATCCTAAACATGTTTTCAGTGCATATTTCCTTTGTTTGGAAATTATCCATTCAACTATGTTTTTGCTGCAGGTTTCACAATATTTAAAAAAACTTATCAGTACACAGTATGTCCTCCTAAAATAAATTTCAGTGTAAATTTACATGGAGCAAACGTTTTAAATAATAGCAGCGGTTTTTCGCTCCCTGAAGGAAAGAGGAGATTATTTCTTTTAGTAAGGGAACGCTTTGGCATTAAATATTTTGTTTTCACAAGTTCAACTGTTGGTTGGGTATTTTGCATACGGAAAATACGTAAATTTGTATATAAATTATGTCATGTTTTCTTTGCTGGTAAATTGTGAAATACAATGGCAGAGTGAGAAATAGCTTTTAAAATTTGCAAAAAAAAAAATCTGTATTTTAAAAAAATTCAAAACCGCAAATATTTTTTCAGTTTCATTGACACTTTGAAAAACTTAAGCAGTGTGTCTCTGACAAGAATCCACCCATGTTATCCCTGTATGAAATTTTATATCTTCTCTTTTGTCAGCTTAACCCATTATTACGAGTCATCACTCTCGAGAATAAATATAACATTATTATGGTGCTTCCCGAGCACTATGAAATTCTGTCCCAAATATATGTCATATCAGTCGGTAACCAGTGCAATTTACGAAATATGTGTTTTAAAATACACGCAGATATCTTATTCCCTGCATATATATTTACATCTCCAATATTCTTCGCATACACTGTAATTTTCTTATGGGTGGAAGATACACGTAATTGCAGAAATGTACAATAGTTCGTCGAAAAGTTCTTTATTAACATACATATATCTTTATTGCTAAGCATTCAATTGTTTCCAAAACGTTCGGTAATCCAAGTCCACATGGTGAATGTATGTTTATCAGCAAATGAAAATTACCAAATGTTTGTTCCAAACCCCAGGTTCAGGGTAGCCAACATAACAATCGCATATCACCAAATCGCAAACAAATACCTCTAGAAAATAAGCAGATTTATTAGAGAAAACAAAAAAAAAAAGGAATATTTAAGCACTATGTAATTCTTAGCCTCAAATATTCAAAATAAGCACTCGCGCGCGCAAAGAAACTCACACACAGAAATGTAACGACAAATTTGCTAACCAAAATTCAAATAATCTCTGATCATTCTGTGCCACATGTACCCAGATGCGGTTGCCTTTATATTCAAATTTTTATGGTGATTTAACTTCATATTACTCATGCGTCACCAGTTTCAGAACAAACGTATGTTTAGTATTGTAACGTATCGTTGAAGGTATTTTCTCCAAAATAGTCGCTTCTAAAAAAACATCGATGATGTATTAAGAATTTAAAGAGCTATCCACATACTTGCTTGGATTCCATATAACCATTGTGGTCGTCTTTTGTCACACCGGTCATTTAGTGAAAAAAATATTATTTAAATATGATGCGCGGATATTTGCACTAAATTCTGTTCCGCACTGTATTATCAAGTCCAGAGGAAGAACACCTACAAACAAAATCTATTATTCATTAGGCTTTACCGAAAATCCTAAAAAAACTTCGCACATACATAGACCGTATATATTCACAGAAGCCGAAGTTTTGTTGAAAAAAATGTCCTTTTCATCTTGTGGCCTATTTACACTTAAAGAATTCAGCCGTAATCGGTCGTTAAATATGTATTTGCGCGAAACTGCTGTTACCTTCTACGGTAATTCATTACCCTTTTATTCCGCGATGTGCAACGTGACTAATTTGGTGACTTTTTTCGTGTATATGTCGTGATACTTGTCCTTATGAGTACAGAAATTTTCCACAATTGATTTTCTGATGTAAAAATAGTTGCCGAAGATTTAGTACTTCACTAGACTGCAAATTTAAACATATCTTTTCAATTTACAACATAGCTTGCAGTATTATACAAAAAACATATAATACCTTTCATAAATTTCTTTTTGTTGGTGCAAATATTTGGGAGAAATTCTTTTAGCAAGGCGAGGTTCCTCGCAATTATTATAAAAATAATTTAAAGCTCAAATCCATGGAATTTTCACCTGTTACGTCAACAATAACAGAATCATTTGAAATTCGGGAAATAGCAGAAACTGTTATTTCCGCAAGGAAATTAGCTTGTAATTCAGACTGTTAAATCATCCGAATATCAAGACGCACATATATTGCTATTCATTCTCTATACCGTGGGCAAACAGAATGTCAAAAGTATAAACATACATGCAAGAAAATAAATCGAGAAAAGAATTTTCTTCTAAGGAAATATCAGAATGAGAAAAAAAAGAGAAGTTTCTATCAATATCAGAACAGTTCGTTTTCTGTCCGATTCAGTCCAAACACTATAATTTTAAAGACACTGAATGACAACATGCGAGGACGAAAAAAATTTCGAAATCAAGATGTCTCTTTCGGCAATTTTTTGGAAGAACCCACAAACCTGAACTACATCCAATTCAAAAATGTACGTACCAAAATATTCTTCAGCATATAGAAAAAAACAAGGTGAAAAATATACTGGAAAAAAGGTTATTATTGTCATATAAAGTCCTACCCAAGTAGCACATGACGTTTAAAGGACGTCGCATTTCGTATGCAAAAGTTGATATTTGGTCTTCCTTACAAAGACTACGTTTGACAAAAGGTTTGTTACATGTTTCATCCGTTACTGTTGCGATTTTGTCACATTCATTACGCTTGATAAACGTTCCATTTTCGTCATGTTAGCAAGGTCACAGCTAATCTATGGCGTGACGTTACATTCAGGCAAAAAAAAAACTAATTTTTACAGTTGATAAAACAGTAAGCTTGTGTATAATTGATAAAGATTATTGAATTCCTCCTTTTTTTTGCGTATACGACCAGAAGCTTTTATTCCATTAGTTTTAAAGCAGCTTTTCGTCTGCGGCTGCGTCGTGCCTTGACCTGTTGTGACGTCACTTGTACTACGGACAGTTTATGGAGGCCAGCGCTGCATGGATAAGAGTGTTGTCTCTACATAATCAATGAATTATATCGTTCTTAAAAGGAAAGTTCTTTTCCTCTTTCAATTCATAGGCATCGATTTCGAACACAATTCATATATTCGTTTCATAACACGTGAACACATTCATGTATTTTCTTAACAGGTATATATATATATATATCATCAACTGCATTTTAAACTAGGAGTAGTAACGAATTTGTTAGATTTTCGGATCTAAACACAGCTGTTTGGTTTTTAATTTATTTGTATTTTCGTGAAAGAGTACCAATAATATATTTCAAGGAAAGGATGGGGCTGGTGCATGTCAAAACGAAATTTTAAACCTTTTTCGTTTTTATGAGCTACTGAATATTTGGTTAGATTTTTAAATAATAAATGCAACTAGTTGTAAAAGAAATTCTAATTCTTCAAATGTTTAGAGAGCGGTATTGAATTTGTACTTAATTACTCAAATGTGCTTCCATGTGCCTCTGTGTAGCAATCATTGTTACAAACGCAGCTTATTGGTATGTTAGTTATAAAGGATATTATGCATTACTGTTATCATATATTAGATCAGCATTTCATAGGGCTCATTCAGCCATTTTTTGCAAGAAATATATTGGGTGTAGAGTAATAGAAACGGAATAAGCTATTTTGGAGAGATACTCAATATATCCAGAAAGCTTCAATGTTGAAAAAAATTCAAAACCCACCCTGTACAGAGTCATGTGGCCAAGAAGTAAATTGTCAGTCAGAATTCAAAGTCTACATAAGGCCTGCAAAAATGTAACTTTTTTTTTTTTTGAAAATGCACGTTTTATACCAGATGTGAATTAAGCATACTGAAATCATAATGTATCTGTATCCAAATGGAATATATACTAATATCCAATGCAACATTTTGTTAGACTGTGTGAGTACACACATCCAGATGTGCCCATCTCCCCCTTCCACATATCAGAGTTGGGCCTATCAAATAATGAAGCAGAGCAATCCTATTGAAACCGTCACAGGCCAGATGGCCAGTTGCTTTGCTTTTCCAGTTGCAGTTTACAAAATATTTTTTCAAATTTGAGGAATGGAGGGGTGGGAGAAGTTGGAAGCAGAGTTATATAAAAATAAAAATGTATCTGTGTACACAACCATTGAAACAAAACTTGCTGCAAACCCGCACATCACGATGACAATTTAAAAGATAATTTAAAGAAACAATAAAAAAATTATTATTAGAGCATTACAAATTCCGATGGCGGCAAAATACAATTGAATATGTGTGTGAAATTAACCTTTATGGCAAAATATTGGACTATGAACCTCATAAAAATTCACTGTCGGATTAATACTTTTCCGATTAGGCCAGTGTTTCTTAATTAGTCTTTCTCTGAATTATGAATCTTTTCTAATATCAGATTGTTAAGGGCAACAGATTAAAGGCTGGATCACATAGCTACGCTGTGTGGAAAAGCCATACAAGCTGTCACAGTTTGATTGTACCTGCCCGGTTGAGATAACATTGGGGTGTGACATTTTTTTTTCAGCAATGTATGTATGTATGTATACATATATACTGGTCACAAAAAGTTAAGAATATTGCATGAAGTGAAGCTACGTAACATGAGCGACAGGGTGTTCACAAAAACAATTTAATGGCCAATTTCTGCACACAACAAGTAGTACCACAATATAGACAAAAGTGTATATTCAGAGAATGTCCATACATCTGGATTGCAGTATCCAGCAACACTACTTATGTGTTGAAGAACATCTTTACACCTACGAAGCATACTTGCAGTGACAATATTGATGAGTGTCTGGTGCAGTTAGTCCCATATTAGTCAACGCATTAGAGAGGTCTGCCAGTATACTGGGGTATGGAATGTGGTTATCTAATTGTTGCTGTATAGATTCCCAAATTTTCTGAATAGGATTAAGGTCAGGAGACATGATATAGCTGTAAAGATTCGATCTTGTGGCTTACCAACCAGGGCCGGTCCAAGGGGTAGACCAGGTGGTAAATGTGTAGATTAGCGTCCTGAATTATTTCGTCGAAGAAGTTTCAGTAATTGGAAAAAGTGTGATGTACAGATTTTATTGTATGGAAATTAGTGGCAAATGGTGCAGAAATTGCATATTTTAAATGTGTTTTAAAGATTTTATTTTTCGTAATATTGACCTGTCAGTCTGACGTTGTAAAGAGAAGCTGTGGTAGGCCTAATGTATTGCTCCGGCAAAGAATATGAAGCTTTGGTTCTTTAAAAGGAAGGTTTATTGCTGTGCCAAAATGATGGGTGGAAGAGTACAAGAGAAAGAGGTTACGTTGTTGGCAGGAGGGCAATAAATGTAGTGATACGCTACAGAAAATTAGTCCACACCATCCACCCTTTATTTTGTTGTATCCTGTATGTTGTTGACAGGAAAAACCGGATAAAACCTCTTCGATTTGCAAAAGATACGTATAAATAAGATAGAAACTGACCTGCGAACAAGCTATTAACAGGAGAACCAAATGTGCAATCACACAGCAAATCAGCTATGAATGGAAGCTGTTTAAACCAGAACCGAAAGCTATAGTTCCCCAGTTTCCTGTACAACATAGAAAAACATGTTAGTACTTTCTATTTGAATCAAGGAATCGTATGCAAATGAACGAAAAATTTCTCAACATCTGCTTTAAGAACAATGTCAAAACATGAACGAACTATATTGTGTAGCGTATGAGTATAACACGTCTTGCTCTCGTGGCAAGAAAATGCGCGCTTGGACCTTGTAGTCATCTACGCGTAAATTAAACGCCGCAGCGAATTTTCCTTTCAACGAAGCAAAGCTTCACATTGTCGCCGTAGCGATGCTCAGAGTTGCAGAATATAGACGTATATGCGTACGCCATACGCGGATAGTTTACAGATTTTGCAGATAATTTTTGCTTGTAGATTAAACAAATAAAAGTGTTATTACAGCAATTAAAACACTTACTCAAGGCTTTAATAAGATTAATATATTTAATTCTATCTTAACATGAGAATGTTCATCTATTTTTCACATCTTCCGATAGAGAGTTCTTTTGTTTTTGCAGAAGTTTCTGGCCTCTTGATTTTATCAAGACCTTTTCTCAATATATAGGAACTGTAACAAAAGTTTTGTTTACACAGAAATATATTTTTTAATTTTATTGCCAGGTTACTCTTGCAGTTGCCAGTTATTAAAACAAAATATTTTCCTTATGTATTTTATAAGTACTATTTATGAATTAAGTTGTTAAAATGCTATATATAATTTTTGAAGGTTCATTAACGGAACTGCTTTTCTTGATATAAAAGTTAGCCTTTTGTTTTTATGAGGTTTATAGTCCAAAAATTTTAAAGTTTTGGTCTTAAGGTTCATTTTACACACATTTTTGCGGATTCAGTCGTAATGTCCTTTTGCCTTCTCTGGAATCTGTTATGTTCTAATAATTATTTACTGTTATATTAATTTTTTCTTTAAATTTTCTCGTTCCATTGTTGTCGTGATTTGCGGGTTTGCAGCAAGATTTCTGTTTCAATGGTTGTGTACGCAGTAACATTTTATTTTTATGCACCTCTGGCGATGCGTTAGGCCTACCGCAGCGTCTCTTCACAACATCACATTCACAGTTCAATATTACGATAGAAAATCTTTAAAACACATTTAAAATATGAAATTTCTGCACCATTTGCTATTAATTTCCGTACTCTAAAATCTTTACGTCACACTTCTTCTACGTGCTGACATTTTTCCGACGAAATAGTTTAGGACGCTAAAATACATATTTACCGGTCAGATAGGCAGCCAACAAATAGAAGGGATGCCAAATTAGCCCATGGATTTATAAATTTTTTTACATATTAAAATTATCCGCTAACATTTTTTTGTTTATGAACTAGTCTGTATTTGCCACAAAAATGAAAGCTGAATACTCCTTTGCTGTTTCTCTGGCACGTGCAGAGTTCCTATATATATACCACCAACAAGAAGAATAAGCATTTTTAATTCTTGTGTGTGTTTTTTTCCTGAGAATTCTTCTCTGCTGCTTTTACGCATTTGGGTTTTCAGGAAAAAAAATTAACATTTTTCGTTCCTGATGTTTGTTGACATTTTTATATACACTGAGTGGCCATTTTATTATGACTACCTGACAGTTTTAAACAAATGAGTTATGGCTGCACGCTGTTGCCGTCTGTGGGCGAGGCTAGTATAAAAAGGGAAAGCTTAGTGCTTGTGACAGTAGTAGAAGTGTTTTTGGGTGACGATATGTGTAAGAAATGCGATTTGAAGGACTTTCAACGTAGGATGATTGTAAGAGCTCAGAGCCATGGAGCGAGTATCACTGAAACCTCCGCATTCGTGAAGTGCTCCAGAGCCGCTGTTGTTAAAGTGTTTAAAGACTGGACTGTCAACCAAAAACTAATTCTCTACGTGCAACGTGTGGTCGTCATCGACTAGTGACTGCTCGGGCGGAACGGAGAGTGACCAGACTGGTAATAGGCAACAGTGCAGCAATTACAGACCATCTTAATCAAGGATCCCTCAAATGATCTGTGCACGCACTGTTCGCCGTACACTGCACGGATGGAATATGGCAGAAGAAGTCCTGTTCGAACACATTTGATGTCTGCAGTTAACAAGAGAAAACGTCTCCAGTTCGCACAGGAGCTTAAGGATTGGACAGTCGATAATTGGAAAAAAAAATTATGTGGTCTGATAAATCACGTTTTCAGTTGCACCATGCCAATGGCTGAGTGAGAATTTTGCGGAAACAGCACGAAAGCATAGACCCCAAATGCATTGCACAATCCTTCAAGCTGGTGGAGGCAACATTATAGTTTGGGGAATGTCTTTATGGCATGATTTGGTCCCTTTAATTCGTGTTGATTACGTCTGACTGGCACATCACATCTAATCATCGTTGCAGACTAAGTACATCCTGTCATGTGGATGGTTTATCCCAATGGCGATGTCTACTTTCAACAAGATAATGCGTCTTGCCATAGTGCTCATATTGTACAGGATTGGTTTCAGGAACATGCCGGTGAGTTTACTATGCTTAGGTGGCCCCCACAATCTCCAGATCTCAACCCCATTGAGAATTTGTGGGATGAAGTTGAACGAGCCATCAAACAGCTGGATCCACAACCCTGCAATTTCACACTCCTGGAAAGTGCTATTCATCAAGCATGGTCTTAGATTCCACAAACCACCTATCAACATCTCGTGGAGTCCATGCCACGAAGAATCTACATCGACGCAGTATTAAAGGCAAAAGGTGGCCCAACGAAGAACTGAGTGGGTGGTCATAATAAAGTGGCTTCTCAGTGTATAACAATAAGGCTTGAGTGACAGGCTTTATTGTTATATACATCTTGGAAATAAATCTTAAATTACCACAGCCTAGGGTAAAGCGGAAAAAAACATTTTTTACTATGAAAACTGCAACAAAGCTCCTACAGATTGCAAACCATATATAAATCAATGGTTTTCTATCCACTCATTGATAGCGCATTGTTTGCCATTCAGGAAAAGATTTAATCAGTTGCAAAAACTTTACAACGCTTCGGGTTGACTTTATAATTTGAAGAAATTGCCTGACAGGGGATTATTTAAAAGAAAAGTGTATTCAGTTAGAAAAATTCCTTAAAGATGCTGACAGTGAGGAAAATGATATCGATGGGGAGCAACTGTTTGAAGAGCTCAGGCATTTGCAAGCATTTATGATCAAATGCAGCTCAGCTACTACAATAGAAGCTCTAAACTTCATATTCCAGTATGATATGGTTCATTGTTTTCCCTACAGTAGGATTTGCTTTCGAATATTGTAATTCCTGTCTGTAGAAAGCGGGAAAAGAAGTTTTAATAAATTAAAGCTGATAAAGACTTATTTGAGATCTACAACGATGCAGGAACAGCTATCAGCTTTATCCATCATTTCTATTGAAAACGATATTGCACAAAAACATTTTCTGAAGCAATGAAGAGGTTTTTGCAAGGATAAGCCAGACATGAACGTTTCATGTAAATAACGCAAACAACTATGTATGATTCCGTCTTTTTTGAGTAAAATTATCATTATTATATTGGAGTATTTATTTGTAGCGTAGGATATAATAGTAAGTTAGTGATATATCTACTGAGCATTCTACTTTGAGATTAGAGCTATTTGCTGTGTTTGGGCCCGTACTGCAAAAAAAAAAAAAAAAAAAAGATCAAAGGAGGGGGCGTGGGGGGATCAAAGGATTCTTTCTGGCTGTCGGGGAAAAAAACAGAAAAAGTTGAATGCCATGATGACAGCACTTTCAATAGGTTTCATTAGTGGTTTAGCTTTTTTCTCTTCCTTTATTTTTAATTTTCATTCCAGTTAATTCTAACTGGAGCTTGTGCTCATTTTGGCTTTTCACTTTACTAGTAACTTGTTTTTCAGTGTTTACTTCCCTTTCTGTTTCTTCTTGCTTGATTCTTAATATATATGAAGAAAAATTAAAAATTGAGGTATATCATAATATAATTTTATGAGCATAATTTAAAAAGTTTCCAGCACTTGTTAAGGCAAACCTTTGAGTGTGATTTACATTAAGAAATAATAGGGCATTCAAAACAGTTGAATTATATAAAAAAATTGCATAAATGATTTTTTTTTAATTTTACTAAGGTATGGTTATTCATGGCTCTAGTTAGGAAAGTTAGGGATGTTATGCAAAACACAGGTGAGTGTAAATTAAGTACAACCTCCTGTAACTTTAAAACTTGGTTTTATATACCTTAGATCAGTATTTCCTCTCCTCCGCGTAGATATCTCCGTAGAGTACAACTG
Source organism: Macrothele yani (assembly GCA_039090855.1). Classification (NCBI taxonomy): domain Eukaryota; kingdom Metazoa; phylum Arthropoda; class Arachnida; order Araneae; family Macrothelidae; genus Macrothele; species Macrothele yani. Next base: position 126,296,890 of record CM077034.1, read on the forward strand.
GTTCACCCTGTGAAAGTAAACCAACTTGGTGACTTCACCAAGTTGGTAAATATAATATTAGTGGAATTAAAGGATTAAACCATGTGTGAAATTATAGAATAAATAAGCAACATTTATTCACAATTAAATAATTTATTTTAAGATCTATAGTTTTGTTGAGCCTTTAGCTCGGCTTCATCAGGACAAAAGGAGCATAAACATTCAGATGTGACATCATCAGGTGGTTGACGATCATGGATTTTGATGAATTGTCTCCATACAATTAGAAAGAAATCGAGTAGGTGTCATGTTGTTGACAAGTCATAAAGAAAAGTCATGGAAACCAATTGGTGTTTTCTACACATGCAAATCGTGCAGTACATCTATGCGTTACAGAGGATTCCTTGCAGAAAAAGGCTATATTTTTACCGGCACAGTGGTCTAAGCACGTGCTTATGAGTATGACTGTTCGGTTCTTCCAAGTGGGTTGGGTTCGAATTCCGGTGAGGCATGGATGTTGTGTTTGTCTTACGGCATTGGGTCTCTCCATTTCCTGGAACCAGTGACCCTAAATTAGGGACAGGCGACTGCTTATAGCCCATTGAGTTGCTCACCATGGTCAGTAAACACAAAAACAAAAAAATAAAAAAAAATTTGATTTTTTTAAAGAAATTGTGGCACACACTGGATATAGATTGTCCTTTTGTTGTAGACAAAGCTGTCCAGAAATTTAGGAACTTTCAAATGTTTAAATTTGAAAGTTATTTTAAAATCTATAAAAAAGGCAAATTTTTATGGATCAAAAGACTACGCTGAAGACATAAATTCCAGGGGAATTTATAAGATCGCTTGTGAATGTGGACTTTCATGTATAGGACTGATCCGTAGGGCTTTTAAGTTTTCATGTGATCGAACACATCCCTTACGTATGGAACTGAAGAAGTCTTCTATAGCCCAACATTGTCATGAAAATAACCAGATTTTTTTTTAATGCTACGCTTATTGATAAACCGGATTTGACTATCAAGCTTAATATATTAGAAGCTTTCCACATATAGTGCAACTGCTCATGGCTTGTCAACGACATGACATCTACTAGATTTCTTTCAAACACGTGGAATAAACTTGCCAAAAGCAGTGATTGTCAGAATGCTGATGATGTCACGATGATTTGAATGTTTGCACCCCATTTGTCCTAATGAAGCCAAGCTAAATACTCAGTGAAACTACAGTAGATTTAAAATCTTAAAATAAAATATTTAATTGTGAATAAACATGGCTTATTTATTCTATCTCAACAGCACAAGTATTGTAGTCATAAAATATATTTGGGAATTACTTGGAGCAAAAACATACCATACAAGAGCATTAACCAGAAAATAAATCATGTGTTAGTTTGAAAAAAAAAATAACCTTTTGCAGTGGGTGTTTTTTGTTTTTTAAAGTAACCCCCACACACACACACACCTGTTTATTGAGAGGGGGGTAAAAACCCTGCTTGATCTGCATCATTTCTATTCGGTAAAAATTTTGTGTGTAGCTGGCTTGCAAAACTCCTAAAGCAGCAACTACATCAATCTGCCGTACACCTGCATGTAACATGTCAACAGCCCTATTTCTGATGTCAATGCTTAAACGTCGTCTGGACATCTTTTCAGATTAATCCTACTCTGAAGGAAATGCATTCAGTAAACTTGTAGTCCAAGCAGTGGGACGACCTGTTTACCACTTCTCGGAAGTTACTTTTATCGGAGCTTGCACACACACACGCCACATGCTGTGTCATCATGATGCTAATTTTTGCTGATAACCTATCTCCTGTGGTCACTAATTATGCATATCACCATGTTTCCCCTTTGAAATCATAATATCCCAAACTTTTTGTGAGCACTATATATATATATATATATATTATCTTATGATTCAGAATACATGAATTGTGTTTGAAGCCTGTGAAAATAATGAAATGAATACATGAATTGTTCATTTGTTTCATTATAATTTTTTGTGACCACCTTTGAATTGAAACAGGAAAAGAACTTATACATTTTAGGAACTTGAAGTTAATGTTATGTACAGAAATAGAGAGAAGAGCACAGCACATTGTCAGAGTGCAACAACAAATGGCATTAATGAACAACCAATAAAAGAAAATATTTTTTTCTTGTTGGCCAAACAATGCAAAGGGTTACTCTTGAAGTGAGTATATATGTACGAGTAGCAACAGAATTTAACCCAAGACAGAACAAACTAGATTGGGAGCCTGTTTTCATATCTTATTTGCATAGAAATTCTTCAAAAATGTGTTTCAACATGCATAATCAATTCATTCTTACAATTATTTATATGCTACGTACTGTTACACAATAGGACCCTCAAGCGGAAACTAAAAATTGCAATTTCGAAGCACAAGGTAGGGACATTACACTAAACAAACGTCCTCAAATACTAAGACAATTATAATCAAAAATTAAGTCTAAATTCGCAAACTAGTGAGAAAAAAAAAAGATTAAGAACCAAATACACATGGGTTGAAAAAATACAAAGCAACTAACATACCAAAATAAAAGGATCCTCTGTAAAAATACAGAAAAAATGATAAAGAAACGTAAACTGAGATATAAATACCCAGATCTGCAGCAGAAACACAGATAGCCTTTAGCTACACCTAAAAGAAAAATTAAAAGCAAAGCTGTTAAAGTACTTCCTTATTTATCTCCCAGCATTATTTCACCTCATATTTTTAATAATCTGTCAACCAAATTTCAGATGTGTCCCAAAAACTAATAAATGACAACACAACTGACTCAGTTTTATGTTGCAATAACTTAGATGTTAGTGGTATTAAAATGTCTACTTTATGTTCAGTTAAATATGAGCAACGAAGTTTTCAAGAAAATTGCAACAGCCACGACGAAGCTAGTGAAATGGACTTGGGTCAAAACATAGTTTGCGAAGTCGTATACAATAAATATACAGGGTGTCCGAGAATTATTGGACACAGTACAAAATTATGTGAAACAAAACATTAAAGAGATGAAAAGAAACTGACTGTACTAACTTACAATGTAACTACACAAGTTAATAAATTTCGATGTGAGATCCCTTGGTTGCTCGTAGTACGTTCAAGCGATACTCGATTTCATGTCATTTATTGGCAAGCATCTGAGGAGTTATGGAATTATTAGCAGCTGTGATACCCTTCTTCAGTTCCTGCAAATCAGTACAAGGCGTCTGACAGACCCGATCCTTCACATAACCCCACATGAAATAATCCAATGGAGTTAGATCTGGGGAGCGAGGATCTACAGAATGGGACTACCACGCCCAATCCATCTCTTGGAAAACGACGTCATATCTTTTGACACATAATGGGACCACCACGCCCAATCCATCTGTTCGCCCAATCCATCTGTTGGAAAACGACGTCATATCTTTTGATGTGGGGTGTAGGGAAATTTTCTAGCATATCCAAGTAAATGTCACCATTTATGGTTTTTTCACAGAAGAAAGGGCCAATCACTTCTCTTTTTTACAGGGCACACCACACATTAATTTTTGGTGAATCATGTTCCAGTTCAATAGCAGCATGAGGCGGTTCACTGCCCCATATCCAAACAAAACATAGTTTACGAAGTGAAACAATACCTGACTTATGAAATGTGGATTAAACCCTAAAAATTACAGTACTGAGAAAGTTTTTATCGTTTTCCACTCGATTCAGCATATCCACGGCAGAATCGTATTGCAGAGTATGATTATTTACATGCATCTTTTGTACTATTTGAAATTTATAAGCATGAAACTAATTTCTTGTGCAAGATGTCGTGAACTGTCTATTTTGGAATGCACAGTTCTCTGCTTGCTTTATAAACGGATTTCCTGGGGCTTCGTCGGAAACTTTCATAGCTTGGTCAACCATCTCACCTCTGACGCTAGGCCTGCCGGCTCCTCCACGATGTTCCACATTGCCAGTTTCTTCAAACTGTTTCATTCAACGCTTAGTTGAATTGGTTGACAACCATACTCTAAACGGTACCGTCGTTTAACTTTAAAACACATATCGCCTTCTGCTGTATGGATGACATGACTACTGACTGCGCATTTTCTCATACATTCCTCATCAGGCCACACCTAGCGCCATCTATCGGATTCTGGGAGTAACAATTCTGCATTACAAAAATACGTGACATAGAAAAACAGACAATGCTCATAGTTGTTTCTTTTTTGCACATAATTTTGTAATGTGTTTAATATTTCTCGGACACTCTGTATAATGGTGAGAGATTGTGTTGCACTAGTAACTATGATAAAAATGCGCTCTTTTTTATAACATTACTTTCCTAACAAAGTCATCACTTATAAAGCTTCAACAAAAATAAGTGATAGTAAAATAACTATCAGGAACAGGAAAAGTTTTGTGAAGGGGCCTTCATATGATAAAAATGATTGTTTAGGTTAGGTAAGAACTTCATTTATTAACCCCCAAATTTTTGTAGACTAGGTAACAAGACTGTATACAACAGATTATCACGGCAGCTTTAAGATAAGCATTACCGTACTACCCTCTTACGGAGCACAAACGTTGCTAAAACCGTTTTGTTACGTTATGCAAACGTCGTTTAAACGTTTGTTTTCAACGTAATATGAAAAGTAAAAGATCTTAAGGGTGATTCTGTATCAACTCAACACAATTTCAAGACATTTTTTATCTCACCATGTCAGATTTTAATGAAATTTGGTACATAGGTGGCCTCTATATAGATTAGGAATAATATAAAATTTCATCCTCATATATCCACCGGTTTTGAAAATACAGCTATATAAAATGTCCAAAAAAACCCCAAAATCGGAAGATTGATATGTTTTTAAATTGTGATTGCAGCTCTCCTAAATAAGATAGAGAGATGGGAAAGGTATCTTTTTGTAGTATTGTTATGCTCTTTTATTTGATGTAAAACAACATAGGGGTTAAGATTTAAAAGAAATTTAAATTTTAAAATTAAAATTTTGAATTTTTCAAACTTCAACACTCCAGAAAATTCGAATTTGTTTTAAAACAATCTCTATATGTTTGGTATTTGATTGGTGAGTTGTAACTTGGGATGATAATGGGTTTACTTAAAAAGCTATATTCAAATTTAGCCTAACACAAGAGTTTAATGAAAAAAAATGAAAAGAACATGTAAACTGAAAATAAATTTGGGCTAAATCTCAAAAAAGTTTCATTAATGACAATAGATATAGTATTTTTGTTATTTAAAACTATTTATTTAAACAATGTTTTATTTTTAATTGATTGGTTCAAAATCTGAGACTACATGGGTTTAAAGAATTTATTAGTTTCATTATTCAAAATTTATAATAATTCACAATACAATATAAAACAAATAAACAGACTTTAAAAAGTAATTTCAATTACTGCTCAAGAAACACATCAAAATAATAATAACATGTGGCATTGAATTTTTTACATGTATGCAAATTATATTTCTAACCTTAAACTTAGATCGTCACTTAAAGCAGAATCTCCTAAAATTTAGAAAAAGGTTGCATCATTGTTTTGAAGTGAAATCACACCTGTAAATCCTTGATATAGTCTTTAAAAGCTTCAGTAGTTTTGTGTATTTATGTTTCAGGGAGATTTTTAGAGTCTTCCTGTCGGAGTCAAAGGATTTACTTTACACAAGACGTAACTTACATGAAGCCATAATACATCTTGTGGGCTAGGGTAGGAAAAGGATGTAGATAGACCAGCTGGATGTAATAAAGAGACCTTAACTTCATTATCACTCCCTTCTTTTGTTTTCATATATTATGGTTATGTAACCACTAATTTCTGTTATTTGCAGTCTGTCTTGTAATGCTGATACTTTTTCAGTATCTGACTCGTTTGATTCTGAGAACATTTCACTTTTATTTTTGAATTACTCAATGGGATAGGAATAAAGCATGAAGTTTCTGGGTACCTTGTATTGTTAGAGACTTGCTTAGGCGATTTTCCAAAAATTGGTCTGTTTCTATGTATCCTTCTTGACTTGCATATGTAAAGTTCGCCACAAAAATGTTCTGAATTGCCCATTCGTACAACTGAAATGGTGTTTGAATTTGATTCTTGTAAGGGCGTTGTAAGCTGGCTCTAACAGATAACCTTTTCACAGTTCCAGCAACGCCATCACATGGCCCCTTCCCGTGTGCTGTTGCTGAAAAATGCCATTCAGCATCAATGTTGAAGTCATCTTGATGGAAACATAAAAGTTTGGGAAATTGTTTCCGATTTTTTCCACTGGGCTGCAGACCCGTCAGAGAAATAGTACATTTTTGGACGCTGTTGTCACCCAACTTGCTTCTCAAGAAGTTAATAAGTTTTTTTAAGCAGTACAGTGCAATTGTGTTGTGCTCTAAACATTCAGAAATTACTACAAAACTTGCATGTTCAGTCTTTTCTGTTTTGTAATAGATGACAAATGGGTGGACTGAGGTTTGCCCACTGGTCCAGTGATAGCTCTGGGCTGCATCTTGAAGAAGAAATCTATAATTTTCGGCAAAATCACAAATGACGAGAAATTCTGAGTCCTTGAGGTGTTCCTTAGTACTATTCATAAAAGAGCTTTGCTGCTTAGCAATGAAGTCATGTCTGACCAAAGCAGACAGTTTTTCGCAAAACAAACCAATGAAATCTGAAGTTGAGTTTTCTAATGTCTCCAAGTTGCATCTATCAACTGTAATCCATTAGCGAAATGTTAGTCTTTCAACTAAGTTCTCCTCAAAACTGTGTTCCCAGGACAGGTGGGACACTTCCCCAAATGACAATCTATGGAAGCAGGGTTGCACAATACTCTTGCAAGACAATGTTTGTAGGAAGATAATAGTCCATTCGTTAGTGAACCAATTCTTGCATTTTCCATCATCAGTTTTACATTTTGATGTGTGGTGCATACACATACCGTATGAGTACCACTAGACCCTACCAGGACCCAGTTTTTTGGTCTGTCTGAGCTCTGCGAATTTGGAAAAATTGACTTTCGTGCCTGCAAATTTATCTTTGAATGACTTATAAGCTTCTGTCAAATTACATTAAATCAGCGTGTTTGACAATTTAAATTTATCTCCGTTTTCAGTTCTAACAGAAACACAATCATTCATTCCAGGTAAAACCCGACTAATTTCATCCCTTTCGTAAAACGATCGTACTACTTCAACTACTTCAGAAGAGAGACTCTTATTTGGTTTTCTATTAAGGCTTTCCAAAATTCCTTTCTCCTTCAAAATGTTTTTTTATTGTATTACCATATAATTAGGAGCATTGAATTCTTGCCTGATTTTTCTAACACTCCATGACTCTGGTAAGCAAGTCAAAATCATCAACTGTTTATCTCTAGTGCAGTTAGAAAAATTACTTTTAAGATTGTCCATAAGAGAGTCATGAAGTATTTCATCCTCGTCATCAGATGATTCTTGAATATTTATAAAAAGCTTCCGTTTCATAGCAGAACTGATTTTTTGAATCTTATTTGAAGCATAACATTTAGATTTTAGCTTTTTCTTTTTGACAGCTTATTCACCCAATTCATGGAGCAGAAGTATTCAGTGTTTCAATTACTTCTGACGTATGCAAAATGTTCGTCCATTTTCTCATCAGCACGGGTTTTATTTGTTTTTTGACTATTTTTTTAAGTTTTCAGCTGCTTTCTGCAAGAATCACAAATTTTAGTCTCCTTTGATAAGTCATCAAAATTTTCCAACATTCAGTCTGTCACATTTCTTAGCTTTTTTTATCCCTTACTCTATGGTCACTTTTTTTAAATGGATTGAAATATTGTATTACTGCATATCTTGTACTTTCCATTGTTGATTATTTGTGCATAAAATGTAAATTTCAAATAGTAAAATAACTGCATCCCATTACCTGTTCTTTTTTGTTTTTCCAAAAAAAATCCTGCACAGCTTCAATTTATAAAAGTCTAGTTTCAAAACTGAAAAGGATATATTTTATTCATTTTAAAGTTTTTAAACACATATCACTTTCACTGCAAGAAACACATATGGTCACCATCAAAACCTAAAGCAGACTAAGAAACACATCTGATCACCATAAAAACCTAAAGCAAACTGAGGTCTGCAAGGTAGGAATGCAAGTTGCTGCTTGTTGGGTCTTGTTACCGATGATCTGAACAACAGAATCAGTTTTTCAAGCCAGAACACGAAGAGTTTTGTCCAAAACAAAATGTAGCCTACAGTACAATTGCACAGTGTTATTTCTTTATATTGCATTGTGAATTATTTACAAATTCTGAATCATGAAATTAATAAAATTTTTAAGCGCATGTAGTCTCAGATTTTAAACAAATCAATTAAAAATAAAACATTGTTTAAAAAAATGGTTTTAAATAACAAAAATACTTCATCTATTGTTATTAATGAAACTTTTTAAAGATTTAGCCGTAATTTATTTTCAGTTGACATGTTTTTTTAATTTTTGTTTCATTAAACTCTTGTGTTATGCTAAATTTGAATATAGCTTTTTAGGTGCACCCATTATCATCCCAAGTTACAACTCACACAATCAAATGCCAAACATATAAAGATTGTTTTAAAAAAATTTCGAATTTTTTGGAGCGTCGCATTTTGAAAAATTCAACATTTAAATTTTAAAACTGAATTTGTTTTTAATAATAACCCCTATGATGTTGTACATCAAATAAAAGACCATAAATAATACTACGAAAAGATACCTTTCCCATCCCTCTATCTTAAATAAGGGAGCTGCAATCACAGTTTAAAAAATTATCAATCTTCCGTATTTGGGTTGTTATTAATATTTTATATAGCTGTATTTTCAAATCCGGTGGATATATGACGATGAAATTTGATATTTTTCTTAATCTATATAGAGGCCACCTATGTACCAAATTTCATTAAAATCTGAGATGGTTAAGTCAAGTCGCTGTGTTGAGTTGATACGGAATGACCCAAGAACGAAATATAAACGCTGATTTAACGTTTTGCAACGGCACACATAAAGCCAAAAAAAAAAAATTCTTGAAACCGGAATAGAACCTTCGATAAAACGTAGTGGTAACGTTTTTTGCGACGTTTGAAAACGTTGTTTTGACGTAATACAAAAAGGACAGCAACGTTTAGTAGAGGAAATTTAGACGTTGAATAACTGTTGCTGTAACGTTTACTAACGTAATACAGAAAGAAAAGTACGTTGTAAAATCGAAAATGAAACGTCGCCAAACGGTTGTTAAAACCGTTTCTCAACGCAATAAAGAGGGAGCATGACGTTTAAATAACGTCATTCAAACGTTGCTAAACGGTTGTTAAAACCGTTTCTCAACGTCATAACGGATGGAATATGACGTTTAAATAACGTCGCTCACACGTTGCTAAATGATTGTTACAACCGTTGCTCAACGTAACAAACGAAAGATATGACGTTTAAATAACGTCATTTAAACGTCTTAAAAACTGCGCTATAACGGTTGAAAAACCTTTGAATCAACGAGACGTATTAGCGTTTTTTAAACGTAATATTGTGACGTTTTTTTCAACGTCATGCCGAACTGGTTTTAAAACGTTTTACAAACGTTTTTGTGCTACTTGTTACTATCCATTCCGTCAGGTTTTTCTTACAACATTTTCAATTGCTTAATTTATGGCAGCTGCATGGTACAGTAAAGTAGAAATATATTCCGTGCCACAGTGTTGGCGTAGGTCTTTTAATATTATACTGGACTCTACAGTAGATCTTTGCGTAAATTAATTAACGCATTGCGTGAAGAACGAAACCCATTACAATCCACCAGAGGTATGTTTATTTGAAGAAACATCATTTATATCAAGTCAATTAGTACGTGATTTTTTCTATCCTAAAGTATTGATGTTCATACACTGACGGAAAAAAATCCCAACACCAAGAAGGGATTGTGTTAGATAAACGACAGTTGGTAGGCGGTGAGAGTACATCTGTAAGATGACGTCTATGCAAATTTCGCGCTCGGCGCATACGTGTGGCGCTAGTAGTGCCCTCGGAACTTGCAAAGCAGGTTTGCTGTAAATACGCGCTGTAACGTTCGTGAGCGTTAGTTATCGTTGATATTCGACGTAGTGTGTTGATGTTAGTCAAGAATGCCTTTAAGAGGACAAAGAAGCCATTATCAACAGCTCACGGAGTTTGAACGAGGTCATGTAATAGGGCTACCAGAAGGAGGATTTTCTTTCCGAAATATTGCAGAACGACTTGGCAGGAATGTAGCCACTGTGCATGATTGTTGGCAGTGGTGCTCAAGAGAAGGTACTGCGTCAAGAAGACCGGGTTCCGGCCGGCCACGTGGCGCTACTGAGAGGGAAGACCTCTGTGTACGGTGCATGGCCGTGGTGCATCGTTCTGCGTCTGCGGCAGCAATTCGAGCTGCAGTTGCCACCATACTGACACAACGAACTGTTACAAATCGGTTACTTGAAGGACAGCCATTCCACTTATTCCAAACCAATGCCGTTTGCAACGTCAGTGGTGTCAAGCTAAAGCTCATTGGAGGACGGAGTGGAAATCTGTTGTGTTTTTTATGAAAGCCGGTTCTGCCTGGGTGCCAGTGATGACCGTTTGTTGGTTAGAAGGAGGCCCTGTGAGCGCCTGCAAACAACCTGTCTGCGGCCGAGACACACTGGATCTACACCTGTAGTTAAGGTCTGGGGAGCAATTTCCTATGACAGCAGGAGCACTCTCGTGGTTATCCCACGCACCCTGACGGCACAGTTTTACGCCGGTCTGGTAATTCAACCTGCTGTGCTGCTATTAATGAACAGCATTCCAGGGGGGTGTTTTTCAACAGGATAACGCTCGCCCGCATACCGCTGTTGTAACCCAACATGCTCTACAGAGTGTCGACATGTTGCCGGGCCTGCTAGATCACCAGATCTTTCTCCAATCGAGAACGTATGGGACATCATTGGACGACAACTCCAGCGTCACCCCCAACCAGCATTATCCGTCATTGTGTTGACCAACCAAGTGCAACACGCATGGAACTCCATTCCACAAACTGACATCCAGCACCTGTACGACACAATGCATGAACGTTTGCGTGCTTGCTTTCAACATTCTGGCGGTTACACCGGTTATTAATGTACCAGCATTTCACATTTAAAATGGCTCTTCTCGCGCTTACATTAAGCTGTGATCTTGAAACATTAATCGATTAAATATATTACCTATACAAATGTATTGCCGCCATTTCATTCCTCTACAACTATTTTTTCGTGGTGTTGGGATTTTTTTTCCGTCAGAGTATATGACTTTTACTTTCTACGATAACAAACCGCCATTCAGGATAGGTTAATACCATTTTTTAATATTTCTGAAATGAAAAACGGAAATCTGTTTTCCTTACTAATTGTATGGGCGAGTCAAGAATATAAATAATGCAAGTTTCCCTACTAATAGAGAAATGTAAACCTGAATCAATTAATTTTGAATTAATAAGAATAATATATCGGACATTTGATAATTTACTTGATGAGAAACTACGTAGTTTGTGACTTCGTAAATGAAGAATTATATGCAAGGTTGTATTTGAAAATGAAATTTCCAGCAAAATATGTTTAAGGTGGTATAAATGTTTTCCGATTCAATTCCTATTTGTGTTATTTTTCTTCTATTTCGTGAGTTAATAGAAGGAAAGAAGAAAATGATCTTTTCATGACTACCTTATGTTTTGCACGTATTTCTGACTTGTGCCAACACCAAACATAAATCTTCTAATCGGAATCACACTGGAATATTTTGGTTTTAATTTTAAAACAAATCACGCAAAGCATTTGCTTGTAAGGAAAAACAAACCTCGTATAAGAAATCAGTAACTGAAACGGAAGGAATTTAAGAATAAATGGTTTAATAATTTATCTATATTTATTTTCAAGTAACATAGCAAATCCTGCTAAAATTAAAATTCTTCAAACTTAACATATTCAAATATAGGTTAGCATCTTCTTGTTTTTTAATATACAAACTGCCAAATAATCAATCGGTCTAAAAGTTGTGCAATAAATATAACAAATATCTAAAATTTCAGCTATAAATATAACTAATGGGTCTAAAGGTTTTGAATAAATATAACTATTGAATGTCAACTTCTTCATTTTGGAGATATTGCTATATTTATAATTAAAATATATCAGCCTAGTACAGTGGAGCCCAAATATAACGAAGTTGATGGAAGAGTTAAAAAAATTCTTTATGACAGAGCAGATAAATTTTTTTAATTTTTGGAATATTTCATTATGTCAGGGTAAAAGTAAACGAATACTAACCGTATAGCTGTTAATCGAGGTGAAATATAGTACGTTTTAATTGAAACTTTAAAAAAAGTAAAGTGCGGGGACATCTGCAGTAAGTTAAACCTTTAATTAAATTTAAAAGTAAAGCAACTGAAAACAGAAGTTTCACCCATAGCATTTGCTTAGTGTACTCGTTACGTAGAAATTACCAAACAATTTTTGCAGGTTATATGTTTGTTACACTATCGATTATTAAATTTTTTAACTTCCTCTGACGAAGTCGTTGTGTTTCTGAGATGCAAAGTAAATCATATTATTTTCTAAACTTTCAATAGCCAGTTAGTTTAAAATTATCTTCTTTTACACAGTTACATGTTTTTCGTCGCTTTACTGATCCTAATTCTCCCGTGAACTAACTACTTTATACCCATATCCTTGTAAATGTACTCCCGAGAACTATTTCTTTCAACCCTGCACGATCCAACCAATTTAGGTTTCAACTCATTATTTTTGTCTAAAATGTTCGAAAGACGATTTGATGAAAAATTCTAATTTTTGGCAAAATTAAATTTTTAACTCCTTTTACATATAAATTGTAAACTTTGAATTCCTCACCGAGCTTTCTAGTCTTTTGTTTGTTTGAAGGCATGACCTTTCGATTTTCGAAAGCTCACTGCATGAACTACTGAGCAGTAGAAGTTCAACTAAATATAAATCGCTTTTACCTATGTGAGTTCGTATTGAGAAACGCCCGAGGAACATCTTATGACATCCCCGAAAAAATAAGTAATCCCACTCTACAATCAAATTCCTAGAATATCGTCATTGCGCCAGAGTTCAGTCTTGTGTGAACAGATGTTCGGGGTGCCATGAAAAGAGATTAAATGAGTTAAGGGTAAGATCAGGGTGCGATAAAAGCCACATTTGCACAGAAGAAGTGCTTGGTGCTGAAACAGGTTGGGAGTGGGTTTAAATAAAGAAAAGAACTGAACCAGGTCTCTATATGCAGATCAACATGCAAAGAGAAACACAATATGTTGTTAGTAGCACGTTATTCCCAGTATTTAGGTGAGAGCGGAAACGATATCACCTGAGAGAATGCCACTTATTTACTTTTCCGATAGCTGCGCTGAACTTCGATAAAGACGATTTCATTAAAAAGTATTTTTCTTTTTATGCGGTTAAAATAATGAGAAATAATACTGTGAAGTTTAACTGACCAATAAAAACTTAAGTTTATGCGGAACTTCGTATTATGCGAGATAACCACAGGTGGTTTCAAAAATATTTGAAAATGAAATTGAAATGAATATTTACCAAATTGAACACGATTGCCACGAAAACTATTCTCACCCCATAGAATACGTTATAAGAATATCACATGGAATTGTGGATTGTGTGATATTTATCACATGAAGTATCAATGTGTGATACGTATCACATGGAAGTATGTGATAAGAATTGTCATTCTTATCACAATTCTTATAAGAGGTCATCTTGAGGTGTAAGTCAATTCACAAATTTTGATATACCGGCATGTCCCTGAAACACACATTTTCGCTTACATGTGTTATGAGAATTGCTGTTGGACTCCACAAATAATACTTCCATTATCAGCAAAACTCTACTAATGTGTAATGGGAGCAATAGCAGAAACTGGCTGGAAATGATCGCTTGAAAATTATGATGTGGAATGTGTGAATAAATAATTGCAACTAAATAACCAACATTACATTTCCACTTACCTATTGAAAATAAGCTTGACCAATTTCTTGAAATAATGAATTATAAATATAATAAATATATTTAAACAGAATGAGCTTGGGTGGGACAACTTAATCCACGAGTTTCGCAAAAAAACGGGGTAATTCCATAACAATGAAATTAAAGTTGACAACGCTGTCACTCCAAGGAAACTGATATAATTCCATGAATTTGCGTATAGCGAAAATGTTCATTTACTTCTTCCTTTACAGTACGGAATTTGTGTCGTCAGTATCTGTGGTATGATAATGTAGCAAATGCAGGACATATTATTTCACTTCCGTACAATGCTTCTCGAGGGGGGCAATGAAAGGTACAACAAATTTATTAATATCAATGCTGGTGCAACAGCGACAGAAGTCTTGTTATTGCGTCTCAGCCAGTAAAAGAAGCGCTCTGTTCCCCAAGAGCAAAGAAACGCTAACTTCAGTAACTGAAGAAGTCACTTATTGGTAATTCATAAATTCTACCAGTCAGTTTCCTTCTCCATAAAACTTATCCTATATTATAAATTCATAGAGCATTTGAAGGCCATAAAATTTTGAAGAATCAATGGTAGAAAAAAACTTTGAATTGGCATAGTTTTACTAACAAGTTACTGAATATCTGCTTACAAGGTGTAGTACTTTTTTAATTACAAAAGAAAAATTATTAAAATTATGCGGTATCATATTTACGGTTATCTGTTGTTGACTTTATTTAGCGCATTTTTCCTCTGAAGTCGTATTTATAGAGATGCATTTTGAAGTAACTCAAAAAACATGTTTTAAACAACAGTTGGACCTCGATGTTTTGCAGTAGCCTTAGAAAATAACCTTTTAATTAGTTGATTAAGTATCGTTTCTAATTGTGGTATGTCCGCGGTCTGTGCGAGATTAGTAACTTTTTATAGGGAAAACTGAGTGTCGATCATGAGTAATTAGTGAAAAAATCAGATGAACATACGACGGTTTGGTGAAAAATATATGGGTTTCAGAAGATAATTAATTTAATTATAGCTAAAACAAATCTTTCGTTTAACTTTTAGTAAACCTGCGGGTACATTGGTGATCCTAGTACAGTTTAAGCAAAGTGCTTTTTTTTTTTTTTTTTTGAAAAGAAGAATTTTGTGCTTAAATCGGGAATCTTAGAAGTACCCTGATGTCAAAAACCAAAGGACGAACAATATTTTGGAAGGTCGCAAGGCTTTTAAACATTTTAATAACTGGGAACGTGCAGTACAAAATTCGGACACGTGCAAAATATCGAATCGTGAGCATAGGAGTCACATGGTGTTACTAGTGTAAAAGAGAAAGTGTGCTGCAGGCGACATGCGTTTGAAAGAAAATAAGAATATGAAGGCATAAAGGTAGGAAGGTGTAATTTTTGTTATGTCTCACAGACATCATCTAGATGATTCCACGTTGAGAAAGAGTTATAGGGAAGCTGGAAGAGAAGACCGCCGAGTGAGTGACGTTGTCATGGAGTTTGGAATCGTGCCTAGTGGAGTATGTAGGGCTCTGGGCAGCATTTAAGACCAATGAAATGTTCTCCAGATGCATGCTGGGAAGTCGCTCACTCTATTACAACGCATAAATGCATACTTTTATTTATAACGGCAAAACGTAATCGCCGCACCATGGCAGCTCAGAATGCGAGTGGCCTTAATTCCAGAACAGGAACACAGGTACCCCGAGAAAATTTAGCAAGATGTGTGCGACATATCGGTTTGTGTAACCGATGTCCTGTGGTGTGTGTTGCTCTAACCAGAGCTCATCGACCCCGTGCACGTTTACAAGGGCGTCGTATCCCAAGAAGTCGCACACAACCTCAATGAGCCAATGTACTCTTCACAAATATGTGTTTTCATTCTGCCGTCCGATTCCAGACGTGAGTTGTTTTGGAGCGATTGTGGTACTGTCAGCGTGGGAGGGTGCAGAAAAGGAACAGACGCGGCGGTGCCAGGGTAATGATTAGGGCCGGCATCAAGATTAATGGGCGCACAGAGCTACTGGTGCAGGTTAATGGGACTATGACGCCCGGACTATGTGACACACACCCCGGACCTCAACTCCTTCGATCACACCTTGGAGGCAATGGGAAGACGTATTGGTGCTTCAGATCCCCCTTCGTAATTTAAGCAGGTTCTATCCGTGTCTTGCGGCAGGAGAGGGCTATTTTGCCTCAAGAACTCCTGGCTAACTTGATGCTCAGCATGCCA
Source organism: Macrothele yani (assembly GCA_039090855.1). Classification (NCBI taxonomy): domain Eukaryota; kingdom Metazoa; phylum Arthropoda; class Arachnida; order Araneae; family Macrothelidae; genus Macrothele; species Macrothele yani. Next base: position 126,313,115 of record CM077034.1, read on the forward strand.
CGAAGTTGGGACAGCTGCATCGTAGTTCGGGGAGCACATTTTCCATACTGAAATGCCTCTCCGTAATCTACTGGTAAACACTGAACATCCAATTTAGGACTATATCCTTCGGATTTTTGTAATTTTTGCGATCAGCGTATGCACTGATTACAATGAATTTATACGTAATTTATAAGCTTTTTTTCTTTCTTTTTATGTGTTTTTATGCTGGCAATATACATATTTCCCTATTTGTCTGTCGTCATGTATCGTTTCTCTCACACCAATAAAGATATAATATGTTCTCAGGTTTTAAACAATAGCGTGCATAAATTTTACAAGTATGTGTTTCATGTTCCCAGGATTTTTACTGTGGTAAATTCCTGTTTGAAACAGTACAGTGGACGATTTTGACAAAACCCGTTTCATAATAATAGTTCGGAAACAACATTAAAAAAGTTTATTTTGCTGTATCGGAATTTATATAAAAAAACAGATGCATGAGATAAGTAATCAGCACAGAAAAGTAAAGTACGGAAAAGTAAATAATAATTACAAAGAAACATTTTTCGAAATACTTCACTATTTACTTATAATGCGTGAAATGGAAAATGTTTCTAATAAATCAAGTAAATGCTGGAACTTAATTTACTTCTAATGTTTTAAACAGAAATTTATTTTAAACGTGAAGCATATATAATAAAACTATTTTGGAAATGATCAAATTTGAGATATTTTCATACATTCTCTACGTTTAAATGTGGAAAATGATTATTTTTACAACTGTGTAAATCAAAAGGTCTCTGTTCGCATTCGACTATTAACTAGAAAAAATCTTCAGCAACTATTATATCTTACCTAATCAATAAACAGTAACTATTCTCGAAAAAAGGTTTAATTATATTACTGTTCCGAATTTCTTCGCTTAGAATAAATTCGGATCACTAGTATAGTTATATTATTTTGAGTATATTTTATCTTTTACCGTAGTTGTTTTGCAAAGTTTTGATGAGCAGTAGGTCATAAGATTACTTATGAAATTCGAAATGAGTTAAACGTGAGATCTTAATGCGAAGTTCCAATTTCTGTACTAATAAGTCTGAAGAAAGTGCAACGTATTTACCTTTTAGGTGTTCGCCCGAAAGAGTTAACAAAAAAGGAGAACGTATGTCGCTAAATAACAAATTCGTAATTACCCCAATAATGAGGAATATGAAAATACTGTAGCCTTCGCAGAAAATAGACTTCAAGAATGATGCACATCCATGCATTTTGAAGCACTGGTGTGGCCGCCCCAGTGGCGCAGTGGTCTAAGCGATGGCCTCTGATCGTTCGTCCGAAAGGGGTACGGGTTCGAATCCCGGTCAGGCATGGATGTTGTGTTTGTCTTACTGCACTGGCTCTCTCCCTTCCCTGGAACCAGTGACCCAAAATTAGGGACGGGCGACTGCTTATAGCCCATTGAGGTGCTCACGGTGGTCGTTGCACGTCCAATCTAAAAAAAAAGTACTATCGGACACCCAGCTCGAATACAGAATTTATTTGAAGAAGCACAGCTCGTTGATAGGAAGGATAACGGAGCACCAACAGTTTCAGGGTTTTTAGCATTATTTCCAGTTCACTGCGAAGACAATTGTAGCTTTCCGGGGGAAATGTCTCACGGAGATCAAAACCAGAACAAATACTTCTGTTTTTATATATCCTGAAAAGTCATTGAAAACTTACCAAGAAGGTTTTTGTCTAACTAATTACAGATCTATGAGCATGGATAGGCTAATTAGTATGTTTACGAAAACAAATGATCGTTTCTTTAAACTTATGAATTACTTCAAGTATAAGTTACCCTTTTTGAACATGTTTTGTATTATATTTTACTAAGTATTTACGGTAAAAAAAGGAGACATTTTCATACATGCGAAATAGTATTCTTTACATTTATTTTAATCAGGCTGACAGATATTCAATGTAGAGGATCCGGCTGTTCAGATTAATGTGTTTACCGCGTTTAGTTATTAGTAAAAAAATTAGCTGAAGGTAATTTCGAATAAACAGAACTATATAAAGTTTAATATATCAATGTATACAGATAGAAATGTGCCCTACCATTGCATTATCATGTTGTTATATATGTATCAGAGACATATACCTTCATTAATTAAGGTATATAAGTTCATCATCTTTAGTTTTTGCTGCAGCGCAAAACATTCATTTTGAATGACTCTGAAATATTACGGAACAACTTATAGTGTCAAAGTTGATGGGCTTCATTCCAAACGCGGGAGTTTCTTTCAGTTTATTTTGTAACAGCAAATAGTGTAGTTCGTAACATGGGAAGACTCATTCTGCGCCGATATTCTTTTACAGATTTAAAGTTCCCAAAATGCTTAAAAATTGCGCAATATCCAATGTGCGCTGCCCAACTATAAAGAAAACGTGTAACATTCGAAGTGAATGAAATGTCAAATCGTAATTTGAAGAAGGTATAGTTATATTTTTTTCCAAGGAAATAAATGCCCTTTTTAGGTAGAAATCAGTTCCATTTCTTGTTCATTGGTTTAACAAAACCCAGAGCAATTCAATAGTTTTTAAGCAATTACACGACCAAAAGTTAGGGACATCGGTTCCAAGGATGGGTGAGATCAATTGTTTAAAGAAACATATAGCATCCGTGTCTCACCAGGATTCGATTCCTAATCCATCTCAAAGAATGGTTAGAAGTCAGCGAAAGATCAATGCATTATAAGTGCTGCACACGTTCTAAAGTTATGTTTCAGCCGGAAGTTCCACTATTTAAATTCCACAGTAGTTCCACTTAATAAATCAACTAACACGTAACTACCTGTAAACGAGAAAATAATAATGGGAGAAAGACTTATCATTGCGAAATGTTCTGCAGATGACGCCGGCAATGAATTTTGCTTCTGTCCCCGCGTTAAGGCGTCAGTTCTCGCCACAGGAACTGTGATGCCGTACACAGTGCAGCAGCGCATGTTTATGGTGAATAATTACCGGCTTACTAATCCCATCATTGCCAACAAAGGTCTTCCCGACACAAGTAACGCGTTAGTGAGGTCCTTCACCGAAAGACAATGTTCAGGTTCATGCAGGACATGGAAGAAACTCTATTTTGGTTTTGTATCAGTTGAAATCCATAAATAGTTCAGTGCAAAATATTGCCCCACAGTGTTATCTGCCTTATCATCATCATCATCATTGTCAACCATTATCAATCCACTGCTGGACGAAGGTCTCCCCAAGTTTCCTCCACAACGGTCTGTCTTGTGCCAGTCTCCTCCATGTCACCCCTGCATACTTTCGAATTTCATCCACCCATCTCCCATGTGGTCTTCTTCTGGGTCTTTTCCTGTCCCTTGGAATCCAATCTAAAATTTCGGCTGTCCATCGATGATCTGTCCTTCTGGCAGTATGTCCAGCCCATTGCCATTTCAGGGATTTAACTCTGATCATGATGTCTTCCACTCTTGTCATTTTTCGGATCCACGAGTTCCTCTTCTTATCTCTCCTGGTTACACCAAGCATGCACCTCTCCATGCTTCTTTGAGTTGTCTGCAGCCTTTGTATGTCTCTTTTAGTTAAGGTCCACGTCTCTGCACCATACGTAAGCACTGGAAGGATGCATTGATCAAACACTTTTCTTTTAAGACATAATGGCATATTGCTCTTGAAAATTATGCTGTTTCTTCCAAAAGCTCTCCAGGCAAGTTTTGTACGCCGATTAATTTCTTCATCAATGTGACCCTCACTTGATATCTGCTGTCCAAGATAAACGTACGTGTCTGTTATCTCCAGCTTTTCTCCATCAATCGATAAATCTTCATTTCTTGTAAAAGCATTGAACATCACTTTTGTCTTCTGAAAGTTCATTTTTAATCCCACTTCTTTACTCTTGTCAGCAAGTTCCTGGATCATACTCTGCAGCTCTGATGGGGTAGTTGCAAAAATGACTACGTCATCAGCAAAACGAAGGTGGGTTAGATAATCTCCATTAATCCTTATCCCTTTGTTTTCCCAGCTCAGCGACTGAAAAACACCCTCCAATGTGGCATTAAAGAGCTTCGGAGATATGGTGTCACCTTGTCTCACTCCCTTTCCAATTTTTACGTGTGTTGTATTTTCAAACAGCCTAATCTTTGCACTTGCATTTTCATAGATGTTATTAATAATATTAATGTATGCATCTTCAATACCGCAGGTTTTCAGAGCCATTGTAACTGCTGATGGTTTCACCGAATCAAAGGCTTTTTCATAATCGATAAAAGCCATGCACAATGGAAGTTCATATTCCCTCGCTCTTTCAATTAGTTCTCTCAGCACGTGGATATGATCTATTGTGCTGTAGCCACTCCTGAATCTAGCTTGTTCTCTCGGTTGAGCCATGTCCAGTGTTACCTTCAAGCGGTGTGAAAGAACTTTAGTGAAGATTTTATAAACTACTGATAGGAGGCTGATAGGTCTGTAGTTTCCGAGATCCTCAATGTCACCTTTCTTATGTAGCAGGATCATTGTAGCGGTGTTCCAACCCTCAGGAATCTTTGCTTCATTAAGGCATCGAGTGAAAATTTGGGCGAGTACTGTTTCGATTTCTCCACTTGCTTCTTGTATGATGTCTACAGTGATTCCATCTTCTCCTGGAGCTTTTCCTCGCTTCATGTTCTTGATTGCATGTGCAACTTCTGCTGGAAGGACTGGAGGAACTCTGGTACTGGTATCTTTCATGATGTCTGGAGTGCATATATCATCCCTTTCATATAATTTGGAGTAGAAATCTTTCACTCTTGTCAAAATTTCGCCTCTATTTCTTGTTACAGAACCATCTTCTTTTCTCAGTGCCATAATCTGTTTTCTTCCCTTACTGAGATGTCCCTTTGCTATCTTTAGGCTTTGGTTGTTTTCAATTGCTTTCCTCACTAGTTCACAGTTGAATTTCCTTACGTCTTCAGTGATACTTTTTCTTACTGTCTTGCATAGCTCTATATATTCCACTTTGGAAGTCACATCTTCTTTAGTTGTCCTCATCTCTCTTCTTTTTTGCATCAACATTTTGGTTTTTCCTGATAATTTGTTCACATGCAACTTGTTCTTAGACCCAGCTAATTTTGTTGCTGTTTCCATAAGAGCTTTGGTTACTTTTCTGTTAACTTCAGAGATGTCCACTTCTTCCGATGTTAGGCCTTCTAAAGCAGAGAACCTGTTCTTCAGTTCTAACTTGAAGGTATTATGGTGTTTTTTAAGGTTGGTTATGTCAATAGATTTTGTTTGTCTTATGAGCTTGCCACGTTCAAGTTTAGTGTTGAGGTGCATCTTACATCTCACCAATCTATGGTCACTACCTGTGTTGAACTTGTTTAGCACACTGCAGTCTTCTATGACGAATTTTTTGTTACACATAATAAAATCAATTTCACTTGTCGTCCCATTTGGATGTCTCCATGTCCATTTCCTGTGTGGCTTTTTCTGTTCAACATGCATATCTTTACAACAAGAATAAAATGGTTTCTAGAAGCTGCTAACTGAATTGTAGTAGGGTGTGTAGTTCCGTCGAGCTGCCCAAACTCCTGTAACTTGAATGTCAAGGAATTGATCAAGATATCGAAGATGTTTTGAAGGTATCGTCACCAATCCTCAATAAGGGTAGTATCCACTTCACGAAGAGCCAACAGATGCCAGCCGAGCTTCAATGCGTCAGCCAAGTGCATCTCAGGCGTTCTGAATTGGATATAAGTTAGGAGAACATGCTCCCAAATCATACCCTATATTCCCTTTTACCTGATGCACCTTGTCAAAAAAACGATGTATTTGAGGTCACCAATTAACGTCCATCTAAAGAAAGGAATATCGGACGCCCTGAGCAAACGACATGATATTTTATCTCAAAATCTCGGTACTACAGTATATATCTGGGCTCTCAGACTACAGTTTTGGGTGACGCACAATTCCATACGTCCATACATATTTATGTCTGACCAGACCGCCAATCGATGTCCGTCGTAATTGGATGTTTCCTGCACAAACCTGGGGTATTCTGTGTGCCGTGTTAATGTCAGATCAGAAATCGTCAGTTGTCGGACTCCAGACTGCATCACGATTATTCACAGAAAAGAATTGAGCTCCCTTGTCGGGTCCCCAACCACGATTTCCCTGACATTTAAACGTTTTAACTTTAATCTGCGATTTGTGTATTATGACGTCATAGCCATGCTTCGATTTTCTACGTCTTACTTGAATTGCGTTTTGCACGTTTCAGTAAAATATCATACGATTTGGCTTGCATACAATGGCTAAAGTGACACGCTATTCCAATTATTTTGAACAGTCTACAATAAAGTTGAAAATTTCCACGTATTGCTTCGCCAGGCACTGTAGAGGTCTTTGTTTTTCCAAAGAATAATAATATATAACTATTTTATCATAAATTGAGGATAAACATGAAATACAACCGCAAAAGATATTGGAGGCATGTAGAAATTCATATTTCGTGAGCTTCAAGATTCAAATATAAGTCCAAAGGAAAGGAACTATGAGAATTTCTCATCGGTTGTGCAAGGGTTTTAAAGCAAAAATTCGATAAAAACCTGCGTTTTAAAATTACCCAGTTGTTAGGAATGCCAAGTCCAATAGAGTTACCTGTCCCACGGTCTGTACTGCATATCTTGACTGCAGGTTTTAGAGAAAGAAGATGTTTAAAATAGTAGTAAATTACCATGAACATTTATTCAAAAATTGAAAATTCCTTTCTCTAAGTTTCCTATCTTTTGTTATACCAGATAGGAATTTATGCTTAAAAAATTCCCCAAAGCAGCATTTGCTGTGCCTTTGGTGGAATTGTGAGTGTACCGTGCACTGGGAGTTCATACCAGAATATCCGGCAGTAAAAGGACACTTTTATACCGGCCAATGCAGCAAGGTCCTGATAACAAAGTGGAAACGATGCTAAGCGCTCTTCAATATGAATCGGGTTTTACTACTTTTGGATTAATACCCAAAGCATATCTTCAGAGTGGTTCCCCGTAAACTGCAGAAATTGGAAGGTGTTGAAATCTATACCATCCTCCCTACAGATCGGAACTTCTCTTGACTACTACAACAAACTTCGATACGTGATCCATTTCCTACAAAGATGATACTTCATTTTAGTGAGAGATGTGGAATCTGGCCTCAGGGAGTTTCTTTTCTCGAAACGTGCCGTGTGGTACCGCCCCTAGGATCGCATGATCCAAAGATTGTTGTCAAGCACAACAGAAATAAACGAGCTGCACCTTGAAAAACGACATGATCGTGTATGGCTTACATTCATCATTAAACGTTTTAGCTGCAAACGCTTTGAACATTTTACATTGTCTCTTATTCCTAAATGAAGAAACAGGTTACCACCAAACACCCTGTTGTCGTGAATGCGTGCATTATACATGAATTAAAAACAACATTGCTGATTTAACTGACGGGGAGATTTGACATTCATAAGAGAGAAATAAGATGTACGGGCCAGTAACTTCGAAATAGGGTTACAGCAAATATCGGAATTACATTCTTTCATTTCTGCTTTAAAACAGATCATCTGACTTTGAAACAGATTCAAGACATTTAATGTAGCGCATTGAGATTTCCCATTAAATCATTATGTTTTTCTTTTTGGGTGGAGGGCTTTAAACAATTCATATTAATAGTATATAATGCTGCTCTTTGATATTTCCTCTTAAATGATGTTTTTTAGGGGGAGGAGTTTTCTTCCACCAGGAACAAATCAATGGACTGTAAGCAGTCACTCGTCCTTTATTTTGGCCCACAGGCCCTAGAGAAGAATGAGAAGCAGTGTAGTAAGAAAAACCGAGCACTTATGCTTCACCTGAATTCGAAATCTGACCCCCTCGAAAGAATGGTCAAAAGACAGAGCTTATGCAACGGATTCATCGTGATGGCAAATCGCTATTTCGAATCCATGCAGCACAAGCACAAGTCGATGTACTATGCCTTTCAAAGGATTTAATAAGTTTCTTCTAGCAGTACTAAGCGGATTGGATAAACACCGATACAGAAATTGCACGAAACATTCTGTTGTAGGAGACAAAGGATTTGATACCTTACGTAAAAAAGACTTCCCGTATGGTGCAATTGATTTCATATTTTCGGCAGCAAACTCAGACAGCTTAACTATGCTATCAAGACACACTGGGCAGAATAACGCGAATAGATGGATGTCTGAGAGTATGACAATAGGGATTAAAAGGTACTTTGTGTCAGATAATTCCGTTCTTCTACAAGTCAAACATTTTACATTCACACTGCTCTCATTAGAGTTTAAAGCCGCTGGAGGAATGCAAGGTATCACTTTTCTAAAAAGAGTTAAACGTGGGTGACTCGTTCACACAAAACTACTCCCAATGTATTTTAACCGCATCAGGCGCGACAAATTTTCTACCCCGTAAAGCTGTTTACAAACGCGGATTACGTTGAGTGTTGTTGTGGAGATTTGCGGCTTTAACGTTTCTACCGCGTTCCTACCCTAAGAGTAAAAACTTCACGAGGTAGTTTAATAGCAGTACGTAAGACGTAATCCCTCTTTCTGTACAAAAGTTGGCTTACACAATTACCTAAATTTACATTCTTTTAAAGGGAAATCTCTTAGGTCCAATTCAATTTGTCATAAATTGCTTTGTTTAAAGAGCACCTGCTTGTATTGTAGAGGCAAAATTACCTCTTAATAGAAGGAAAAAGTTTAGTGTAATAAAACACTTCCTTTTAATGGCGTAAAACTAATACACAATTTCAGCCGAGATTTCGCGATCCACCTGGAGGCTTCGTATGAGCTAAGCTTTCAAAGACTTCTTAGAGATACCAACTTACAATGTAGTTACAATTGAAAAATTTGCTATTATAGAACCAAACAGTTCCATATTATGTTGAGGTCCGTGTTTAGACACACTCACGTGTAGAGTCCGTGTTTTAAAACGTGATCATGAGTCATGGAGAGGAATTACCTGTTGTTTCCTAGATACTTTTTCAGGAGATTCCTCCAGGTATCTGATATCTTATAAGACACGTTGTCGTTGCATAGGTGTGCGTGGGTCATGATCTGGAGACTTTCAAGCGTGGCTGTGCTAACATAGCTTGTATAGGATGCTATTGTTTTCATCATGCTTGAAGGTTAGGTAGCTCCTTTTTAGAAGACTTCTTTACACAAAGAGGTTGCTGTTTTCCCGTTCTTAACGTCTCTTTTATGCTCCTTGGCTTTTTCTGGAGTGAACTTTTAGTTAACACAATGTATGACTTTATGCTTCCGTGTGGACATATTAGACGCATGTCATAAACAACAAGTATTTCGGCTTTGAGGGATAAATATACAGTATAAACAGACCAGGGTAACACTCATGGGTTCTTTTTTTTTTTTTTTTTTTGATTGGAGGTTTAACGACCACCGTGAGCAACTCAATGGGCTATAAGCAGTCGCCCGTCCCTAATTTCGGGTCACTGGTTCCAGGGAAGGGAGAGAGCCAGTGCCGTAAGACAAACACAACATCCATGCCTGACCGGGATTCGAACCCGGACCCCTTACGGACGAATGATCAGAGGCCAACGCCTTAGACCACTGCGCCACCGGGGCGGCACTCATGGGTTCACCGATGTCGGGAATCGTAGCAGCAGATACACTACGACCTATGGAGGAAAATATATTTTCAAGCTGTGACTCAAAACCAAAAGAATGGTTCAGATATGTGGATGACATCTTTATTGTATGGCAACACGGAGAGAAAACCTAAAGGTGTTCCACGAACAAATAAACTCCTTCCACCAATCAATCGAATTTACATATGAGAAGGAAAGCAACGGAACCTTGTTCTTCTTAGACGTTTTTCTTACCAGGAATGGAGATGGTCAGCTTCACACGGAAGTATTCGACAAACCGTCTGCGATTCCTAACGTTACCCTCCCCTGCTATTTCTGGCCGATACCGTATAAAACAACTATTTTTACATCATGGTTCAGAAGAGCATTTGTTAATTCTTCGGCCATAGAAGCCAGAGAAAATGAAATAACAAACATCGTCAACTACGGACTTACAGCTTGATTTTCTAGCCAAATACTAGATTCAATATTGCTGCGGGTCCAAATGTCTAAACCCAGGACTCCTAATACTACAAGCAACAAGAAGTTAAGATAATGTGGGTCCATAACGTATTATAAAAAAATTCAAAGACATCATTGAAATGTGTATTTCAAAATTTTGGACTTACGTTTCATGAAAAATAATAACAGTTTGCTCTTCCAAAGCTACAAGTGTTGCGGAGGCCTTTACGTATGCAACGTGAATAAAACACTGGTCACATTTGACGCAGAAGCGACATTTTTATATACCTGTATAGAGATCTACAATATATACCTAGACCAGCGATTAAAAAGATATTTCAAAATGTGCGAAATATATACATATATGCCTTTTCTTATACACCCACTTGCCATTCAAATTCTCTCATGATGTTTTCGCGCATAGTGAGCTAAGATGACAATAAAATAATTGTAAATTTTGCAATATCATAGAGAAGAGTTCTCTATGTGGAAAAAATGAGCACTGGGTACTCCCATGTGTTTCTTTTCTGTGTATCTTTTTCTGATTTTTTTAGGCTCCCCCTTCCCTGGCAATTTCCGCTTTTCCCTCCCTGTGTTTGAGATTTGGAGTGCTGCTCAAAATTGAACAGATTATTATATAGGGCAGCTTATAAATTTATTGCTTAACGGGAATCGTATTCTCCTTACACTATCAGATTTTCTTTTCTATTCTATTCTGCTCTTTCCTATTAGAGCAACCTGTTCCCGCTTCTATTATTTTAATATCTTTTTTCCATCCGTGCAAGTGGGTGTATAAAAAAAGGCATATATGTATATATTTCGCACAGTGCGCTGTGGGTGAGTTGACTCCAAACCTTTTTACGAAATTGTCGTTCGTTCAGTTTATCCACTTATTACAAACATTATTGTTGTGATTGCGCAGAAATCCTCCTACAGCTGTCTTTCTCGTATCAGTTACTGGATAGTTGATAAAACCGGCACTGTGACTAGCGGTTAAATTCCTTTCTAGATTGTTGTCTTTTTTAGAATTTTTTTCATTAGAAATAAGAAATCGAGGCTATTCCGAAATTGACTGCACATGATCATACAAATGAATCATCTCTGGGTAAAATATTTTATGTTCATCAGTAATTTAGTATTTCTATAAACCACTGAAAATCAAATACGAGAAAATCTACACTATGTAAATTCAGATTGAACAACCACACCTTCTCATTAGCATAGCAGCTCATCAGCTAAGTGAATCATACGAAGAGACACTTGGTTGAATACTTGATATTGATGTTCAATTGTGTGCAGTTAGAATATAGGAACATGCATGTAGCGAATAAGCCATGTAACTGAAATGCTTACAGATGACGGATAGCCAGAGAATGCCGAACATATCATACTGCCAGGAAATCAGAACTCAACACAAAGTTTTTCAAACTTGTTCACGGAAGTAGTCGACATTTTCTTTCTATTAATTTTTACTTTTCAAATATCTTTTATTATATTTTCAAAGAACAATTTCGGCACATAGTCAAATTCGATTGTATAGTTTATTCGCCACATTTGCCAGGTCCAAAATACTTGCACATATGAGTTGTTTATTAAATATACCGAAAAATATCTTCCTCAAGTTAAAAAGCAGTTACGACACTGATAATCCAGCGTTGCTGTAAAGCCGGTCCTCAAAATAACCAGGGGGATGCACTGGGTTACAAAACGAATAGGATTGATAAAATACTGTGAACAATTCGTACAAAAAAGTGACAGCGACGCCAAGTTATTCAGTATTTTATGACTTTTTGTTGTTCCGAATCTGTTTCAAATATATCAAGAAATACCATTTGTGCTGCTACTCATTGATTATGCAGCTCATTTTTTGCTGCTAATGTGTGCTTTGTTGTTTGTTTGTTTGCTTTTCTTGCCGATTTACTTTGTATAATAATTTCTGAAGCCAATTTATTTAAACAGTTGCTTAGTTGCTGCATTGGAGTAGTTACATACTACGAAGATATTTGCTGTCTGTTCCAAATCAGAAAATATACACTGAGAAAAGAATCAACATAACATGTTTGCATGATAGGAAGTATTATAGGAAATGCGAATTATTTTATAAATTAAATGGATTTGATGAAGAATATAAACACACTGTAAATTAACAGAATGCACTGGGTTTTGACATTCATTGTCGTGAGAAACACTTCGTAAATCATTTCTCCACAGCTCCAAAATGTCATGGATATGTTTTTGAAGTTTTAATAACCGCATATGAATTTCTTGCACGCATATTTTGACAAATATTCAGGTTTCAGCCATTTCAAACGTAGAAGGAAAAGTATTGGAGCATTAAAAACTTCATATTTTTTAACTGGGTATTATTAAATAGTTTGTGTTTGGTTTATAAAATGGAAAATATATTATGCATAAGTTAAAAGAATTTTGTTTTAATCGTCTTGTTTTGTTCTTAAATGGACATGTTTCGGTATACTAAACCAACCTTGCATTGTATTAGTTTCTCAAAGGAAGTTTAAGGGACAACTTGAGAAAATCTCAGTTTAAATTAGGGAAAGTGTTAAATGGTATAAAGCGCAGTCAAATGTCAATGTACTTCAAGGTAATTGAACGAATTTCGGTCTCTGGGAAGAAATATAATATTTTTTGCTTATGGAAGTAAAATAAGACCACTTTTTTATGTATATCTTTTAGGTATATTCAAATTGTTTCCGCGGCATAATTTTGAAGAATATTGTGATATTTACATGGAGAGATACTACTTTCATAAGTAGTTTGGTCTTTTAGTAGCAGGTATTTTTGTTATCAAGGTCCAGAGTAGCCATTTCAATACTTTTTCGGAAATAAAGGACTTTACTCTTTTTTTCTTAATTATAATTGAATTCCTATTTATTTCTTACATTATTGACTGCATAGAAATCATAAAACTATTTCGCTTTTCAAATTGATCACTTGCAAAACCAAAAATTGTTAAGAAGGTAAAGTTTCCGGCCATTTTAAAATAAAATCTACATTCCTGTATTAAGCGAACGTCTTTAGTGTTTACATGATTCTTTGCGCAATTAGGTTCATATGCCGTATGCATGCAGAATGCCTTGATGCATTTTCATATACTTTGAAATGTGCATAAAACGTCCTATCTGAGCAATCACAGATAGGTAAGAACTCGCCTTTGCTCATTTATGTGAAATCAAAGCAATCGATGGGACAGAGGTTTATCACATTCCTAAAATGACAAGTAGCAATATTTAAAATTTGAATATTAATATATGCTGCATCCAATCAGTCTATTAAAAATTATTTAAATTTATTGCCCACCCAAAAGGAATCACTACTTAAAGATTCATCAAAATTAGTATCATTGTCAACAGTTATCAATCCTCTGCTGGACCCTGGTCTTTCCAAGATTTTTTCTCAAAGGTCTGATTTGAGCCAGATTTTTCCAATTAATTCGTCAAGCCTTTTCATATAGGTAATTGAAATATATAGTAAAACAGAATTTTATTATGCTTGTCACAAATCAGTCACAACTAATAAACTTTTATCAGTACAAAATCGTAGTTATCCGAAACAGTTCAAAGAACATATTTTTATAATACTTCGCATTGGATCGAACAAAAAAGTTCCAGGCGAAAGGACTGTATTTTCACAATGAATGAGTTTTTTCTTTGTGTGATCACGTTTTCCCGTCAAAAACACTTGCATGTGTAAATCCTAAATCTGACATAGGCCGTCGACTTCTCGATATTTATTATATTATATATCGCATATCACACTCGAGAAGTTTACCCTTTGAAGAGAAAAGCATTGGATCAAATCAGAAGTTGAAAACAAAATGTTTAGCACAGATGAAAATCTAAGTGACCCGTTATTTGGGAATTCCTATTAAACACTTTTGACAAACGCTGGCAAATATTAGACCACGAATGCTCTCACCGAGGGATGTTTAACTAATTATTTTGAATTTCAAATTACCGTATACAACTTTCAACCAAAAAACGTAAAACTTGAAAACCCGGTGGTAATCGAAAGTTAGCTTGACTGAAAAGCGTTCAAAGTTCACAAATGAGGCGCAGGAAAAGCAGATCGCGATTTATGTGGCAGAATTCGAAAATCTAACTTCGTATAAATTAGCGCACACACAGGCACGCAAACACCTCCAAGGAAATGGAAGTTATTTCTGCAAAAGGGACGAAATGTCACAATAATTTTAGGAAACATGCTTGACTTAAAAGTATTCTGTCGAATGAGACAAATTTACCTTCTGCTTCGTCGTGATTCACCCCCGACGCACGAAATGTTTTGTCCATTGTAAGTATTTTATGTAAACACTCTAGTGAAAAATAATATTTTAACAAAATGTCCTCAAAATTCTACTAGTTTAACAATGAACTGTCTCATCTGCTATTTACAAAATCGTGTATACTACATAGTGTTAATCAAATATTTATAGGTATAAATTTTCGGCAGTTATGCAAAACGCTTAATTACTTATACTATATAGAAATACATTTATTGCCAATCATTCCCGTAGTTTTCCCAAAAATAATTTATATTTTAATTATTTCTGTGTTCTGTGTATTTGCTTGGATTACTGGGAGTCTGAAAAAGAGAAATTATAGTAGCTCCAACACACAGAGGAGTAGAGACAGTGGTCCATCTCTCTTGTTCCAGACAGCGTCCCAGTGGTAGGACATGAAACTACGATTGCGTCTGTCACGTGATACGGTACCAGTGGCTATATAAGTAGCACCGCGGAGATAGTTGTAAACTCTTGAAAAATAAAATCACGAAAAAGAAACAGAAAGACAGTTACGATTCGACGTCTGAGTTCCATGTCCGTCCACACGCGTGCTGTTCTATTGAGATCTTCGGGGCCAAATTGTTGCGTTGTTTCCTCTATGGGAGATTAACCTCTGAGACTCCTGCTCTATGTCTCCAGCATATCCTCCCCAGTTCTTTGGTTGTTTGGAAGAAAATCACACGAGTCCTCCCCAGTTCTATGCAAGAAAATAGCATGAGTCCTCCCCAGTTCTTTGGAAGCAAATAAGAGGAGTCCTCCCCAGTTATTTGGAAGAAAATAACAAAATAACAGTTATGAGATAGACGTTCATGTGAAATAAGCTCAGCGCAAAGCTTACCTTAGCATATGGATTCTTCCCTGCACAGATATGACACCCAGCTCATGTTGTCGTTCAGTTGCATTGCTAAATGTACACAGAGCAAGAAAGAATAATCCAGTCATTAAGGGAAAACGCTACCATGGTACGACTTTCCGTGGTGCAAGCTTTGCTCATGCTTCGTTTTACTTCTTTGTGCAGAAAAACTTCAGATGAGTTATTGCGCATCAAAATGTAATTTTCTTTGGTTTCCTAAATTTTCAAGGAAACACGTTGTTGGAGACGTCGTGAACATTCAGGTAGATATGACCCGTCGTTGAACGCTATTTAAAATATTTCAGGGAATGATGTAAATCATTCCACACTGCAACGCTGCGATATGAAATAGCGCTTTTCTAGCATACCGTTTTGTAATGTGAGAAGCAATGTGTTGTGCAATTTTTAATGATCCGTTCCCATGTCATTTTGGAAGAATAAAAGTGTTCTGTTTTTGACTAAAAACAACAGAAACAATATATGTATATAGACGTTTCAAACAAAAAAGGCAATAGGGTATTTATGTGATTCAGAAATTAAATGACCTAAATCTCATAAAAACTATTTAAGATGAGCTTTGGTATGAAGCTTTCATTAAGAGGTCAAGTACTAGTCGCAAGTCCGACTATAACTCTCATGTCAAGAAACAAACTCCTCTACCTAAGATAGATTATGCTTCATATTACCTCTACATGTAGTGCAGGGCTAAAATCCTGAAACCCTCTCAAGTCTAATCCTGGTCATTTAATGTAAAATGACATTCAGCTTCCTCTCTCATCCTCATAAACACAGCACGAGTGTTAAACATTCCAAGAGGGAAAATGTTAACAGTCAACAAGAAAGTGAATTCATGCAATAGTTAAATTATTGGTTTATCTGTCTACATTGGCACTCGTATATTTTTAACCTGTGCATTTGGCTTCTTCAGGAATTTGATATCCAGAAAGTCGTAAATACCACTGTCCATGCATCTTCAGTATCTGGAGTTTGCTAAATTTCAATTTATAAATTCACAGACAAATAATACGCTCCTTTTAAAAATGTATTGTGAATAAAAGTGTTGGCTGTGACTATGTCTAACAATGACTAATTGTAACTAACGAAAATAGTCAGTTCGAAACTTTTGAATATACTAACCATCTTCCAAGGTTGTTTGCCTTAATTGACGGTTATAACATTGTATGATGACAAAGTATTGTTTTCAGAATTAGATGAATCGCCAAAGACGAAAGCTATCAGCTGCCTCTTTGTTCAAAAATTATGTGCCCCCAATATCTTGCTAGCAATTCTGTGCAGTCCCAAACCGAACAACATACCAGCAAATAGGCACCCTTTTTAATTAAATGAACCAAAAATAATTTATTTATTAATAATTTAAAGAAATTGGTGAAAGGTGTAGTTCTCCCCATGAAAGATACACAGTTTTAAGTGTGCTTTATTCATTTATCATATTTTGCGATTGATTATTATTTTACATCATTTTAAGTTTTACTTTTATTTTTTACTGGAAAGCATGTTGGAACTTATACTTCGTTGAAGCATGTTACCACATGTGTGAGGGAAAAAAATTACATTTCTGAGAATCATTATAATTCGTTGAAATTTCATGATCTTCATTTATTGAGAGACACAATATATCAGCGAGCTGGTATGTGTTAACAACAACACGGAATATAACTGAGTAACGCTTCTCAATTCTTATTTCAACCACGTTTAGAAATATGAAAATTGATTTTTAAACATGATTTATATTTAACTGACTCATATGAGATATAAATAATAATTGCTGTATTAAAAAGGAGTGTAGCGACGAATTCGGCTGAAAATTAACCAGTACTCAGAAGGGAATGCCTTAGCAGTAATTGAAAATACACACTAGTGACATGCTATATGACCGAGAGACTTTCACACTGCACATTCGTGCAGCAGTTCTCCTACCTAGTGAGCTTTTCTGCCTACTTGGCTCGGTACATGGGTCGTAAATTTATTCTTGAAGATTTGAAAGTGAATTGAGCAAATTGATTGGGTCTTTTGAACAGGAAACTGTTTTGCGTAAAATACATGAAACACGCTTTTTGTGTAACCACGAAAAATATTTACAGGATTATTGCTATCAGTGTGGTACGTGACCTAGCAATTTTATAAGTCAGGACAAGAACGATTTCTCCTCCAAATTGCACTGATCAGCGGTATTTAGGAAATTTTGATTCGTTAACGATGGAAATAAAATCAGAGAAGAAAATTACAAATAATTACTTCATCACGTGCTTCAGCTGCATTTTCAGAAAATTTAAGAAACGGAGCTGAACAAGAAGGATGAAAATCACACATTCCCTGTGTTCTTAAATAAACCTCATACTTTCGAGAAAGATTGTCGGACATTGGAAATATTTCCATTTTAAAAAGACAATGGGTGTTTGCTCAGTCTGGCTAGGCAGAATTCAATAGTGAAGAGCGTATTAAAATATCATATACTTTTTTGTTAAATCTGTTATAGCATTATATCTTCCTTTCTGAATGAAACGCATCTTTCAGGTATTTACTTCATTTCCACAATTTCTTAAAATAAGAGGTATTCAAGTACATAGCATTCGAAAAACTGATTAAAACGTCTACCAAGAACAAATATTTAGTATAATTGCTTTTGGTGAAATGTTAATTTTCTGATTCTTTATACATAATAAAAATTATGTAATAATTACTTATGCAATTTCTCACGTAAAAATGTATTACCATAAACTTTTCCCATTTTAGGGAAAGAAAAAGCCTGATATTCAAAAAACATTTGTATCACTTTTGATCCTTAAACACATAAGGTGATCATAAAGGGGCATATAACCAATGCAGATAATTTCTTTCATTATTTCTTTTTTGAGCTGCTGTTTTTTTGCATTATATTCTGGCTTCGAAAAACTACTGCTAACAGGTAAACACATCAGATCCACTAAATATGTTATAATTTACAAAATTTAATGTCTTTATGTATGTTTCAAATTTTCTTCAAATTTTTCAAAATCATTTTGACACTTCCAACACATAGTGCAAAGTAACCCTGCAAGTCAATAAAAGGTTATTATCTTTAGAACTGTGAATCTCTTGGTCGTACGGAATATCACATAGATTGAAATGCAATAAATAAAAAACAAATATTCATTTAGGCTGTGTAGGATGATTTAATTGTTTAAAATGTACATCCCTTATTAGAAGTAATTTACAAATTTTATAGGTCAGAAAACGTGTCTTAAAAATTTACATCCCGTTTCTCCATAAAATTAAATTATTTTGTAGGTGAAAATGTGATGCCATTTGTTTCATTTACTTCATTCCCGCTCGTTTTTTTCATTGTAACAAACTCTCGAAGTATTTTAGAATGCTCTAATGAAATTTGACTACAGACACTCCGGACCGGTTATCATTGTGCTATATAGCGAATTTCCTAGTAGGTTCCGGAGAGATGTGCTTTCTAGATTAGACCAAAAGTTGATTTCAGGGTTCCATTTTTTAATATGTTACCCGCATCTTGATGTAAGTTGGTTTAAGTGACAATCTGTAAGTAACGAGTTACCGAAATGGTCTCTCACAAATGTCTTTTACTGATACATTCAACTACATTTACTCCACAGAGTACGAGACCCAGAGGTAAGTTGATGAATCTGTCAATCTGTGCCGTCCAAGTGCGGACCTCACAGGGTTCAACGGATCTCACTACACATGTTTACTTTGCGGTAAACATTGCGCTAACAGTCCCATCGGTATATCGCGAAAAGAACCACGGACCTGGACACCAGGACGAGTGGCGCCAATGGGAGTGTACCTAGATAGACCATGTGTCCATTGAGACCTCCCTGGGAGATTCGCTCGCCACACGAACTATGGACCGTTGGTCTTTAATTCCTTTTAAACACAAACACAAGTACCAACACAAAATAAAAAATCAGGATACGCGCACTTCTTTCGCGGCATGCAAGCTCAGAAGTGTTTTCTTACATTGATAGATTTTTTACATTGCCATTATCAGGTATTCAGACCCGTTACAATCAGCCGGAAATCACCCACCCATAATCCGTCCTTCGGTTCTGCATCTCGATTATCCACTAAAGACTGGGGCATTTTGTCTCCAGACTGAAATTATTGGTCTCAAGTTTGAAGTGGTAGCGCTCGTTTTCCTTCTGGCAGTGGGCCAGAGAGCTGCTTCGTTGGGGCATTCTCTGTGTCGATGACCCACCTGGTGGCAAAGAGCACACGGCTTGTGCTCAGCAGGTCACTCGGCTTTATGATGTCCGAACCCATTGAATTTGAAGCAACGGGTTTCTCTCAAGAATTATGTGCACCTGAGAATTATCGAGTCAAGCGACACCTTGGCTTTTTCAGGACCATTCTGAAGTCCTCTAGGGTCATCTCGAGCACCCAGTGGACTGTGCCTTTCTTTCCTCGAGGTTTAAAGGGGAAGAGAACCTGTACTTCTCTGGATCCGAAAGTTCGTTTTGACTGCGGAAGTCGTGATCCACGACCTCCGAGTCCTCTCTGGTATCCCCGTACACTATTAGCCTAGGAAGCGTTTTCACTGGTAGCTTTAGATGGTAGAAAATCTGCATGTAGACTGCATTGAAGTTTCCACTATTTTTCCAACCCTTCCGCCTTCTGGCATTCGATTAACACACCACCTTTACTCACACGTCTCATTTCCTTAATCCAATCCCGAGTTTCTTGGTCCGAAGTAAAGCTCCACTTCGTCTTTAAAGTCATCAGCTGAACGCTCTTCTCCTTTTGGATAGAGTAGTACGGAGTGCAGCGAATGCAGCTTGCGAGGTCTCTCCGTCTTCGGCTTTGACACGGCCGCTTCAGCATACGTCCTCTATCCTGGTTTAGTTGATTCATTTCTTTCCCGAAGTCTCCCAGTCAGTCTTGCTGTTTCCATCTGCTGGTTGACGAGGGCAGCCTGTATTCGATAAAGGATCCGTCGCAATTGCCCTCGTAGGTTGTGGGACATTCTGGTATTCGGGCTGTCCAGAAACTCATTCATTTTCCTGAACAGCCCGAGGAACCCTTCTGAGCTTGAGCTCACTAATGACTCAGTATCTCCTTCTCCCGTTACCGGGTTCTGGGGATCCGCGCACGGTGTCCTGTGACAGTCTGTTCCCGCACTTGGCCTACTCATGTTGGGTGAGGGACCAGCACGACGGCGACGTGGGGTTTTTTTGGGGTTGGTTTGATCTTTAGCCCTAACAAGTGCTTTTTCATTCAATAGACGAAATAGTCTGGTTGCAGGCGCGCTTGAACACGCTAAACTTATGTGCCTGCTGCGCTGTGAATCTTACACCAGTTAGCTAGAATTTTTGCCTGCTTGCTTACCGGAGATAACCAATCCGGGTAAGCTAAGCTGATAATACTATCTGCACCGTCTAATTGCTCATGACAACAGTTTGGCATAGATGATTTCAATCGAACAGCGCGCCATAGGAACTAAAGCAGCGTAACAGCAACCACAACCACAAAGCCTATATTTTAAAATTTTTTGTCAAGAATTTGCAAACACTCTGCGCGGTGCAGATTATTTAACTATTTATACCGTATCATGTGACAGACGCTAACGTAGTTTCATATCCGACCAATGGGACGCTGTTCAAAAAGCGACAGCTAAACCTCTACATCTTTAGCTCTGTGGCTTGCTATTTTAGTTACAGAAAAATAATACTAATTTGTTGAATTATTATTTCATTTTACGAAAATTTTAGTAAAAGTAACGTCTCAACTGAAACCTCAAAAGAAGAAACATCATGACGTTAAAATGTTCGTCCACAAGTACCTTTGACGAACATTTGGATGGTATATTCAAACTAATTCTGTGTATGCAAATATCTTATTTTTGAAAATAAGTTTATGACACATATGGTGTTAGGGAATCTGAGGTTATTTATCCAAAACTAGACCCCATTGAGCGATAAAGTGATCACACATTTGCCGACAGATGGCAGCATGTCAGCCCTCACTAATGCGCGTCTTTTCCCCTGTGTGTTTGCTGTGCGTGTGTGTTCTAGAAGTTGTTTCGACGCCATTTTCTCCACAGTTTGCATCATTTGTAGTGTGAATGTAATAAATTATTACTTCTAACGTAAAGAAGGCGGTTTTTTTTATTGGAGGTTTAACGACCACCGTGAGCAACTCAATGGGCTACAAGCAGTCGCCCGTCCCTAATTTAGGGTCACTGGTTCCAGAGAAGCGAGAGAGCCAGTGCCGTAAGACAAACACAACATCCATGCCTCACCGGGATTCGAACCCGGACCCCTTCCGGACAGAAGCCATCGCTTAGACCACTGCGCCACCGGGGCGGCAAAGAAGGCGTTTCATGGGTCATTAAATGATTCCTGAGTGAATTTCTCTTAAGGTTTTGGAAAATTAAGGTGTTGAAATGAACAAGTTTCATGCATTTCCTAGATATGTGCTCCCGTACACAAAAGACGCAATTCCATACTCCTTATGTTCCAGTTGCTATCGTCATTTTATGGAAAGCAACTGTCGTCTACTCACACTTCAATTAACATAGAGGAATTGAAAAATTCATTTTAAAATGTCCTTTTTTCTTCAAAATAATATATTTGAGGTGTTGATTGCCTTCATTGTTAATTTTGATGTGAGTTATATCCTCAGACGTGTCACCCCCCTCCCCGAAAGGGCAGAGGATATATCTACCGAGCCGACACTACAAATATATATGAAACACCATGCTATACAGCAACAAACTCTTGCTACATAAACTCTCCCATCCAAGCAAAGTCCACCCAATCCAAAGAAAGAAGCTACCGGCGAACTCAACATCACCTTTCAAATTCAATAAAGTTTAGAAATTGAGTTCAACTTTATATCCAACACCATCCAAACAACCAATAAATGCTGTTTGATTTTTTTAAAACCTTTTATTATTCTACTCAATATTTTGAATTTTTTAGTACTGTTTATGTCGTATATTGTCAAACAGAGAGTCAGGATAGGAAACGTAAACAAGCCAGACAAAACTTTGCACTTCTGAAATAGAGAGTTTTCTTTCTTTGAAGACACATCAGGAAAGGTTTTCAAATCCCCTCTCCTTACTTCACGCCCCTGTAATTTCCCCGTGAAAAATTTAGATTCACAGCGCTGAGAATAAATAATAATGATTCATCAGAATTAACAGGTATAATGTGCATAAAGTGCATTTTACCTAGATGAATGATGCTTGATTATTAGCAGCATGTTGTCAGTTTTTCTTTGTAAGGTAATCCAGAAAATTCTGATCATAAATCACTAACATAACTATCATCAGTAGAATGCTTACAGAAAATTCATACATATTTTGCTTGGAAGTTTTCTATTCGTTTACATTTCTATACCCTGGCTTTTGCAAATCATAACCTGCAGGAAAATAAAGGTAAACAATAGCAGAACTCTTAGATTTCCTATCGGAATTAAAACAGGCTGCTACTGTACATCCTGGTATATTGACATAAGACATTAAAATATTAATATTTGTTGCTGTAGTGTACGAAGAAACAGCAACTTGTTATTGTGTTTAGAAATAATTAAGAGTAACAAGTACGTATGTTTACAAATTATGAGGAAATAATAACAAAAAAAAAACAAAATAAATATCCACACTGACCTATTTATCGAACAGAAATGACTTCCAACTTAAAACACATACGAACGATCGTACATTGGTTTTCCCTAGTTGAAATCTGTGTTTGCATCGCGCTTCCTGTTTAAAGTCTTGTGCAAATTTCCTTATTGCAGCTGCGCATCGAAATGAGGGATAATTAATGTTCTATAGCTCTTTCTTGTCTTTAAAGATTGGAGCACCCCATGGAATATACTACAGAGTGTGTCCCGTTGGGGATCTCTGAAGTCCCTGTATTTTTCTCCCTAAGGCGAGGGCGTCACAGAAAAATAATACACAGGAAACAACAGCAAAACTCTCTCAGCCATTCAACACATGGAACGGCCTTGAGAGTTCAAACTGTGTTATAATTCGCTTATTGATCTCCTTTCACACTACACAATGCATTTTTTACTATTCAATTGCGCACATTCACACACTGGAATACATCCTTCAACAGGTGTTTTAAAAGTAGGGAGGCACCATCCGGTGGGAACTTGTAAGCAAACCAGCTTCCAAATGGATAGAGAAAAACACCGAAAGAAAGAAAAAAAACATACATTTGCTGAGGAAAAGGGAAATCTGATCTACAGAAAACATTACCAAAATTTGGAATGTCGTATTACTTCCCTAACATCTGAACACGCCTCGTAAAATACACTGATAAATCTAGACTGCTTTCTTCAGTCCTACTTAGAAGTTTAATTTATCCTTATCCTCTGCACTATTATTTCTCTCAATTCGTTGACTTCTCTTCTACTAAGTATTAAATTATGTAACACTAAAACATTTATTTTACTCATCAGTAAAAGGAAAAAATTTAATAATGATTCGTACGCACCATTTCAAATTCTTTATAACTGTCCCTATTTAGAATCGTATTTTAAAGTATTACGATACGAAGTATTATTAATGATCTTAGGTTTTACCTGCCATCTGCAAGTTGTAGCAGACAGCGATTTTAATGCGTACTTTTCTGAATACGGTTCATAATTTAAAAATATTATTCTTTTTATATGAAATATATTTTTCGAATATCTTACTGTACGAAAATATAAAGTTTAAAAAAAAGACTCATTACTCCATTTTGGTCGTAGCAGTAGCCAATTGACTGGCCATACTTCTAAAAAACCCTAAAAAGATGGATTTGTAATGAATGTTTTGTAAAAAGAAATATTTTGCCCTCTGGAGCAATTATGAAAGACAAAATACGTAAACTTGTTCCGCTCCGAATCAAATTGTTTCTTAAAACGTCAAGGTGCCGCCCGATGGCGCAGTTATCTAAGGCGCTGGCCTCTGATCATTCGTCCGTAAGGGGTCCGGCTTCGAATCCCGGTGAGGCATGGATGTTGTGTTTGTCTTACGGCACTGGCTCTCTCCCTTCCCTGGAACCAGTGACCTTAAATAAGGGACGGGCGACTGCTTATAGCCCATTGAGTTGCTCACGGTGGTCGTTAAACCTCCAATCAAAAAAAAAATGAACCGTCAAGGTTTTCTCTAATAATGAAATTATTAGGGAAAACCTTGACGTTTCCAGAAACAATGATCTGCGAACCTTCATACAATAGGCAGGATAAATTAAAGAACGGTAAACTAGAAGTGCATTAAACTAAATCAGTCGAGTAAAGCGTTATTGGTAAACAGAAGAAAATATAAAATTCTGAACACGCCTCGTAAAATACACTGATAAATCTAGACTGCTTTCTTTAGTCCTACTTAGAAGTTTAATTTATCCTTATCCTCTGCACTATTATTTCTCTCAATTCGTTGACTTCTCTTCTACTAAGTATTAAATTATGTAACACTAAAACATTTATTTTACTCATCAGTAAAAGGAAAAAATTTAATAATGATTCGTACGCACCATTTCAAATTCTTTATAACTGTCCCTATTTAGAATCGTATTTTAAAGTATTACGATACGAAGTATTATTAATGATCTTAGGTTTTACCTGCCATCTGCAAGTTGTAGCAGACAGCGATTTTAATGCGTACTTTTCTGAATACGGTTCATAATTTAAAAAATATTATTCTTTTTATATGAAATATATTTTTCGAATATCTTACTGTACGAAAATATAAAGTTTAAAAAAAGACTCATTACTCCATTTTGGTCGTAGCAGTAGCCAATTGACTGGCCATACTTCTAAAAAACCCTAAAAAGATGGATTTGTAATGAATGTTTTGTAAAAAGAAATATTTTGCCCTCTGGAGCAATTATGAAAGACAAAATACGTAAACTTGTTCCGCTCCGAATCAAATTGTTTCTTAAAACGTCAAGGTGCCGCCCCGATGGCGCAGTGGTCTAAGGCGCTGGCCTCTGATCATTCGTCCGTAAGGGGTCCGGCTTCGAATCCCGGTGAGGCATGGATGTTGTGTTTGTCTTACGGCACTGGCTCTCTCCCTTCCCTGGAACCAGTGACCTTAAATAAGGGACGGGCGACTGCTTATAGCCCATTGAGTTGCTCACGGTGGTCGTTAAACCTCCAATCAAAAAAAAAAATGAACCGTCAAGGTTTTCTCTAATAATGAAATTATTAGGGAAAACCTTGACGTTTCCAGAAACAATGATCTGCGAACCTTCATACAATAGGCAAGATAAATTAAAGAACGGTAAACTAGAAGTGCATTAAACTAAATCAGTCGAGTAAAGCGTTATTGGTAAACAGAAGAAAATATAAAATTCTCGTGAAGCGTGCATGTACCACTTCAAAATCCAAATGAAAAATTGCATGAATCTGGGAACTTTATGATTGAAAATAGCAATACAAAATTTCATCCACACAAATCCGTTTTTTTTTTTTTTTTTTTTTTTTTTGTGGGATTTCAAAGTGAACAATATTTATTATTAGTTCATTTCGGTGTATGGACGCTGTGCTTTTAGTCACGGGTTTAATCATTACAGTCTCCGACGTTCTACCGGTTACGTTCTGAGCTCTGTCCTACCCCTGGTAAAAGCATAGCTACGGATAATAATTTTTAACTGAGGTTAACGTGATCTATCTTCTTACGGGAATATTATTCTGAGATTTAAGAAATTGTTAGTGAGAGATACCGGTGATCACGGTGGTACTACTGCAGCTGACCTCTGAGAAAAATGCCACTCATTCCAGCCTCGTCGGCTGGAGGAGAAGCCTGTGATGTTATCTTACCTTCACGCAGTGATTTCTTTTCGTCGTTTGGTCATACTGTTATTCTGGATACATGGCTGATGCATCGACTTCATGCGGAATTCTGTGTCATTTATTCAAGCAACAGAAGTATAATTTGTTCCAACCCAAAATACCTTCATATGGGCTACTTTCATCTTTAAAATGTATAACAGCAAGTTTAACTTGGCGATGAATACTGTTTGCACTATTTATTATTATTTGAAAAATGCAATTTTAGAAAGAAATAAGTTTCTATTCGTACATGTTTAGGAGTTTCATAATTGTCTCCGTTTGAAATATCGAGGCGTAAACATTTATCATTGCCAGCGTCCTACAGAGCGTAGGATACATAATATATACTTGCTGTGTAGTAAATTATGTAAAGACATGAATCCAGCGGCTTGAACAGAATTTTTAAATTAAAGCATTTTATATAATGTAAATCAAAATTTCACAAAAGAAACGTAAAAAATGAATCACTACCGGAGCAGTACTCTTCTCCGTTCATAACGTGCAATGCACGAGGGCCCATGTCCTTATGGGCCCGGTTGTTCCCTTTTTGTCTGTGAGTAAAATGTCTTTTTTTTCACCCTGTGCTTAATAATATTTTAGAACCGCATTTTTATGCCCTAAATTTGTTTCCAAATCATGTAAAGTTAAGCAGTTGCGTAGCTTTAATCTTACATACAGATCCCCTCGCACTATATCTTCTACTCCCGCATGCAAAACTTTTTTGAGCCAGATGCCGAAGAAACCAAAGTGTCCATTTGCTACTGAATAGCTCAACGGTCCACTAAGAAATGTTTCATTCCTCCTCCGTCCGTACTCATAGTTCAGCAGTTTTGCACCACCCAGCTACAGTTCATTTCTCCCTAACCTGCCATGGTTGAGTCAATCCTAAAATCAAACCAACCAAACGGACCATTCTATCCTTGTGAGTACCACGAAGTTTGAAATACGTCCTCTGAAATAATGCAACCATGTGAATATTCTTGTAAACGAAATGGCGAATTTTCTCATGTGGCATGTCCAAAGCTGGTGTCCACAGCGAAGAATAATGCATGGGTTATCACTAGATCTAATGAGGTACAAGATATGTCAACGGTATTCCTAAAAAGAGAGCAGATTCTCCATCCTTTTCTTCCAAAAGAAATCGCATTATGAACCAAAAAAATGCACAGTGCTCTGAAGAAATGCAGAAACCCAGTGCTGAAAATTTCATGCTGGGGCGTTTCTACCACACGACATGTGGGGTATACAAAATATATACAAAATCCGAAACAGAAATATAACCTATATGATATATCGAACTATGCAAAATAATTTATGGTTCCCATGTTGCTAAGTTTTATTGTGTTGAGGAAATTTTACCACCGTAACATTTCACACAAGCAATTTTGATTCTATTCTTTAATACAAGTTTCCTTCAGCCACATTTTTAGGTACGTTTCTCCCGCGTCAAGACAAATGCGAACTGCAAAATCTGAAGGAATAATGAAGATATGAGTGTAACATCTTCAGGCAAATTTCCTTTTTTTCAGCATTGCATGACGTCGAGTGAAGAATTGCAATACATGTTACACAATATTTCATGTAATCCGTATTGTAATAATTATTAAACTAGAAAAATCCCTTACATATATAACTCCTAGAATAAATTCGGATATTCCAAAAAGAATGTAATCTGATTTTTTGCAAAGAACTCGGAGCCTACTGCAAACAAGGATTGGTGATCGTAAAGTTTTGAACATATTGTAAGGATATTTTAATACAATCTTCTCTTATATTTACCTCCTTAGGAGGTAAGTATAGTATCCACATATCTACCTCCAGCATTTTTGATTCCATCAAGAAATGCGATTTGAAGAACTTTGAAATCATTTATAACGGTAAAAATAGTTTTCAACAGCTGGAAAATAAGCGAACTCAAGTTAGATGGCTCAAATAGGATCGGAGCTTCTGTTGTTCTTTCTAGGATTCATTGAGCTATGACATTCAAGATGACGACTTTAAGGAAGTTTTCTTCACACTTTACATCAATTTATCGACATCAGAAATTATACCTTCACTTCTGAAACCTTTTGAAACTCATGTTTCAAATACCTGATATAGACCATATATGGAAACTAAACTTGTGAATGTTTGCCAGTCATTTTAATACAACAGCACATGTAATGAAAAGAGGTGCATCCTCATATTTTACCTTCTCAACTTATGAATGCTTGCCAGTCATTTTAATATAACAGAATATGTAATGAACAGAGGTACATCCTCATATTTTATCGTGTTATGCAAAGGGATATTAGTTCGTAAACAGTTCACTTACAGTGTTAATATTTTTCGGATGTTTCCACACATATCAGAAAATGATTGAGAGCGTTTATGAGGAACCACAGTTCCGACAATGACATTTGCTACCCATATACCTGCAGCATTTTTGGTTCTATCAACAAAGATCCAGACTTTTTTTGTGAATCTCTTTGCTGATCTTTTGAATGGTATTTGAGAAACACTTCACTAAATAATGTTTTCACAAATTTGATTCTTTCGTAAATACATTTCTTGTGTGTAAGTCATCGAAGAAATTCTTCTAAAGAGGTTTTTTCCAATTTCCACATTTTAATTCCTCCATTGATAAAGTCCTTGTCTAAATACACATACATTTCTTAGTCGTGTTCTGATATAGATTCATAATTCCAAATTAAACATCGGTTTCATATATTTACTGCCGCTTAGCCAAGGTCATATCTGGCCATCTCTAGAGTTTTGAAAAAGTTTTATTCTCACTAGAAACAAGCTTTTCAAACTCTTTTCAAAATAATATTGTTCCATCTGTTAAAAATTCATTATGACCAAACTACGCCACGGGCTTATTCAGAATCGTATTATCGCGCACCTTGCTTTAGGCATATTACATCATATCGTCGAGTTAACAGTTTTTTTAAAATATCAGTGTGAGACATTCTTCTTTAGATTCACGACATAAAAGAACCCTTCGATCTGAATTGATGGATCACCAAAATTAAAAGCTTGTTTACAATAACAAATAAAGTAGTTCCAACTGCTTATTTATGAAATATCAAAAGAAAAAACAACAGTGACATGACTTCGCAGAGCACTCTGATCCCCTGCTGACCCTATCCTCATGCATTCAAGGAGATTCGCTTAAGGCGTCTAAACAAAGGAGAGCCGTAACATCTCCCCTAAGAAGTCAACTGTTATTGGCCGGTTGACTTCTCAGCGGACCGAGCTTTATATCGTACATTGTCGGCTGCTCAGTTATGCTTGCGTTCCCTCTTGCAAAAGATTTGGCACCACTTCGAATAAAAATAAAAGTTCTGCGTAATGCATTTTCTTAATCAGAAAGAGTTCCGTGTTAACACTTAGAAGCATTGACTCCGGGAAATAGAAAGCTGGGATTTCAGTAAACGGGATCTTCCTACGTAAAGAAACAGTAACATTACTGGTGTAGTCGTTTATGAAGACTAGACAAAGCATTTCTGTTTTGTTTAGAAATGGATTCGTTTGAGTACCACAATTTTGTACTATGGGATAGTTCAAGGGGTGTCAGTATTGTACAATGATGCTCTGAAAGGATAATCCTAAAAATACGGCAATTTCGTCTATCAATTATGCTCGTTTTTTCTCATTGAAGGTTTAACGACCACCGTGATCAACACAATGGGCTATGTATAAGCAGTCGCTTGTCCATAATGTAAGGCCACTGGTTCCAAGGAAGGGACAGAGTCAGTTCTGTAAAACAAACACAACATCTATGCGTCACCGCAATTCTACCCCGAACCCTTCTCGGAATAATAGTCATAAACCAGCACTTAGACCATTACGTCACCAGGACAGCTAATAATGCTTTTCTAGAAAATATTCAGAATATATTCAAATATATGAACAAAATGTAAGAAGATGCTTTATTACTCCAAGAAGCTGAGTACGCAAAAATATGCAGAATAAGAATGTTGCTTGAACATCCTAGCTTTACCAATGTCATGAAATGATGGAATGAGGCATGTATTGAAGCCAGCAGTAAAGTTTCAGGCTTTCACATACTTCCAAGTGTATGAGGTGTATTTCTTTTGCAGGTCATACATTGCTTTTGGACTTGTTTACGACTGCGAAAATTTGGATGAACTGCAGTGATGGTGATATCTCGAATATTAGAACTATTTTCTCCACAGAGAAGCACAAATATTGTGCGTGGTTTCCTTCTTCCGTATGACGTTGTATTTGTGATGTTGTTTTCAGTGCTTAGTTCATTTTGTAAATTGTGTTTCGTTCCACTCCTTGCCTCATTCTTTTTATCATTCCAAAATTCCCTATCAAAGAATTTTGTTATAATACCAATCATTTCCTAAGCTTTCACGTGAGATTCTAACCGATTTACGACTGACGTGCTTTACTACTGCTCCAAAAACCTGAACATTCCTGGTTCAAAGGTGATGAACTTGTGTAATTCCAAATACAGTAACATATTCTCAGCGTTATCATATAAGTAGTAATGACTTCGTCTGCACATAATTCTGATTCCTCAATTGTTGTGTTTAAAAACTTTTACGGAAAAAGATGACAAATTTAGTGAAAAAAATCGAATCCCGTTGTCTATTACTACGTACCACATATAAACTCCATTTCAAGATTTGAAATTTTTTGATTGAAATTAGTTTTTTGTCACATTTACGCCAAAAATCGGATTGTCACTTCAAAATATGTTATATGATACATGTTACATTTTCGTTTGGCTTAGCAGTGAGGCAGCTTTCAGATAAAAGCAAACCAAATCCCTCCAAGAGTGATACCAACTTACCATTCGAAACAATAGTGAGTAGTAAAGCATAGATTAATTTTTGAAATTAATTCCAAAAATTTGACTCTAAATTTGCTGCTATTGCGCCATGAAAACAAATTGGCCGCTGCTGACCTGCAACGATTAGGATTACATTCTTTTTGTCCCGAGACTGTCATTTTCCACATTTGTAAGGTAACGAATTTCAAAATTGACATCAATTTTTTATTTTGATGACTTTGATCTTCAAAAAACGCACAAAAATTATTTTGCTGGGATAGCGGAACGTAGATTTTCAGCAGTAAAATTCACATCAGTAGGTATTTGGGGAAAACTTTTAATTACTATTACTTTCGCTGCAGTGTTACTCTTCTTTATCTGATAGATATTTGTAGATGAAATCAAACTTTCAGATATCATTTATCTGAAATCCTTTCCTCCCTATAAAGTTCCTGTCAATGTGTAGAGACTGACACATGATAGAGACAACTCTTTACATTTGAAAGCACGAGTACATATTATTTTGAAACTATACTTAAAAAGCGTAACCTTTTGTACATTCATGTTTTTTTCTGAAACTATTAAATATAGGGAATGATATCAGATATGAAAAGAAAGTATTAACTAATTAGCCAAGAATGAATAATTAAGCATATGTACAAACTGCGGGGTATATGATGTCATTATATTTTTGTAGGACTATGTTATAGTTGTTAATAGAAATAATAATATTTTTGCAAGAAAATATAGGAAGTGTTGAGTCAGCCGCGAGGGTCAGTGCGTGTGTAAAATGATACAAGTGATTGACAGTTCTCTAGATGTCTGATGAGACGTCTATCAAATAAATTTCAACATAAAATGAATCAAAACCTGGTCTAGTAAAGTTGGAACAATGGATGACTATTTTTCAATTAATTATTACCGAGAAAATTAAACTAAAGGAAAAATGATGAATTTCATTACATTTCATCATAAAGAAATTTATTGTTATAGAAATGTTTTGTCTCAAGAAATGTACTGTCTTATTACATTTATTGTCTTATATCTCTTATCGCTCAGTTTGTCAAATGACCTTAACATGGCCTTCATGAGAACTAAAGGTTTTAAGGTTTTATTTATTTCAATCTTGCTTACATTTAAGCTTTGTGTGCAGAAAAAAAATATTTATAATCATCTGAGGTGTGATTGAATTGCTATTACGTTTTATACATATGTTTCACATTTCGTTGAAAAAGAATTTGACGAGACTGTTTGTGCAATAAGAACAAAATTCGCGTTATAATCTTTAAAAAGAGAAAAACTAAATTATTTATTAAGCAGCAAATTGGAACATCATAGCGTCATAAACAGTATGAAAAAAGTATGCATAACCGACAAAAAAATCGACACTTCTAAAACCTGCAGTTTTCTTTATCTTAAAATCTAAATTAGCATTGTTCTGGAATATCTTTTTAATCGCTAAAATCGAAATTTAAAACTTGAAATGACGGCGTTTTGAATCGACCATAAAAGAATAAAAAACAAAGCATTATCCAGGCTTAATGTAAGTGTGAAAATATTACTATAATTAGAATTAACAAAGAAGGAAACAAGAAACGCTTATCTTAGAACTCATGAAGACTAAATCATTAAAATGCACAAGCCACTGCATCAGATAATCGAATGTGTATGACATGACACATACGTTCAAATGAGCACCCTACATTTACGAGAAGAAAAATGATGAAATTCTGTCTTATATCTCCACTACACTGAAATGGTTCTCCTGTGAAGTATATACAGAAACAATGTCTTCCCGGCCCTTGTGCTTTTACCCGAGATTCTGTTTTTCGCGTTCTATAAACAATATATGAATAGTTGTACAAGGTATTCTGTTTCTTCCACTTCTTCAAATAGCAATTTCAGTATAACTCCTATTCAACGAAGCTAAAGGCGAACCAGAAATATTCGATACACGCGAACATCCTTATAAAGTGCTAGAAAAGAAATGTCTATGTTTGTCATTTTCCATTATGTCACATTAAAATATCATAAACATCTATGTAATATCGGATTGTGAACAAGCGCTGAAAGAGTTAAAAATGACAAGTAAGAAAGGCAATATACATTGCAAAATAAAACAAATGGTTATGCATGGCTATTAGGATGACTTCTCACCTCATTTGACAGCTGTATATACTTTGATAAGTTTTGCTCAGTGGGCTACAGAAAAGTAGTGTATTGCCTCACAGTTTTGATTACTTATGCAATACATATTCCCATTTTAATTGTCCTCAAATCACAGTAATACCGTAACACCTCTACAGAAGATTTCAAAATATCAATTATGTTTAAATGATTTATTATTAATATTAACAGCAAAATAATTCTTTTAATAGTTGGAAAATTTACCAATTCAAATTCCTGAATTGATGGCTCCGCTAACGATTGGGGAAAATACTCTTGTACTGCGTAAGTTGACTGGTAATGGTTTCCCACAAAGAAACTAGGTTCAGGCCTGACTTACATAACACAGAGGTGCCCAATCTGGGCGTCGCCGGTTTCGTTACGCTGCGTCTCTACTATAAGGAAAAACTAAAACTTATAATTTATAGTGAAACGCAACATGCAAATTTTCAAGACATGTTCATATTTTAAAGAATTAATTTTAAGAAAGAATGTTAAGGAAAAAGTCCGACAAGATTCTGGCTTTCAAAAGAAAGCTGCTGCTGTGAAAGAACAATACGAAATCATGTGATTTTGAATGTTTTCCTACGTTACACAAGTGTATGCAAGATCACGAGATTCTATTAAGTGCGAAATTGAAATCTGTGATTTTGGAGCATCTCTTAACTCAACGTTGAATTTGACAAATACACTGGCGGAAAGTGAAACAAGAACACCAAGAAGGAGACGTCTGATACCAACGAAATTTATACAGCATAATAACGGAATACAGAAGATAACGTGATCAAAACATTATGGCAAAATTCAGCTGTATTTGCTGGTAAACTGAAAAAAACATTTCCATGTAACATGGTTAGTACGAGGTTGAACTGCCATGAACTGCGTCACACTGTGCAATTCTGGCATGGAGTCTGTCGTACAGATGTTAGATTTAAGTTTGGGGTATTGGGTTCCAAGCATCCTCAACCTGGACGCGTAAATAGGGGATGGTCGTGGCTGGCCGTGGAGACCGGATAAGTCGTTGTCCCATAAAATATCACACGTGTTCAATGAGGGACAAATCCGGTGAACGTGCAGGCTATGGAAGTTGTCTCACACCCTGAAGTGCATGTTGCGTTGCACGTGCCATGTGTGGGCGTGCGTTATCTTGCTGGAACACACCACGATGGACCGACCTTACAAATGGCACAACAACGGGTTGAGTGATGTTTTTAATGTAGGAGGTGCTGTTTAACGTACCCGGAACAAACACTAGTTGTGTACGGGTGTGATAGCTGATCGCTCCTAAACCAGGAGACCAGGTGTAGGCCTTGTGTGTCGCTGGCGGATGCAAGAAAGGTAGAGACGCTCCCCTGTGCATCTGAGAACACTCATACGGCCATCAGAGGCTCCCAAGCAGAATCTGCTTTCATCGCTGAACACGACAGATCGCCATTCCGCTCTCCAGTGCAGACGTTGGCGACACCACTGCAGCCGTTCCTGACGGTGGGCTGGAGCCAGAGGCACACGTGCAGGTAGTTCTGCATCCAGTAGATGGTTGCGGATTGTTCGCACAGTCACCTCAAGTGCAACGGCAGCTCGGATTTGCCTTGCAGTGGATGTTTTGCTTGACAACGCCGCTCTTCTTATGCGTCGATCGGTCCGCTCATCAGTTCGTCTGTGACTCCTGGTTCCACGTCTTCGCGCCTGGGAATGTTCTTTGGACCATCTACGCCACCATCGTACCACAACCGATACTTCCCGTCCAATTCGCTCCGCAATACGACGATACGACCACCCGGCTTTGAGGAGTCCGACTAGGCGACCTCGCTCAAAGTCCGATAACTGCTGAAATCGTACACGTCTTCCATGTCCAGGCATTGCAACTTCTTCACGGTCTTCGCACGTGTCCGTAGGCTGACGATTGATTGCATTCACTTCGCCGTACTCCTTAAATACCACCGACGATAATTTGCATATTATGCCGTGCTGTGGCGTAAGCGCTCACCGGTTGGTCCTGAAATTAACATCACACCTACGTAAACTCGACTCCATTAACATATGTAAATTTCATGATCGTCCGCCAATTCCCTCTTGGTGTCCTTTTTTCACTTTCCGCCAGTGTATTTTCCTCCACAAACAGGTGAACATAAGTGAGTTACAGACCCGTTTTACCGCAGATCCATCATCAACCTTCACTACTGCTGATCAGGGACAGATAATAGACATTTCTTCAGACTACACGCTGAAATTGATGTTTTCTTCCAGAACTGTGCAACAGTTCTGGAACAGTGTGGCAAAGAAGCACCCAGAATTGAGTACGAAAGTTGCGAGAGTTATTCTCCCTTTTGCCATATTTTACCTATGCGAGGCATGATTTTTTGCTCTGGCAGTAATAAAGTCCGCATATAGAAGCAAAGTTAACGTTGAGTAGGATATCTGCGTAGCTGTATCAAACATTGTCCCCAGATTAGATGTTCCGTGTGATGAGAAACAAGCTCTCCCACCCCATTGTGACGGAAGTACCTCTGTTAAGTAGTTTCTAAAATCACTGTAAAAATGTGAAAACCAAACGAAGAGTGTTACCGTTGTGAAGATATGCCTGTTTCATCAATTTCTTCTTATTTAGATCTGTAATGGTATTCTAATTTTGCATTTTTTACATTAAAATGTATACAAGGTAGAAATGTAAATGATTATATTCTTTTTAAAAAAATACTACGAATTCGAATCTGGGCTATTTTGTTATTAATTTTGGGTACAGGGGCGTCACACAAAAAATGTGACCAGTGAAGAGCGGCACGGTCTCAAAAGTTGGGGAACCCCTGCTTTAACACAAGGAAACATAGAAGAGTATTCAATAATTAAATAAAAAATAAGGTATTTAATTTTTAACATCCATGTAAACTAAGTATTGGATCATATTGATCTAATTTAGTGAATGGAGTCCTAACCTCATATTCGATATATAAAATAAGTTGATCTATGTGTTTATGCCATACTGGTACTAAGAATTTGATGTTGGTGAAATTAACCAGGACACAATGTCTTTCAGTGCAGCAAAGATTTGGAAAGAGCAGGGCATTGAATTGTAACTTGGAAGAGTGCGAAATGCCTTGTTGTGATTGAAGTAAACGCTCCTCGCAATGATAAAAAATGAGACAAAATGACGATATTGAGATAATTGAAGAAGAAAGAACACAATATGAAGGAGAACAACCGGAAGAAAGATGTAGAGAACATACGGGAGAGAGAGTGGGAGAACAGGCTAATGAGACTGTCCAAAATATGAAAAAAAATTCAGAATAAGACTATGGAGTTAACGAAAAATCCAGAACAGAATGGGAAAGCATCTGAGACATTGGTGGACGATTATCTTTCGAACAAAAATAGTGAATCTAGTGTGGAATTAACTCAAACTTACACTGCCAAAATAAGGAACATTCCGCCCCACTAAATTTCTCCCACTAGCAATCAGTTACCGCCAGGAGAAATTTTGTTCAGACCTCGAATTTGGGCAAACAGATGCATATCATCATCATCATCATCATTGTCAACCATTATCAATCCACTGCTGGACGAAGGTCTCCCCAAATTTCCTCCACAACGGTCTGTCTTGTGCCAGTCTCCTCCATGTCACTCCCGCATATTTACGAATTTCATCCACCCATCTCCCATGTGGTCTTTTTCTGGGTCTTTTCCTGTCCCTTGGAATCCAATCTAAAATTTCGGCTGTCCATCTATGTTCTGTCCTTCTGGCAGTATGTCCAGCCCATTGCCATTTCAGGGATTTAACTCTGATCATGATGTCTTCCACTCTCGTCATTTTTCGGATCCACGAGTTCCTCTTCTTATCTCTCCTGGTTATACCAAGCATGCACCTCTCCATGCTTCTTTGAGTTGTCTGCAGCCTTTGTATGTCTCTTTTAGTTAAGGTCCACGTCTCTGCACCATACGTAAGCACTGGAAGGATGCATCAAACACTTTTCTTTTAAGACAAAATGGCATATTGCTCTTGAAAATTATGCTGTTTCTTCCAAAAGATCTCCAGGCAAGTTTTGTACGCCGATTAATTTCTTCATCAATGTGACCCTCACTTGATATCTGCTGTCCAAGATAAACATATGTATCTGTTATCTCCAGTTTTTCTCCATCAATCGATAAATCTTCATTTCTTGTAAAAGCATTGAACATCACTTTTGTCTTATGAAAGTTCATTTTTAATCCCACTTCTTTACTCTTGTCAGCAAGTTCCTGGATCATACTCTGCAGCTCTGATGGGGTAGTTGCAAAAATGACTACGTCATCAGCAAAACGAAGGTGGGTTAGATAATCTCCATTAATCTTTATCCCTTTGTTTTCCCAGTTCAGTGATTGAAAGACATTTTCCAATGTGGCATTAAAGAGCTTCGGAGATATGGTGTCACCTTGTCTCACTCCCTTTCCAATTTTTATGTGTGTTGTATTTTCAAACAGCCGAATCTTTGCACTTGCATTTTCATAGATGTTATTAATAATATTAATGTATGCATCTTCAATACCGCAGGATTTCAGAGCCGTGGTAACTGCTGATGGTTTCACCGAATCAAAGGCTTTTTCATAATCGATAAAAGCCATGCACAATATAAGTTCATATTCCCTCGCTCTTTCAATTAGTTCTCTCAGTACGTGGATATGATCTATTGTGCTGTAGCCACTCCTAGAATCCAGCTTGTTCTCTCGGTTGAGCCATGTCCAGTGTTACCTTCAAGCGGTGTGAAAGAACTTTAGTGAAGATTTTATAAACCACTGATAGGAGGCTGATAGGTCTGTAGTTCCTGAGATCCTCAATGTCACCTTTTTTATGTAGCAGGATCATTGTAGCGTTGTTCCAATCCTCAGGAATCTTCCCTTCATTAAGGCATCGAGTGAAAATTTGGGCGAGTACTGTTTCAATTTCTCCACTTGCTTCTTGTATGATGTCTATAGTAATTCCATCTTCTCCTGGAGCTTTCCCCGCTTCATGTTCTTGATTGCATGAGCAACTTCTGCTGGGAGGACTGGAAGAACTCTGGTACCTTTCATGATGTCTGGAGTACATGTATCATCCCTTTCATATAATTTGGAGGAGAAATATTTCACTCTTGTCAAAATTTCGCCTCTATTTCTTGTTATAGAACCATCTTCTTTTCTCAGAGCCATAATCTGTTTTCTTCCCTTACTGAGATGTCCCTTTGCTATCTTAAGGCTTTGGTTGTTTTCAATTGCTTTCCTCACTAGCTCACAGTTGAATTTCCTTACGTCTTCAGTGATAATTTTTCGTGTTGTCTTGCATAGCTCTATATATTCCACTTTGGAAGTCACATCTTCTTTAGTTGTCCTCATCTCTCTTCTTTTTTGCATCAACATTTTGGTTTTTCCTGATAATTTGTTCACATGCAACTTGTTCTTAGACCCAGCTAATTTTGTTGCTCATTCCATTAGAGCTTTGGTTACTTTTCTGTTAACTTCCGAAATATCCACTTCTTCCGATGTTAGGCCTTCTAAAGCAGAGAATCTGTTCTTCAGTTCCAACTTGAAAGTATTATGGTGTTTTTTAAGGTTGGTTATGTCAATACATTTTGTTTGTCTTATGAGCTTGCCACGTTCCAGTTTAGTGTTGAGGTGCATCTTACATCTCACCAATCTATGGTCACTACCTGTGTTGAACTTGTTCAGCACACTGCAGTCTTCGATGACGAATTTTTTGTTACACATAATAAAATCAATTTCACTTGTCGTCCCAATTGGATGTCTCCATGTCCATTTCCTGTGTGACTTTTTCTTGAAAAAGGAGTTCAAGATGAAAAATCCTTCTGCCTCTGCAAACTCAACGAGAGTATTTCCACGCTGGTTTCTGTTGCCGTGACCGAATTTACCTACTGAAGTTTCATTTTGTTGCCGTTGCCCTATTTTTGCATTGAAATCTCCCATAATTATCTTCAAGTGCTGCTTACCTTTATTATTTAGATGACGAATTTCCTCATAAAATTCTTCAATTTCTTCTTCAGGATGACTTGTGGTGGGTGCATAAGTTTGAATAATCTGAGCCTGGTATCTACTCGATAGTTGGATAACGAGTCGTGCAGCTCTGTCAGAGGAACTTTCAACTTCTACCACTTTATCCTTCAGTTTCTTGTTTATTATAAATCCAACACCACTAGTTCTGCCAGTATCTGTCCCACGATAATAGAAGAGATGTCCACTTTTCAGTTCAATGAGATCTTCTCCTTTTCTTCTTACCTCACTTAGCCCGACGATGTCCCACTTGATCCTTTGTAGTTCCTCTTCCAATTCAAGAAGCCTTGAATCAGAAGATAGGGAGCGTCCGTTATAGGTAGCCAAGGTCAGCATCAAATGGCAGCCTAGTCCGGTCCTCCGGGGATTCTTAGCACCCTCTGCCTTCATGTCGCACTGGCCGCTGCCTTGACCAGGTACATTCCAGCTGCCGGAGACTGAGGGCCAAGATTTAAGTTGTAGAGTCATTTTGGAGGTGTTTGGCCATAACTCACCACGCTGGCCAAGCGGGTTGGTAAGTGTGGGATAGAATTTCCTCTGATCCCGATGGTATAGTTATACCGCTATTGGCGGTCGCCAGAGCCCCTTTAGTGCGAACAGGATGCACCACGAGAAGGCGGGGTTGACATTTGTCTAGGAGAGGCTGTGTTGTTACGCATCACCTGACCTTACATCCCAACAGATGCATATACAGAATCAGAAATACTGAGATTCTGACTTATTAGATATCTGACAGGTTATTTGATATCTGACAGGTGTTCTAATACTGTTTTTATTTCCATATTTCAAAAAATATTTAAGGGCTTATTGAACAACATTTGTTGTATGAATTTAAAATAATTCTGTGAGTCTATTTACAATGCGTTTGCTGATAGCATAAAACGCATTCTGAAAGTGAAGCATTTAATCAATATTTTGGAGGAAGGGATCAGTACGTAAAACTTCCTGCTGATTCAGTACCTAACTCTCTTGTAGAAAGATGTCACAACTTGTTTATTGGCGAACCTCCCCTTTTTAAACATCTAACATAAAGCAAAATGAAAACGTTTCCAATTGAACTGAGCAGCTGAAACTAAAAATATATGTCAGATTAACGCATCTCACTCAGCAGCAGAGATGCTCTGATAAATTATACAAGCACCAATCAAACCTGAGAGAGTGGTAAGGTATAGATCGACGGTAAAGGTCTGCAATTCTTCTCAGCAGCATAGGTGATTGTGCAACTTGTTTTACTGATTTGCTAAACACATAAACTCCAGCAAGTGCTCTCATAATATTCCTGCTCCAAGGTTTTGCCAATTAATGTCCGGAATTGGCTCGTACAGCACAGCTAATTAAGTAAATGTTACATGAGTTTACTATAAGCGTACACTCTAATAAATGTGCTTATGATCCTTATGCGCCAAGATTTCGCCGCCTAATGTCTACGATTCCTCTGTCTAGCAGAGCAGATTAAGTAAGATGTTACTGAATTTCTGTACATATATAGTGCATATACACTCAAACGAGTGTTCACATGTTTCCTACATAGAGTGATTACTTTTGTCTGCCTCAAGATATCAGTAAAATAATCATGTTTTTAATAATTTACTGCACAAAAGTACCGAATTTAAAAACGGCATTCAATTATTAGTTGCAATGTACCTAACAATGAAGCAGCGGCTTGTTTTTACGTGTTTTCTTAAGATTTCGGCACGAAGGTTCTACTGCCCGGTCCGAGGTGGGAAACTGTTTCGTTTTCATGGAAAAGAACGACCGTCCTCATCGGTCATCACGTGTTGAATAACGGTTGGAGATCGGGGTGACCAACCGAATGGCGTGGCCTGCGTACACGTCCTCGATCGATCCTCCATAAAAAAAAGGACATATGCTCTATTAAAGTTATCCATAAAATATTATATTTTTTTTCCAATTTTAGTTATTGTGAGCCAACTTGAGAGAATGGTATGTCTCGTTCTTTTATGGATTTTCTGTATTAATAAGCACAAATTCAGGCTTACTTACGTGTGAACTTTTCAACTTTGTTTATTCCTTATCAAGATATTTTCATCTGAATCATGCTGGAATGAAAGTATTGTACGAAAATATAAGTGACCCTTGTGTTTTGGACATGACTGTATCTTGTGCTGAGAAAAACTCACTATGTACCATAGAAATCCTAATTATTAAATATGTCTGCATGGTAAAACTTTTCGTATTACAGAAAACACTTCCTGCTAGCATCTTTCCATTCTTCGTAGGAGGTCTTACTTGCACCAGTAATTTTCCTCTGTTTTCAAAACTTTCCATAATTTTCCTAGGCAATTACGTATCTTCATGTTCCAAATGTGTTCGATCGGTGAAACGTCGGGTAACCGGCTCTACATGGAGGGATCTTGACATTACGGAGGCTGACGTAGTACAGCCGTAGTGTGCGTGGCCTGGCATTGCAATGTTGATGATTTGCTCAGTGATTCTGCGACACGAATGGCAGCGCACCAGATCGTAGAATGTCACGGACTTACCGCTGAGCAGTGAGACTTTTAGGAATGACAACCAAGGGTGTCCGGCTTTCGTAGGAAATGACTGTCCACTCATTCCCGCTGTGCGAGGGTTGTACAGTTGTACAAAAAGGCAGGATCCGTAGGTTGGCCGGCTCGATTCCAGGCACGTATGCGCTGGCCACCGCCACAAAGTGTAAACCCTGGTTCACTCACGAAGACAACACGACACAACTGAACGCTATCACACGTTGATACTGCACGACACCACTGCAACCGGTGTCAGAGATGCTCGTTAATCAGTGGTTAGCGGCGGATTTGCCGCCTCGAATGTTGTCGCCTTGCGACAAATCGTGACACAACGGTCCGAATGGCTCCTTCCGTACATGTAGATGACGCAACAATGCAAGGTAGTTTGAGAACAACGAATTCGATTCTATTTGTGCTGTTCCTACATTGAATCGATCCTGGCTTTTCATCGTTGCCCTCAGACGTTTACTACCAGCGTGCGGCTATGCTCTGTCCTCATCGAACAATTGGCGCCAGCATTGAGCGATTGCGGCGTCGCTCCGTTCCATATACTTTGCGATACGGCTACTTGACCATATGGCCTCCGTCAGCTGAACTAGACTTCCTCTCTCAAACTGGCACAACTGTTCCTAGTGTGTACGGATCAGACGTCGAGTCATTCTCTCCGTCCGGGTATGTTTATACAACCGCAATACGCTCTCGCTTTCACAACTGTCTCTTCGTGAAAGCGTTGCTCTTAAAATTACATCATCAATACAAGGCTCGCATTCTCTGTGGCGTGACACTATTTTGTCACTGGTTGCTATTTTTTAATAATTTGCATGTTAGGGCTTGAAGTACTTTCATGCAGAGTTTCGTCAGGATCGAATGGTTTCCTAGTGATACTTCGTTATTTTTGGAAAACTGTGTATCATTCTGCACCCTATCTTGCAGGACAGAGTTCTTCCTTCCTGGCATACCAGTACTTCATTGATCAAAATATATAAAATAAAGCGTTCACTTTAATATTTGTAAAATAATGCTCATATATAATATTTTAAATTAATTACTTGAATCAGTTCTTAAAATCTGTTAGTTTTAAGCATGTCAAAGGCGCTCATTGAAAACAAAATCAAATATCCGAATCACTGCGCATAAGATGCAACAGTTGGCGAAGTCATGGAACTTAGGCTACTAAGTTACATATGCGGAAATTAATGTAAATACAAAACTAAGAATATTCTTTATCCCGGATGATTTCAGAAAACTACTACACTATCACGCTATGATGAAAAAAATTGCTAAGATTTCATTTTATCGATTTTACACTCTCAAAGTATAGCCGTAAATACCTCAATTCTTACTTATTTACTATAGTAAACCTCGGAATTTTCAATCACGAACTAAATTCAGTATTCTGTAAGTTAACATTTTTGCAGATTGCACTGTAATCTTATCATCAACGAACGAGAACTGACCAGATCTACCACCTATTTTATATCATCTTCCAGAATCTGCTAATTTCCATGGAATTCTTCTAAACGAATTAATTGGTGTAAACCAAAAGATATTTTGTCCTGTGAGCTTTATAATTTTCCGACACCATTTCTCCTCATGCCTCAAACCCCATGGTTAACTTCTCAGCAAACACAGGGAGCTCATTTCCTCTGTAACTTAAGTTTGGTGTGTATTTACACTTCTTAAAATATAGGGTAAATACCAACGGAAGAAACTTTGCTCCTCAAAATAAAAATCGGTGCATTCTAAATGGTGAAGAAACGGTACTTTTTCAAGCTTTCCTACGATAAAACTTTATATGCACGACCTGATGCCAGAAAAAGCGGCAGACGGCCTCAAGAAGGATTATATGTAAGACTTTATCATCCGTTAGTTAACCAACTGCAATGTGGTGTGTACATATTAGTGTAATTTGTAATTGAATATCCCCATTATTTCAACTCGGTTTTACTCATCATTACGAAGATGTATTCAAACAGTGTTTTATGCGCATAAATTTGATACACCCATTTTTCTCTCACATAAACGAAATTGATAACCACTCTTAAATTAAATCTAGCACCCCCGCCCCCATCAGCTGTATATACTTAGCTGTCCCAGCAATGAGGTTATTTAAAGTTCTCAATGTATTCTAAACAAGTTCTACGTCTAGTTGTCGCTGCTTTGTGCGATAAATTAATGATCTCCGTACAACTGCAATACCTGAAGGATCAGATTATCTGTCAGGTATATTGTCTTTCTCTTCTGTCATGCAGTTAAGCAGTCAGACTCATTCATTGATAAGTGCTGCGC
The DNA here is from genome assembly GCA_039090855.1 of Macrothele yani. Classification (NCBI taxonomy): domain Eukaryota; kingdom Metazoa; phylum Arthropoda; class Arachnida; order Araneae; family Macrothelidae; genus Macrothele; species Macrothele yani. The sequence continues at coordinate 126,356,893 of CM077034.1, forward strand.
AGATATAATGCGTTATCGGAGTTCTCCCCTGAAGCCTTATATTATGATCCCTATGAAATTCATTTTCATAAACTGGTTTCTTCATTCCTGTACTCATTCATTAGTACAGTCCATTCTAAAATTAATATATTTTCGTAAGGATCTCAGCACGCTTAAACTTGATTGTCGGGATTTTAAAAAATTCACAATTAATTCAGGTGCCGGAAACTCGAATTACACAATGTTGCTAAGGATTTAAGCATTTTCCATATTGTTTCTAACTTCCAGATTTAATCACAAATACAATTATTCCTGCTACCTTTTCTTTCCTTCTCATAGCATATAGATGTATACAGAATTTTTCGTGTTATTCTTGCACTTAGTAACCAAGCATCGTGTCCAATTTTCAAATTTTGTTCTGGTAATACCTTTTTTGTTGATGTTAAGTGCAGATCACTAAATGCGATTTTATTTTCGAATGATGTTTACCTCAAGGTTTGCAACACAAGTTTCAATCCGACTCACTTACTTTTATATTTATGCGAGTTTGAAGTGGAAATACCATTTCAAGTAAAATTTTTAGATCTTATGAAGACCTCCACGCGATGTAGAAGAAAATGATGAGTTTCCTTTACCTTTAGATTTGACGTTTAGCACGAGCTAGCGTCCACGTAGTTGTTAGACTGAGATACAAAACTCATTTGGTTTAGACAGCAACATGTTAAGCTCTTTCTAATTAAGTAAGAATGAATACTGTCGATGACGAATCCCTTTCAATGATTGTAATGCAAATCTTTCAAAACCGTTTGTAACACAGTAGAATTAAATAAAGGCAGTAGGAAGTATACTTTAGATAAAATTACTTGCTACGTAGCAGCAAAAACCTGCAGATATGGATCGAGTAGGTCCGACTGTTTTCCTTTATGGATGCTCAGTGATCTCAATCCCAAGCTTCTATTTCCAAAGCCAGCGATGATACCATCTCTTCATTCCACAAGGAAGCGCAGCAAACGCTATGTAAGATCTTTTCTCAAGACTGACACTTTTGAAAACAGAGTCACTTGTTCAGTTTGAAACCACATCAATGAGGCGGTGTCTCCTAAGAAAATTGGGGGCATCCACAAATCCAGCCTAGAGATTTTATCTCCGTATCCAAAGACTTTTGCGTAAGTCACACAGTCCTCACCGCCGGCGAGACGAGCTACACTATCTCCTTTTTCACCGATCACGAGCTCTTCTGTTGAAAACATCCTGGCTTCCTTGAAGAAGCAATCATCTCAGCCTTTTGCTTTCTTTATATCAGCTAGCACCCGTCCACACGACTGAAGTTTCGTCCATCAGGCCATTTATCTCTTGTGCGAAGACCAATGAAGAGCGGTTCATGAAGTTCTTTCTAAATGTACTCCCATCTGCTACCACTGATCAGGAGTGTTTCAGTTCTAACAAAGCCCTATTAGTTCCCTGCATACGGGCATTCAGCATGCACCACCAATTTATCCGGAGTCTGACGAGGGTCTTTAAGATTTACTGAACATCACCCCACTATATAAATTTCTGATAATCTCGGTTATACCGTGGTCATACATAAATCTGTAAAAGAAATCTGGGAGCGTAATTAATCTAGAGCATCCAGAAGAGGTACAACACTAAATGCTGGGCCAAGTATCCACAGATCTCCAAACGTGGCCTACCGAAAAGACAAAGAACGCGATCACCTGATCTACATCTGAAAAAGATGAATTGGATGCTGCGTTTTTCAAAACCTGAAAAAGCATCTCCATGGAAGCTAGTGTAGGCGTTAGCCTCCTTATTTTGTTTCTCGTGGCACGTATGATTACCCTGTGCTCTTTTTACATTTCTTGTATCTGGCAAGCTACATTCCTCGGTGCATAAAGATGGAGGTGGAAGCCAGGACATGTTGGAATTGCTTTATTTTAGCACCAGTGCAAAGATGATAAGGCTTACAAAAATCTGGGGAAATCGCCATATCAGCAAAACCACCAAGCTGAAACTGCTCAGGCCCCTCTTGTACTCCATCGCGTCTTACGGGTCTGAAACAATGACTTTAATAGGGGCATGTCGTAGATGAATTAAGGCGTTTGGAATGATCTGCTGATCTGCTACACAATCAAGTTGAGATTATCTTTGCTTGTGCGTAGGACTAATGCAATGTTGACAGAGCTCAACGTAGACGTACACAAGAAACTTCTTCCGACAATCCAACGATATATACTAACTTTCCCCGGCGCACCCTCCGGTGGAACGATTTAGAAAAACATTTTGTTCAGGAGAACGTTGACGGCAAAAGACCGAGAACACATCCCTCGACAGTTTTAGCGATCAAATAAAAACCCTCACAAATCTATCAGTTGCAGTAATCACGAGAACTGTGGAGAATAGACAGGAATGGCGAACCTTGATTGTCGACAGGATGTGGATTGGGTCGTGACGCTGGAACCTAACAAAGAAGAGAGAGAAAGAGAGCAAAGTTGTATTCAAAATTGTTAGGAGCACTGATTTCCAATAATTTTCTTTTCGCTCTTTGGGCTTATTCACTTTTATCATTTTGAGACTTCTGAGTTCAAAACTATATAATCTGCTCAGGTGCAGAGAACGATTTCGCTAGCGACACACACTTGATCCACTTTATATTAAATTCATTTATTTATTTTTCTTTCGTGTGGATTTTAGGTATAGATTATTTGGGCTAGACGGTTAAGTATGATATATTTAAATTTCTCTATTTTATTTAAAGTCCGTTCTGATTCGTTTTCGCATTCATCACACTTGCTGAGTCAGATCAACAATGTCTCTAAAAACGCCGTACGAGAAGAAGGAGTGGAAAGAGAGAACATGATGGTGTCGCCGGTTATGAAATCCATCTTGTATAAGATGTTCCTTTTTAGATTCTGGAATCGTAAACTGATCAGGAAATTGCATACGCTAAAGAAGAGGGACCTAGCTTTCCCAGCAATTGATGTCTACTCCTCAGTAGATCAAGAGTCTCCGAGCTTTACTTTGAATTTTTTTCTAATTTCAGCGACAGGAATGGGTGAAATAATTTCATCGGTGTCTGCTGCACTGTTTGTTTATTTTAATTGGAGGTCAAACGACCGCCGTGAGCAACTCAGTGGGCTAAAGGCAGTCCTGTACTGTGTCAAAAACTGCTTTGCGTTTCGTATGAGTTTTGTAATTTCAAAAAAATGGTCTTGCGTTAAATTAATGAAACGCTGCGGGAACATCAGACCCAAATTGAATTAACGAATTGAGAAAAGTTTTGATCAATGCTGTTGTTCCGGATTAAGCAATATACATTGGTAGCAAATTTTTAAGAACACTCTATTGCAACAAACATGTGCCATCCTCATTTATGCACGCAACTGCGGTGTTCGGATGGGTTGATTAACAGCATATGCGATGATATTGGAACGACTTGTATTTAAGTGACTTTGAGAGGCTTAATAGTGGGAGCTAGGCGTGCAGGTGTAAACATCTAAGAAACGTCAGCGATTTTCGGCTATGCAAGATCGGTGTATAATGAGTGGTGCGCGGTGATATGGGCACAAACGACCAAACAAGACCTCAGCGGCACTCCAACTCGAGGAAAATACTGGTCGATGTTCAAGGGCAACGGAAATTGAAAAGAGTTGTTTGATTTAACAGACCAACTTTATAGCGCCAAGTAACGACGCAACAGAAGCGCTATATCTGGAAGAAATATCAGCATATATAGTTAGCCACTCATTGGTGGGAATGGGTTAGTGCAGCAGACGTCACTTACAGTATCAGTTTTTTTTAATTGAAAGTTTAACGACCACCGTGAGCAACTCAATGGGCTATACGCAGTCGCCCATCCCTAACTTCGATCCACTGACTCCAGGGAAGGGGAAGCCAGTGCTATAATACAAAAATAATATCCATGCCTCACAGGGATTCGCACACGGACCCATCGCAGGTAAAGGATCAGAAGCCATCGCTTAGACCACTGCGTGACCGGGGCTGCTCAGTAATTGTTGTCTCTGCTGAAAGTTGGATTTTTCAGTAAACATTGGAGAACCAAAATGGTAGCCTTGAGGAGTGAAAAATAGCGTGTAGTTTGGTGAATTCCCTTTTCAGCTGTAAACTCTTGTGAACGTGTAGGTAGGTCGTAAACAGCGTAAAAAATGCATCCCAGCTGCGTCACATAAACTGCAAAATTAGCTGAAGCTGATGAAGTTGTTTGATAACTGCTGATATGCAGGCGTTGGGATTGTTTATACCAGTGGAACAGCACTTGAATGCTACAAGGTTTCAACATCACTGCAGCTTATATACGCCCTGTAAGTATGTATGGTGTTTTCGGATGAACGGAATTGTTCCTAACATGATAAAGAGAGAAAATATACAACTTGGGTCGTCGTTTATTGATGTCAAAAGTTCTAAAAGGATTTCGGAATACTAAATGCCTCGAACATCCACCTGACGTATACTTAATTAAACTCTTGTAAGATTGAGTTAAGATATTCATTCGTTGAAAGGATCCTCCTGCAACGAACATTCGATAGTTGATGGTCACCACGTCCGCTTGTTTGAACGTCTTACAGAATCCATGACTTATCAAATCGCAATGGACAAGGTCAGCCCAACAATTCACTAATCAGATGTTCCTAACACTGGCGTGCAAAAATTAGGGACGAGACGGTTTTTCGAATGTAACGTCGTACAGAAGTGCTGCACATCGACTCAAATCATGCCATAAGATCCCCAAGATGTAGGAATATAGGACAAGTGAACAAAACCGTCCAAACAAGGAATCCAAAGGATATAAAGGCACTTTATTGTAAAGGTAGCTTCGAGCTCAACTCGACAGAAGACAGAAACATCCATGTGACAGGCGGCTGCCAAGAAAAATCCGGTCTTTAGTAGAGGATATGATAACCTCTGACAGCGTTGCAGGGTTTACAACGTCTGTCGATACTGAGCACGAGGTTGCCAATGGGTTTTTGAGGCATCGCTGCCTATTCCTCTTGTAGCGCCAATCGAAGCTGCGGAATCGTTGCAGGAGGCTAGTGACGTGCTGCCAAGCGTCTCCCGAGAAGGTCCCACACGTGTTCGATTGGATTTAGGTCCAGGGATCTTGCGGGCTAATCCATAAGTTGAATATATTCATTATCCAACAGTTCTGCGAAAGCCCCTGTACGATGCGGTGTAGCGTTGTCGTCCATGAAGCAGAACTCAGGACCCACAGCACCTATAAACAGATGCACGTGAGGCAGGAGAACCTCGGTACAATAGCGGACACCAGTGACTGAACTTCATTGACAGATGTGGAGATCAGTACGGCTACCAAGCATGATACCGCCCCAAACAATAAATCCGCCACCTCCAAACCGGCCCCTTTCGATGATGTTGGAGGTGTGATTGCGTGTTCCCTGCTCTCTCCAGATGTTTATACGTCCTGAATTGCTCGTCAGACTAAATCGCCTGTCATCCGTAAAGAGAACTAGACCCTATTGCTGATGTGTCCAGTTGTTGTGTTCCTGGCAATATAGATGGTTGGTTGGTTGGTTAGTGGATTTTAATGGCGCAAGGGCCAGGTTTGGCCAAAGAGCGCCAGACAAAGAACTAACAGCCACAGAAATGTAAAAGCGCGGAAAATGAGAAAGAGCAGACAGGCTTGTTAAAAGTTGAAAAAGAGAATGATGAAAGCTGGGATGACAAGGTAGTTAATCAGATTTATAAAAAAATTCACTAATTGAGTAACACGAAATGTCACTCCTCCTCCCCCCACACTCCTCTGCAACGCTGGCAGAGGGTGGGGACGAACTGTCACTCTCCTCCCCCCATGTTCCTCTGCAATGCTGGTTGAGGCTGGGGACGAACTGTCACTCTCCCCCCCCCCATGTTCCTCTATAATGTTGGGTGAGGGTGGGGACCTCGCTGAGGCCGAGACAGTTTCAATGTTGGTCACGCGGACCGCGACAGTTGGATGGACACTGCACACCTTTGCGGATTGAGGGCCGGGTCTTCTGCACGTGCAGGCTGTCTGCGGGGAACCGGAAGAGGCGGGCGTCTTCAAAAGAGAAGGCGCAGACTCAGCTGGTCGAATAAGCTGGAGCTCGGTGAAATCCACCTGTGTGGCTTGTTCAACTGTAGATCGCCTGGCAAGTGCGGCGAGAGCTACAGGGCGCGGAACAAAGGGCTTAACGGGTTGTGGCAGAGACTGAACTACCGCGGCAAAAGTACGCTGTCGGGTGGTGGGTATACCCAACTTGGCCTTGGCAGCAGGGTACGAGAGGCCTTCCAGGGTCTTGAGACGCTGGATCGCCATCTCGTCCTTATATTTCATACAGTTGCGGGAGTAAGCAGCATGGGCCTCACCACAGTTAACACAGCAGGCCGCAGAAGTGCAACCTTCCCCGTCATGTTCACCGGAGCCACAATTAGCGCAACGAGCGGAACTCTTACAGAATCGTTGTGAATGCCCGTACCTCTGGCACTTGAAACAGCGCAGAGGACTGGGAATGTACGGGCGAACTCCACAGACCAAGTAGCCAGCCTTGATTTCGGTCGGAACTTTCGGGGAGTTAAAAGTCAAGATTACATTTTTAGATTTAATCAAAGAGCCATCACGCCGGAACATCATACGACGTGCTGCAAGAACACCCTGATCCGCAAGTTCAGTCACCAATTCGTCCTCACTGCATGGCAAGAGATCAAACTCCGAAATAACACCCCGAGAGGTGTTAAGAAACGGGTGAGGTGTCACTTTGACAGGAATGCCTTGAAGACTAGTGAGGTGCAGAAAAGTGTTACTCTGAGAAACACTGCAAGTTTGGACAAGCAGGTCCCCAGAGCGAAGCTTCCTCACAGACTTCAAGGGGCCAACCGCAGCGTCCAAAGCTTTAGAAATGAAAAATGGAGATCTGGTGGACAGTCTCTCATTCGGATCGATGGATTCGACAAGTAAGTGTGTAGCATGCGTAGTCACAGCAATCGAGGGGAGACGACGCTTCGGAGCGACTGGTACAGCTGCCGAAGAAGAGGTTGTACATTCTTGGTCCAGGTCAGGGTCTAAAGAACGTTTAAGGTTTCGAGACTTGGTAGGTTGAGAAGATGAAGGAGTGTCGTTGGCAACTATCATTGTCTCAGGTGACTTAAATTTGGAGCGTTTGTTTTTGGGTTTACCCATGGAAAAAAAGAAGGAAGATTCGTCTGCAGACTACTCCACCCACCACCGAGCCCTACAAGGGAGAATTGGAGGTCCGCAAGCCTGGAAAATGACGCTAGGCACAGTTCTGGAGCTTATACGTTGCAGATATAGTCCGTTGGCTGTGATCACACGCACTCGGCGGACACTTCGGCCTCCTGGTACCGTCATGCCAACGCCTTTGGCATGATCCCACAGCCCCGGGCTCACCCTGCCGTGCTATACGACAAAAAAGCCGCTAAAGCCCTGTACACACCTTGGAACAAGACTTCTGACTAGAGGTGGGTTAGTCTCTAGCCTCCCGTTTACAGCGAAGCCGGGGTCGAAGAGGAGTGTTGGTACACAGGAGGCACTTAGCCGGTCTCCTGCGACCTCAGCCGCCAGACATCCCATTTCCGCCTCACGGGTCTCCGCACGCGGCAAACATGCAGGTAGGTCTAGTACCCAAACCAGCGAAAAGGAAAAAAGAAATCCAAAGAAGACAAATCCTGGCAGGGAACCTAAACGGAATCTCAGCAACCTACGAACTGAGCGGTTAATATAAATCAGTTAGTGGTGGAGGGTAACAAAACCACAAGACCGGGGTGTTAGTACATAACGTGGTAGAGATTAGGTAGAGAACACAACACGGGTAACGAGCCAGTGGAGAAAATAAATAACGAAAATGCGAGACACAAGACCAGCTCGGGAACGTGGGGACGCGACTCCCCAACAGCCGGATGAACAGCCGTCCCTGCAAACACCAACAGCACCAAAACAAAAAACAAGCGGTGGCATGACATCAGATGTTGACCAGTCACAAGGTCAGCTCGGGCCGTGGGGGCGCCGCTCCCAAATAACTGGAAAACCAGTTATCCCCGTGCGGGGTGGCAATATAGAAACCGCCGTTTCCGATGAGCAGGCGTTAATGGCATACACCGTACTAGTAGTCGTGCAAATAGACCACATTAGTGCAGCCTCCTGGCCACGGTAAAACGCGATAACGGACGTCCAGTTGCCTGTTGTATGTGCCTTGCGTTTTCTCACGCTGTCTGCCGTCTGTCTGTTCTCTCCTGTAATACAATATATCATTCATCCGCCGCCGTGGTTCCTCATGGACGACCACTGCTAAATTCTCGGACAGCTGTTCCTGTCGTTTGAAATGTTCTCCAAGCTCGTGAAACGCTGCTGTGAGCGATCCCGAACTCCTCGGCCACGCTAGTCACTTCGACTTTCTTCCCACTTCCCAATGACGCGACCTCGGGAAAAATCATCCACATGTCGTCTACTGGATTGCCTGTTGGCCATATAACACGGTGGCAGCAACTCGACGTCGTTCAAACCGATGTATACCGTGCAATAGCTTTCACCGAATTGCTGAGCGTATACCGCCCGTGTGCTTTATACCCTTCAGACACCCCCCGCCCTACGTCATGCTGCATATATGCGCATGCCCTACCGTACCGGACCCCAGTCTATCACCTGAGTGGTCTTTTGTTCCGTTCTGCCTGCTCGTTCCGCTGTTATGCTATTTTCTTCTCTTCGTCCTTATTTTTTGCACACCAGTGTAGTTTGCTATTTTAGTGTATATGTAACTTGGTAATAGTAATCTAAATTTAGGGTTGTTCATTTCTCATTTATTCCAGATGATCCAGTCGAAAAAAAATCTTTCATCTTTCGGGCGCTTTCAGTTAATAGAATTACCAATGAGTTGTACTGTCCTATACTTTGACAGTTGATGTTTCTAAATAGTGCACAGAGGCTTAATTGCATTTTTTCTCGTTAATAAGGAATAATAAAATCGGTTCATATTTCAAAATTATTTAGTTTGTGAATTTTTATTTTAGGATTATTTTCCTGTTCTTTGATAATACTTTACTTTTGTTTTTTTCTTCAAAACATGTGTTCTATATATCAAAGGAATTGCTATTCTTTTTCTTTAGTGAGCACTACCACTCCAGTTCAAAGGCGCTTGTTTAAGCGTCTGAAACAGGGATAAAAAGTACCAAAAACGGACGTGATATGTCAACGTCTGCTTGAATGCAAACGTGTAAAACTTCTTAAGGCTTGGGAATCAGATTTACAAAATATTCAGATTCGGATTTCAGAAGTATTTTCAAACGTTTATTAAGGTGTGGATACTTCTATTTATTAATGTTAGTAATCAGAACCATATGAACATACGCCTGTAAGACGTTGTAAATTTATTGTCTTGTTCCTCGATTATGATTTCTAGGCTGTTTGGCTTGGTTTGGTAAATACTCTGTGCAACAGCAGAAAACCAGGTTTCGTTTCTCTTGGAGGGGAGAGTCAATTCGCCTTTTGGCAACGCCATGGTGCTGTAGAAACCAATCAACCTGTAGGGGAAGAGAGGGATAAATGCCGCCTGCTCGTTACAATACTGTTTGTGATTCTTTCGCTCAATTTTTACTTTGTGTATGTTATTTACATTAAAAAACATGCAGGAAACATTCAAATTTATGTATACTTTATAGAATGTTGAACAATATGGATCTCCAAACAAAATTTTCAAACATATATCTTTTAATCTGATAATATTTATTTATCTAAAATCCATCCATGTTAATAGCATTCGTTTCCGTATGAAGGTCATCATAGAAATTAATATTTGCTAATAATTAAAATTTGAAGGAAAGCCATTTTTGATGGATGTGAGTTTTCCCTTATCATTTTTTGTAGTTTACCGTGTCACAAAAGTGTACAAGTGAAGCATAACATCGGTGAAAGGAAACAGAGAGCGCGCAAAGAAACAACCAAAAAGTTATTTATAGGAATAAACATTTAAGCTGAAGTGACCGCCCCTGTGGAGCAGTGGTCTAAATGACGGCTTCGGATCATTTGTCCGAAAGGGGTCCGTGTTCGAATTCCGGTGAGGCATGGATGTCGTGGGTTACTGCTTATAGCTCATTGAGTTCCTCACGGTGGTCGTTAAACCTGTAATAAAATCAAAAAAAGCTGACGTTGGAATCCAGAAACAAGTGAAAGTAAAATGGGTGTTTATGAAGTGTTATAATGTTTAACCTTAACCCTTAAAATGTATTTTGTCGAATTCGTTCCTTGCGATAAAATGTATATTCATGTTCATGCTTCAGATCGCGCACCGTGTTAATCCTAATTGTCTGATTAAAACTTTTGCGTTTTGTGTTTGTGTTCCAAAAGTTACTTAAAAACTTAAAGCTACGGTGTTCTTTAGGTGACAACCCTCCTTACTTTTTCAGATACTCTCTTTCTCTTCCTGCTCCCCCAACCACACACACACACCACGAAAAACGTACCTTCCCTCTTGTTTTAAATCCACGGAAAATTACTGTGCTTGAATCTTCTGGAGTAAACCTTGCTGCAGGGGGGCACGTTGTAGCCATTACGCCACCGCATGGCCGCGATGTTTTACGGCTTCCTCATCAAATTGTGGGAATTTTCTCTTCGATATTTTCCTTTGAGGCCAACAATAGAAAGATCTTAGATGTGCCAATAACATTGGGGCACTAAAATACTCCCCAGACACCGGGATCCCCGTTTCCTTAAATGTGATCTGCGGTGATACATTCAGTTGGGGTCCACTTTAACTAAAGAATGCGAGGTCTCCAACATGGCCGTACCATATGTGTGGGCGAATGAGAATGTGTGCCCTATTGTACTACTGGATAACTGTGGTAATCCATTAATACTGTGGGGCAGAAAGTCCGTCGTTCGATGAACTTGATCAGCAATGATATTTTCGAGATATGCTTCAGCATTCAGATCTCGGTCCATTCGAATCAAATAATCTCATGTAACGATAATCACCTCTACACTTTGTATAACAGTGGTAGTGAATCAATACAGTAATCATTGTTCGAAAAGCTTTACAATGTTGAAATACTGAACTTACAGATAATTGAATTCCTACGGAAGTTCTGCTAAGTAGGTGAACAAAAGGCGTACCCTTAGACAAAATCAATAAATCAATCTAAGAAATAGCTTACAACACATGACTTAAAAAGCTGAATTATATATATAAATATATACACTATGATGACAAAAGTCCCCGGACACTCCTTCAAATGCAAATGAACAAATCCGTTGCGTTGGTAATATGAGCGGTACAGTCACAAAAGGGTATAAAAACAAGCCTGCAGGTGACCGCGATCATATTACACTGTGAGGGTGCGTGAAACTGTCTCAACGGGAGAGAACTGACTTTGAGAAAGGAAATATTGTTGGGTGTTTATTAGTGGGTTGTCCATAAAAGAAACAGAGACGTTTAAACATACCGAAGTAAACTGTTTTGGATGTTTTAATTAAGTGGAAGACACATGGCGCACCTGAAGCAGCAAAACGTGCCGGCAGACCATAGAAACTCAATGATAGAGTCATTACAGTTAATCGACAGAGTACATGATCTCAGTGTACAGGTGAGTAAAAATGCTGGAACGTCGGTATGTACACGTACCATTCGCAGAGAACTTAATATTCATGAAAAATATTTGTCCTGTGGATTGAGAACATGATGTTCGAATATTAAATTTACGTTCTTTTAATATTGACAGGAGAAGAACCATTGTCCTCCTTATACACTGCTGGCCACCCAAAATACTACACCAAGAAGGACATGAGATAGCATAGTCAGATTTACTGGACACATAACAACATATACAAAGATGAAACGATTGATCTTACAGGCCCGTGCTACTTGCGGAACACGGAGACATCAATAGTTCGTGTGGCCCCCATGTTGACAATAACGGCCGCTACACGCCGCGGCATCGAACGAAAGAGGCTTTGGATGTTGGCTTGAGGTATGTCGGTCCAGGCTGTTTCCACACGTTTCCACAGTTCATCAGGCGTAGCCGCTGGTGGTGCTTGCCGGGCCACTCCTTTGTTCGATGAGCGACCAGCCGTATTCGATGGGCGTCATATTCTGAGAACAGGCGGGCCACGGCAGCAGTAAAACCTAGTGGGTCGTGAAGAATTGTTGCACGATGCGTGCCACGTTCGGGCACGCACGCATTGTCCTGTTGAAACATGGCCGCTTGCAAGTCCTACAGGTGAAGGAGGACTACAGGCTCCAAAACGTGGGAGATGAAGCGGTTGCTGTTGAGTGCACCGGTGATGCAGGGGTGCAGGTGTCATATCCATTTGCGCCCCAAACCATAACGCCAGCCGACGGACCAATATGGCGATGAAAAATGCAGGCGTCATACATTCTCTCGTCGCGGTGCCGCCACATGCGGATCCGACCATCGCGGTGTTGCAGTCAGAAGCGGTATTCGACGCAGAAGACAATGTCGTGCCATTCCGTAGTCCAGGTGAGGCGTTCAACGGCCTACTGCAGCGGCTCTAGCCCGAGCTGTAATGTCAATAGTAATCGGTGCAGTGGGCGCCGTTCGACAAGGCCCCGCTCCTGCAGACGACGTCGAATGGTAGGTGCTGACACAGGTTTTTCTGCATCACACACTTATTCCTGCGCTAACATTCGTGATGTGGCGGCGCGAGCCGTCAATGCCCACCGCTCAACATGCCGGGTTTCTCGTTCGGCGGTAATCCGCGGCTGCGGCAATTACTCACGTCTGTCCGTTCGTCCCTCCTGCACACACCGAATCCATACTCGCCTCACTGTGGCTGGATGTCGTCCCACACGGGCGTCGATGTCTCGGTAAGTTAAACCATTGTCGCGATAAGCTACTATTCGTCCTGTGTCGTACTCGGAAACGTGCTGGAATGACTGCCATATTCTGCGACGAGGCATCAGGAAGCTTCCCACGTACAGGTCCGGCAGCACAACACACTTACACTGCTTACACCCCGCCGTCTGTGCACCCTTCTTATAGTTCTTCTCGGTGGCGTGCTGGGAGCACATTATTTGCATTTGCCCTGCAATGCTAGTCGTTCGCATGTCCTCTCACTGGCGACGCATGCTGCGAATTTCACGCCAATCGGATGCTTTCTTCTTGGTGTTGCATTTTGGGTGGCCCGCACTGTATTTGTGTTAGAGGGGAGACAGAGATATTCAGGTAATGCTGCAGTTAAAGAAGTTATGCGGTGGGAAAAAAATTAAACATGTACATCTAGTGTGTAAATTTTTATTTCTAGGGATAAACATTTGTCGTGATGTTTCCTGAAATGCGGAAATTGTGCATAGTTTAAAGTGTTTCAGATCTCGTGAGACATCTTTTGTCTAAACATTTTACGTAAAGGCTATTTTGGAAAAATGAAGACTTGGCCTTATAAAACTTAAACACATTTTTCAGGCATAGTGGAGATTAGAAGCATATCCATTTAACTGATATCTGAATACTCATTAGTAAATAATAATATCAATTACCAAAAAAAAAAAAAGTAGGTTTTATAAAATGTTAAAACGCGAGAGAGAAATTTTTCTCACACTGTGCAAATTAAACATTTTGTTAGGGAAGTAAGTGAATGCACAATAAATTCTGTGCCATATACAGAACACATTAAGTTTTACCTAATTTTGGTTTCCTTTACTAATTTTAGTAATATTTCATATTTTCATTCATAATTCTTTTCATGTATATATTGAAATGATGAGCCTTCATATGTTCACTGTAAGGCAGTTTGGGGTATTGGATTCTGCAAATGAAAGTAATACTTTGCTTTCATTCTTATTAAGACATCTAAGACGCATATTTTTCAAAGCGAAGCTAAATGGCAGACAATGTGTCAAAAGTCGCACGCATAAAACTCAGAATGAAATTAATTTAATTCAACAAATACCGATCAATTACATGTTTAGTTTTGAACATGCAGTGTTGATGCTTCCTGAAACAATTCATGATTAGGAGAGACAAATCGGAGATAATTATTGGTGATGTCGGGCTTACCTTTTCTTATTAACGGTCATGAGTGCCGTGACTACAAAGTGTTCTTCGGGTGAAATTCAATTAATTTGCCACAACATAACAATATTAAGATGGACGTTTCTTAATATGTTTCGTGTCATTACAATCAGTAAGTATAATTATATTTAATTTGTCAGTGCAAATGCACGGTGAATTGCTTCCTACATAAGCAAACATATACATACAAAAAAGGCACAAACATGCATTTGCATGCTTATTTTCTCTTTGTTAAAAATGCGTTTAATGTACTATTAATCAGTTCTCATATCCTGCTTGTAACGCTTCATTATCTTGTAGTCTACGGGGCAAAAAATGAAAATATTCCTTGTGTCCTATTGTACATCTATCGGTTTCGGAAACCGATAGATGTAGAACAGAAACATATTCAAGTTTATATGTTTTAACTGTTCTCGGACTGACCTCTATAATAGGCCCAAACTCATTCTTTATAAAAAAAAATGTCCGATTCAGAAAGAGTTTCTGCGGAGAGTAAAAAGTGCGGAAATGTAACGTTTTGTAGATGGAGGATAAAGATGATTCGATATCGGCAGTTTTTAGAATAGAACTCATTTCTTCTAAGTAAAAGGAATAAAATGCGGATTAAATCTTGGCACAACCACATGAATCCCTGGTAGTCGAACGCCGTTATCAAACCACAATGGTCGAAGAATGGCTTTATGCTATTGAAAAGCTTAAAGGTTTTTTGTCAGTTGTTCCATTGCATTTCACGATGAATTAGCAACAAAAAGACGTGAAATGCATCATGATTCTCTGCTTCCTCTAGATATCAGGGTCTCGTTCTTTATATGAGCAATCATGGCATTCCTGTGCTATATGTGTCTGGCTGCAGCTACGTTTCAAAACTTATTGACAGATTTATATATATCTTACAAAAATTATTGGAATACATTTGTGGTAGCAAATAGAAAAGAATGTGTCTTCATATATTCTTCATGTCCAATGAAATTTTAGTTAAATTGCCATCCATGGCCAGCTCTTCTCGATGGAGGACTATGGAATGATGTGCTGCCATCTGTCAATCTACGTGAAGAGTAAAAGCACGTAACTTTTGTTCGGATCGCTTTTTGTTACTATTTTGGTAGGTCAATAGAAAACCGTTTAGTGAAGTTAATTAGTTACTTGCTCAAAAATATTATTCGGAAGGAAAGATATATTTCCTCATGAATAGTTCATGATTACTTGGTTTATTCTTCTAAATCTGTGCATTTAGAAGAATAAACCAAGTACACATGTTTGGTGGTCAGTGATGTACAGTCTGATGATGCAAATCAACACCTAAAAGCAATGTTTTCAGGCAAGACAATTACGTTGGAACAGAAATTGCACAACGTCGTCTACCAAACGATTTTTTGATGCCCTTGCTTAGCGTACATTTGAGTGCACTCCTATTGGTTCCACAATATTAGAATTATGGAAACACATCCTAAGTGTACGGAAGCACCAATAATCATTCTCTACAACGTGTTTCTGCCGACCCTGGAAATTTTCAAAACATTGAGATATATACATTATTTTATCCATAGTATGAGAATTATGGACACGTCTCAAGTGTACGGGAACACAGATAATCCTTCTCTGTAAAGTGCTTCTTCCGACACTGGATATGTTCAAAACATTGAGCCATAGAGCACACACTATTAGTTCCATAATATGAGGGTTATTGAACGACTTCTCAAGAGTACAGGGACAGAGCCAGCCTTCTTTGCAATGTGCTACTTTCGACTTTCTAAATGAACAAACCTACAAGTGTCTGTCCACTCGTAGAGTCGTTGTGTGACCCTCGAAAGATATTTATGACACAAACTGTCCCTGTGATTCAGAAAACTAAATGTACGTATACACGTTCCTAACAATTAATCGAAAAACCGCATTCAATTCTACACATTATTAGAGAAAAAAAATCCCTGTAAATTGAGTAAATAAAGGTGTCAAAACACTTTATAGAGTCCTGCTAGAATGCGCACGGAGTACAAACAAACATGATCTAATAGGTTTTAGCGTTAACTTTCCTAGAGGTTCTTCTAAGTGTCAGCGAAAACAGTAACAAAATGCGCTCGATACACAGGTCATATGGAAAAAAGGCTTTGAAAGAAATTACCGGCTCCCACTGGAAAACACACGAACTACAAAAAAACGGGAGCTGGGACCATTAATATTACGTAACAGTATAAATACAGAGCTGACGTACTTTTTTTGTTCGAATTGGCCGAAAATTGCAGAACGTCAGAATTAAATCATCTGAGCAGGTAATGGGTGGACATATAACCGGAGAAAAATATAGATTCAGGGCCGGGATTAGGCTTTCCCACCCCCGAGGTTTAGAGCAGCCAGAAGCAGACAGAATATCAAACTTGCATTTTGTTTTAAAAGCCAACGAACGAATATTTGTTCATGAAACACCTAAACGTTGGGCAACTTAACTGAAAATTACTTTACACAAAGTTAAATGGTAATAATAATCTAATTATTTCATTAAGGAGACTAAAGGATTTCAGTTAATTCCTAAAACTCAACTTAGGTACAAACGTTACGGAAGTTATGATGTACAAAAACATTTAGGAATTTGAGCGTAAATTACTCAAATATCGATGTAAGATAGCATTTTGTAAAAACAAATGCGTTGCGTGAAGCTAGAGAATTGAGTAAATCTAGGAGAAAGTACAAATCAAAGAAATGTTATAATCGAAAACGTTCATTAATAAAACTGGGGAAGATGTGTAATTCATTATCAACATTTCGTATTATTAATAAGAGAACTTAGATATGTGTACTATAAGGTACATATTCTTTCAGCAATAAATTTGAAATATTTTATTAACGTTCATAACACGCCCAGTTATAAATTTTACCTCGCAGTAGGGATTTGACGATCATCAATGACATTCCCACACACAGGCCTGCCATTTCTCTTTGGGGTTCTGATGTCAGAAATTTCCTTAGTCGTGTTTGTTTGGGGCTTATAATTTTTGGTAGTGGGGATTGTGTTAACCGTAACCTCTTCTTTAAAATTGTGGTAGGTCAACTGAGTTGTTTTGTGGGATCTGCAGCGTTTGCTAATTAGATGAATGTTTTCACTATCCCGTGACTACTTTTGTTTCTATAGCTCACACATCTCTCCCTGTTGTGCGTCTACTAAAACCTTTTATAATTTACTACAGTTCTCAATCGATGAGAAAAGAATCCGCATTTCACATGCTGTTTGTGGTGATTTTACTACACGTTGTACTTTAATGTAATTTGATACAACTTGTGTTGGTGTTTTTGCTAAAATTTTGTAAGGTTTTTCGCACGCACGGCTGTTTGTTTCCTTTAATATACAGACCTTTCGTTTTTCCTTTCCTCCTAGGAGTTGTTTGGTTCCGAAGTGGCAGTCGTTTTAAATATATGTTTGTACTGTTTCTATTCATCTAGCCGACAACGAGATCTGTTTTAGTCAGCGGTTGAAAGGATGAGGAAGTTTTGGGTACGGTTATAGTTCAATTCTGTAGGGAAATGGATATTGGGATAATCGTATATTCCCAAATTGCGGTTGAGCTCTGTGAAAAAGAATAATTGAAAACAAAGCAGTGGTGTTTCATAAAATGTTTTCTATAATCCAGCAGAATATTTGGGGACAATTTCGTTGACGCAGAACATGAAGACTACTTGTACTCGAAACACACTACCATAAAGAACAGTTCCCTAACTTTCGTTCAAAAAGACATTTAAACGAAGGAATTGCATGCATATAGACAAAAATGTCTTAGATACACGCTTTAGGAAACATTTGGGAAGCTAATACCTAAACATGCCCAAATTCATTTCAATAATCTGCTCAATTTAAAAGCCAATACATGTGAGCGAGGAGACAAAGATAAAGCAACAGACAACACTTATAATTTCGATTCGCCAGACGCAGTGAAAATACCTACTTTCATCATCATTCAAATAAATGGTTGAAACGACAAAACATGTCGTCAGAGCCTGTCCAAACTTTATTGAAAAGAACGCGTTATTCGTCAAGACAAACATAAATCTTTATTTCTTCGGAGCGAATGACTGCTCTGCCAAACTACGACACACGTAGAGGGTTATTTACTATCAGAATGTGTGTAGCAGAGTGCTTTCTAACTACAACAGAGCACCTGGCCAAAATTGGTAACGTAATTTTATGGGGTGCAGCATTTGTTAAATTATACATAAGGCTATACAAGTACAAAGGTATCCTGCTTAATGAATTCACTCTGTGAGCCCTTTTAATTAATATAAGGACAGAAGAAATTTAAAATTTGGAATGAAAAATAACTTATATTAATGAGAGCTCGTCGGATTACTAATATCCGCAAAAATATGTGGTCTGTCTATTTCGATGCTTGTCGTTCAAAGTCAAACTAATTTTTCAGGAGTGGAGTCATTCATACTGTTCCTGTCTTTGACGTTTTTATTGTATATGATTAAAATTCGCCAAACAACATTTCAGTGATCACTATACAATTCCCTTATGATAGGTTAAAAATACGAGTGTATCGTATAATTGCCTTTTAAGCATAAGAAACAAAACCTTAAGCGATAATTTTCGTTTCGGAATGACTGCTTTGTGAAATATTTTTCCCTAAGTAGTAGTTCGCATAAAATAGTCTTATTTGCGCCATATATCTAAATTCGAAACCATGGTTGCATCCCATATTTTTCAATCCATATTTTGCACTGAACGGCCAGTGAAATCTATGTTTTGCAGTGACAACCAGTGGAATCTATGTTTTTCAGTGCATTTGGAAAGAAAAATCATAAACTATATTTGTTGCAAACAGCTGTTCTGTACATCGAGACAATATAAATCTGTCTAACGTTGACTCTTACAAACTTTTTCCGACCCCAATGACCGCATTACAACTCCTAGATTATGTGATTCGAGCCTCAAGTGCAATTACCAACGGGAATTGATCCTGAAACAGTTAGAAGAATAGAAACAAGAGAGAAATTTGAATTTGTTATTTTAATGATACTAGATTGATAGCTGATTCTTGGGTACGCTTATCCCAATCTTTCATACAGATATATTTCAGAAGCGCTGGTTTGTTCAGCACAGTCAACTTTAATAATGCGATAGATGACCATTCACTCTTATTTGTTTTGATGCTAGAATACAACACCTTTCGATTTTCTTGAAAGTGACGACTTTGTTAATGCAGGACGACTAGACACACTTTGCACTTTTCTGCGATGATATCGTGGAGACATAAATCATGACAAAGTCTTTAGGACAATGAACAGAGAGAAGAAGTGTGAGTTCGACTAATGTTGAAGGAAGCAATAGCGGTTCGTGCAGAAAATTCAACATTTCTTCAAGCAACTAACTAAGGAGATGGCAAGTTATTTAATGCACTATGTGTTACTTGTAGAAAATTAACGGAAAATAAAACAGACAAACAAAATTTGGTTCTTTTCTTTTATGTTTTCACACGTTTTATGCTTCAGGATTTGTTGCTATTTATGTAAGTGCATAATTTATAATAATTTAAACATATTGAGTTAGATAATTAAATATTTGAAGCATAACATCTTGTTACGGACATATACACTGTTCACAACAGATTTGGGATGTCGGAGTTTTGGAAGGGAAAATATGGTGATCCGAAAATTTACGACTGAATGAGATTGGTTATAAGCATTGGCAGCTACATCACATGTAAATTAGTATACTGCCTGATAAAAATAAAAAATAAAAATTTGCTCAAAATGAAAATATATTTTCTACAACGATAAATTACGAGCTATTTTTGTGATAAATAGATAATCTTAGACCTTAACGTATTTATCCCAGCTCTACACATGATGGAAAAATTTCGTTTTAGATTCAGTGGACAACAAACGGTATTTCTAGGATTTACACTACACATTTATGCCTTCTGTCCCAAAATAATGACCGATATCTACAAAATGATTATCCGACATTATAGATAGTAATGATAGAGTAATTTTAGATGTAAATGCAACTGACCTATAATCAGTCAATTTTATGTACACGTTGTCCTGAAACTCTTGAGAAATTACACTCATAATTTGAAATCCACTCTTTTTATTTCTAACATACATATGAATATGAATTTTGGTTCCTTATGGCAAGAATATCATAAATTTCTGTTCAACATCCTACACATGTTTTATTGTTTCAGGAAAATTTTTTTTTGCTTTTAATTTATTTTTCAAATGACACAGGAAACATAAATTTTCTTATACGTACGCCAATACTTTTTCAACCAGTTTCATTTCTGAAATACTGAACAGATTCATTTTAACAAGCATAGTCTCTGTTCATTTAATTAAAAACAGAACGAAAGCTCAAGTATTACACCATGATACTGAGCCAGGTGACATATCATGTGACTAAGTGTGTAGCAGCCAGTAGGTGATCAGGATTAATATTTTTAAATGATTGATCTTATTGGTTATTTGAAAAACATTTTTTCCCATTCGATTCTGTTTTCCGCTCTAGGAAAAAAAAATTGAAAACTTTAACAATCCTTGAGGCAAACTTGAGCGACATATATTACGCGTATGAATTTCGGATAGCTCACGAGAAGACAGTTAAAAGCGTTTATAATGTATGCCACTGTACGTCTAACCAAGAGTAACATGTTCAGTTGCGGACTTCGCAGGGAGATATGGAACTCTCTCAAAGAATGTAGTGAAGATGTTGCGAGAGCAATCCTACCAGGATCCGGCAGTCCTTCACCAGGACAGGATCGGCTCGTAGACCAGCAGTTACCTGCCACCCCCACGGGACCAACACTCCCTACCCCCCTTTACCAAAGTCCGTATGTAAGACGTGCTAATGCGCAGGGGCTTTTAACTTTGCGTCTGGCTGGGATAATTTGTCCGCCGCCGCGAATGTTTTGGGGAAAACGCACTTTATTAGGTCCTGGCTAAAATCTGAACATGCACATTTATACACTGGGGATTCCGTGTATATGGGTAGACACCTTTATTTTTTCGTAACAATGCGGCACTTAACACCATTGGGCTTAGAAACGTGCATACTACTACTTCTTTGTCGGAAGTAAACGTGTTATCAAATTCCGCAACGTATTGATGTAGACGGGAACTTATAATTGATATAACCTTCGGTCTTATATTTCACTTCATATTCCTGTAAGAAACTGACCACGTTACAAAATAATAAGTGTACTCAGTTCATAAAACTAAAGGAACGATATGAGCATACCAAGTAAAATTTGAAACTTGCGAAAATCTTTATTCTGAAACCATGAAATTCGCTGTAAATAGGAGTGAGAAATACCAAGTAATTTCGCAAACTCAGGAAAACTTATTTTGTTTTCCGTTTGGTCTTGACCTATTTCGATGTGGACGACAATGCCACAATGATGTCACCCCCACAATAGCTTTTAAGTAGCCTGCTGTTTTGCTTTTGTTCGTTTTCTTAATCTTCGTACTCAAAGGATTCTTTTCCACTCGCAAATTCGAAGTGAAGGTGGAAGACACTCGTTAAACTTCAACACAGAAGTCAATTCGTCCCGTACTGCTCTAGAAAATTATTATCTCAGTGGGCTTTGCAAGTGGACCTGAGCAAGGAATATACTCGTACGTAGGAGTTCAGAAAAAGAAAACATAGTTACCGTAGTATTTCAAAGGAACTGCAAAAACAAAGCGATATTAACAGGAATGGCGTGTTAATACTCTGCATGTTAGACTTTGATACCATCGATATGCGACCTGACGTTATTCGGGTATGTAGAAACTTCCGATTTTGCCTCTCATAAAGGGATGAGAAGACGTTATTTTTCAACGCACTGGTGCTGATGACATACGTCTTCATAGATGGAAGAGAGGCTCGTTACTGTAGATGCTACAGACCACTCCTTACTTTATTTTTCCATTTTTTTTATTGAATTTTTAATTTAATAAATTTATATCAAAAATTTAAAAAATGATACATTCGAATTTATACATTCATTACATAATTTCGAAAAATTTGTACAGACATTCAATTTCTGAAAACATTTTTTCTGTGAAAGCATTTATTTATTGAGAAATTAGTGTCCTTTTAATTACCAGTATTTACTTCAACTTTATACTTTAAATCTGATATGAATTACATATGAGATACAAGCACTCCATTTGACTGGGTAAAATACCTAAGGAATATCATGAATTTAATACAGAGCCCGATACATTGGTAATTAATTTAATATAAACTGCAAGGATACGAAATTTTTTATATAACATACAAATTATCTGCACAAAACTCAAGTGGTATGCTGGAAGTACACAACAGAAGTGTCAAACGTTCACGTAAATTCTGTAACCTAAGATACATGTGCTTGCAACGAGCTCTTAACGCGCTGTACTAAATTAAATTTACATTCATTGTCATGACGAGTTCATCACATGCGATGAAATTTTAGGAATGCGCACATTTGAAAATTCAGGAAGCAACCGTAATTTCTCTGAAGTTTCCTTCTCCCAGATTTGAAAATGTGCTGAAAAGTTGCAGATTTCTCTCAGACTGATTGATTATTCCCGTGAAAAAAAGGACGTTTTATACATATTCATTGCATTTGTCGGACAACAACTCACGCAATTTCAATGTTCCGAATAGAAGACTGCAAAATTGCTATAACAATATTGTAAAAAAATAAAAAAATATAAACTCAATATTGTAGAGTTTCCAATAAAATAAAATAAACTATATAGCAGCGAATTACTGATCATGTGTTTGCAATCCGGTGTTGCCTAGAAAAGCAAAAATCATTACTACAGAAAAGCTTAATTACTCATTTTTGTTTACATACTCGGTTGAGGTGGTAATATACATTTTGGCAGCTGTTTTTATGAAATCTTAATTTAAAAATTACGCGTTTTCAATTTTACTTCATTTTTCGGCTCATAAGCGCACTATGACCAAGCCGATTACGAAACTATAATTTTAATCGTCAGTTCTTAAATAAAATAATATTATAAGTTTGTTCAAAATCTTCTTTATAGAACTGCGAGTGTAAACCACATTTGAAAAGGAAATGAATACTTCCTGCATTTGAACCTTACGGGGTATTCTGATATGGTAAGTGAAAGAGATAACTACAGAAAGTTATCTGACTGATTTCAATTCTTTCTTTAGAATTCAACATAAACGAATTAAAGACATCCTTGAAGCTGGCTGTTTATGAAGAACACAGTGTTAATCAGATTGTAGCACAGATTGAGTAAACCTGATACCTGGGCATCGTTCTAACTTATAGTTTTTCATGACATTTTCTCTTTGATATGCACCAAATCCGTGCTTTGTATCTTTTGTCGTTTGCGATGTTTCTCAAAAGCACATACTCATAAAGTTTCCATTTGCATGCTGTTCTTTTCTATTATGTCCTCTTGCTCAAATATTCAGTCTCACAGTAGAAAAATGTCTTGTATTCCATAGCAGGAATTACCTTCAACATTTTAATTTTACCTTTATAGCCATATATGTGCTGTGCATTCTTAGTTTCACATATAGCGATTACTTTACAAAATATGAAAATTGCACAGCATTAGGGTCGGAATTGAATCCGCATCTTCCGATTTCCGTTCTATCATGGTATTGTTGCACCATTCTGAAATGACGTCCCAACCAACTGAAGTTAAGGATATGTAGTCCAATGCAAGGTCGCACATAGCAAGTTCTGTCGTTTCTTATTTGGGGAAAATGAATGTTTAGTTGATGGCCCAACCTATAATCCCGACTTATCACTATGTGACTTCTAGTGGTTCCCTATTTTAGAAAATACCTTACTGGGACGACAGTTTAAAACTGATCAACAACTTATTGCAGCTGGACAGGAATGCTTCCAGAACATTTCAGGATTCCAGGAGACATTAAAAAAGTGAGAGCAACGTTGGGGCATTTGTATTTCATGCAATGGACAGTATTTCGAAAACATAATCACCTCCTTTGATAATTGACATACGCATATTATTTTTATAAAAACGTTCTCAGTAGTTTTGCGACTACCGTTGTATACAGCAAAATGTTCTGGAGTATAACGCTCTGTTCAGTTAGTTTCGCTAAAAATGTGATCCTCAGAAAATGTTGTATCATAAAAACACCAGGTATCTACTAAAAGTTTAGTGATTTAATTAATTTAGGGTACATTTTTATGGTGACTTATCGTATGTATTGTTTTACATGAAAATGGAGTAATTCTGGAAAATTGTGTTTGTACATACCGAAGTATTAAACTTTATTTGTCCCATTAGTCACTTTCCCTGTAACCCACTGGAGTTTACACAAATATATGATGCACAGAACAAATTAATGTCACGTAGATCATTAACATTATGAGCTTCTCACACCATTTCACTTCGGTTTGCATTATCAAAAAAATATACGAAGTAAGTAAATACGTTTACCGTGCTTAGCCGCGTAAAAATTGGAAGTTTTTAGAACATTGGAGGATCACTGAAGTAAAGAATAATTGTAGCCGCCGGTTACAGTGCAGTTGTCTTTTAAGGCGAGTCGGATACCTAAATTTCCAATCCCGCGTTATAACTACTGTAGTTATCTAAGTATCAACATTGCAGATGGCCACTTGTGACAGTTATGATAGAAAACATGTAACTTTTATACTGTTCGCGGGGGAACAATTTTTTATATCCATAAAAAATTGAAAAAAGCCCCATGATTTCGTTTTAACGCCACCCGCTATCGTTTTCGAATGCATTCCTTCTATAATGGATTCTGTGCTTTGGGATAATCAGTATGTAATTGCGACATGCCTAATATCGGAGGATTTTTCTGAAGGTACTGCAGCACATCTCTACTGCTCTCCACGTTTTTTCTATTCCAAAATTCCCTCTCAATGTAATTTCATATCGCATCAATTATCTACTATGTATATCTCCGCGTGGGTTTCTGAACATATCTGGATTCACAATCCTTTCATTTATCACAGAAGTAAAATGAAAATGCAGCGATATAATGTACAACGTTCGCAGTTGCAAATGGAGAAACTTGCTAAGCAATTGTTCTTTGTGTGAATAGAGTGAGAGGCAATTTCTTCTTTACTGCTGTTATCTAAAGAATTCCGATTCAAACCTGCTGCAGGAAAAGGTGGCTGACTTCAACGGCATTGAATTGCTTTGGATTTTTTGTTAAATATTACATGCAATATGAAACAGTTTCTCAAAATTCACATTTACCGGTTAATATTATTTCAAACATGTACGTTTTGCTATGTATGTAACCAATATTCAGTTAAAAAAAATATTGAAGTTTTTTACGTGATAACATTCAATTATATGTAGTCACTAAAATATTTGGGTATATCAGCATGTAATTATAAAATTGGAAAAATAATTAGATTTTGGAGTAAGCCGCTCTGCAATCATTCTAGAGCGAATCTGCGGTTTCACACTACATATTTATTTTTAGTGTCGCGGGTGCGCTTCCTGCAATGAAAGAACTTTCGGTTCCCTTTTGATTGCAGTAAATCGCTTTTATTTAATGGGGAAGAAGTTAAATTTCTCAATGACCGTGTTAAATCTCTTTCTGGATAATTGGGCTATTAGATGATGCCAACAGTAGTTCTCTTCGACTCAGCAAACTATCTGGGTCTTTGACAGTTTTATGAGGAGCCTTCGCCAATGCAACCAATGATGGCATGAAAGCTACTGAGAGGGCGTAAATTTCGACTTGTGCCCCCTTTGTCTTGTGAAATTTTGCCCTCTCATGTGATCTCTATTGGAACGAGGGAGTGTTTTTTGTGAGGTTAGTTTTTGACGATTATTCAGAAAAATTGCATAACGTATGAAAAAATGCGATTTCTTTTTGCTACTAGGCTATGTTGGGAAAGTTAAAAATGAAGTCTTATTGAAAGTCTTACAGTGCAATATTTTAGATGATTTAGATATGATAAAAATACAGAACTTCATGGAAAACTGAACAGTGCGCTCGAAGTGTTGCAGCATGATTTCCAAAAATCGTATTCATGTGGAAAAGGTGATGAATCTTACATTCTGTTTCCCAGAGAGCTCCTGTTATTAAGATCACTACAGTTGCAGTAACAAGTTAAACATAAATGAAAACAATAATACCAATAATGGACAGCAGCCAGACCGCAGTTATGCGTGCAAGGAACAAAACAGTAGTAGAGGACATGTTTCTTCCGTCGCCACTTCTTTGTACGGAATACTCTGAAAAATATAGTATTATTATATATGTTGAAGTGTCTATTATATATTTTTCTTATCTGGAAAAAGCTCTTCCAGGAAGAGTAAAAACCAATCTTAAAATCTTGCTATGTAAGAGTCAGTGGAAGAATATCTGAGAAGACTCGGAAAGTAAAACAGAGCGATTGTACTGTGTTCGGCATGAAGCATCGTCTACCGGAAACAAATATGCGCTCATCAGGTTAACAATGAAGATATTATATCGTATCAAGACATGGCAGTTAATTCAGCACGATTTTAGGAATGTCCAGCACGATTTCAGGAATGTCCAGCACTTCTTGAATACCCGTTGCATGAAATATCGGAGAATTATAGCCTTACAAAAGGTGGTTGCAACTATTTGTGTCTTGCCAATAATATATTTCGGAAGTTTATTAAAAACGACATTTCCTGAAATGCAAACTTTAAAGACCACTTGTATTCATTAAAAATTATTTCTTGAAGATTAAATTTTAATTTTCCCTTTCACCCCAAATAAACTTTTATTTAATGTTTCCGTTTCCGACTGTGCATAAATTAATTGCTGATACATCGGTAACATATATAAGGGAGTTTCTGGTAATCAAGGCTTGTACTTGCGTGTGCTGATGTTAGTTAATTTAGAAATTTTCTATAATATTGGAAAGTATATATATTTTTTTAAAAACGTATCAGAATTCACTTTCAGAGGAAGAGAAAAAGGTAGCAACCAATTCAATATCAATGCCGTAGACAGTGAGCTACAAAAAAAGTAATATTTATTATTGGTTGAAAGCTACGTTCTTTTCTTTTCTATCCTTGTTTCCCGGTGTTCCATTCTACTAATGTTTCTGTAGATCTAGTGATTTTGACTCTTATTTACTTATAGATTTTCATAATTTACGGATTTTTGCCGGTTTTTAAAACCACCTCCTGAATTTTATACTGTTATGCCTAATTTTTTATATTCCGGAGTAATTTTTTTGATTATTGGACAGATGTTTTATCCCTATAAAGTGTAGAATAATTTTCATGATTTAACTCTGATACTAACACTATATAACCTTTCGAGACCATAGGTATAGTTAATTTTATCGAATGCCTTAAAGAAGTTACAATGGACGATACATATCGAAACGAACTGTATTCTAAGGAAATCTGAATCCTTAGAACACTGCGCGGATGCAAGAAAAGAGCAAGGATGTGCAGGAATGAGGTAGAATGTATACATTTTCTAATGCTTACCAATAGGGAAATGAATGTTTGGGTGAATACCGAAAAAATAAAGTTAAGGGTGAAATGATTGCGAACGAAATTTTCCTCAATGCTCCCCGACTGATAAACAAAAAATAGCCAAGAAGACGTTACAGGTATTACATGCATTATCTACTGCAGTGAATCTGTAAGTATATTATAGAAGTTGATCGAGTTAAATTTTGAAATTGTAAAACGCAGGATTATGTCTATTTAATTCAACTGCTACTTTTAGGCGAAATTTTCATAATTGCTTCTCACAAATCTCGAAAAAATTTATGGTCACCTTTATATTTTCGTAGTATTTAATGTAGTATATATGCAGCAGTTTTGTTTCTATTATGCGTGTACGTTGCATGTCAAATAAGCTGCAACATACCATTGCCTCATTCCATATCTTCAGTTCCTTGTTTATGTTTTTACGGTACTGTTTCCTCAGATGTACTACTAATGAGGAAAAGCGGGTACCGCATGTGATTGGTACGTGCTTTTTCTTAATAGTATAATATTGGGGAAAAAGTTTACCAAATTTTTTTTTCGCATTCCTACCCTCTCAATGCGAAAATGCAGGGAAGAAATGCATCCGGTACGTGCTTTCCGCATTTACAATGCATTTTAGGAAGCAACACTCGCCCAACTAATATAAATTTTAGTTGCTCTCTATTCCAGTGTCAGTAACAGCTTCCTTTGCGGCATCTGTCGGACCTTAGAAAATTTACCGAATTCAGGAATTCACTGTTTTTTTCACGTCATTTTTAAACATCAATCGGTTGTCATTATTAACAAATGTCGGAATCACAAAACTCCATCGTCATGTAATTTTGAAAAACGTAGTATTAAGAAATTCAACGAGTGAATGTATTCCAGAACATGGAAAATAAAGTGAACGATTCATTGAATTCGAAAAGAAATGGTGTAGTCTTTTGACATTCATCTATGCACGAATACATTAAATTGTTTATTGAGGTTAACTATACTATTTGCAAAGTGTCCTTCTTCTGCGCATACATCCGTTTTAAAAAATTAATCTGAAAAGAGGAAGGAATTTGAATTGCGGATCCAATAAGTAATCCTTTACAATTTTGTTCGAACGATCTGTGTTAAGGTGTATCAGTATTTTTGCTGTTATTTAAGTGGCGAGAAAACGTCTGTATGTTTTTCTCAGTTGACTACCGTTCACATTCACCCTACTAATTTGTTCTGTTAGGATTAAATTACTGTGATTTTGTTAGGATTAATCGGTTTCATTCTTCAAAATTACACAGAACACGATGGTTTAGCTAGACGTATAAAAACCCAAATCAGAATTTTTTTCTCAAGTTATATAAGTCAAACGTAAAAATTCATTTTTGGAAACTCATAGAATCTGAGTTAGGATTTTCATAAAACATCCATTAGTTCTTGGACAGAATAGGATAATGTATGCATAACTGAATATTCTGGATTTGCTGGAAATTAGATAGAAGTAAGGGTGAGAATTCCTAGTTAAATAAAAATATTTCCAAAAGAATATCTGCAGGATTTTGATGTGACTAAATTGAAAAGTCCGTCATATACGCTAGTAGCCGGGCACTATCTATTTAACGTTCTCATTAATTTCGATGTATTCTATTGACCTGTCGTCAAAACAAGTATTACTGGAGTGATGACGTCATGCTTCTTTTTTTTTCATAAATCATCATGAAATGCATCAAAACCGAAAAACATTGCTATTGGCTGAAAAGTTTCATCTCCGATAAAGTAAAACGCTAAAAAGTTTGATTTGAACTACTCTGATTACCCTTTCATTAATTTCCAATTCATTTTCATAATTTGTTTTAAACATACCTTCCAGAAATAGAAATATATTGTTGTCTGTCTCTTAAATCTTAAGAAAAATTAGGAAATCGATTATGTAATTTCTTTTTAGCACGTCTTTTGTAAAAAAAAGATCGTGCTTATGTTATCAATTTGTCCGTCCGTCCGTCCGTCTTTACCCTCGGTATCTCTGCAACTATTAGTCTGATTTGAAAAATTCTTTTTGCATTCGAAAGTTTGAAATATGCGAATGATGATCCTTCATTTCGTTTTTTTTACGATGAACAATTTTGCCGCTAGAGGGCGTAATCGCAGATGATGTTGAAATCAAAAATACGTTTTATTCCACATCTTTAATTCTAAACATCCGATTGAAAATTTTTTTATATCTTTCGATTCCATTTATGTCGAAAAGTATTTTGGATATAGTTTCTTTTTCAAATGACGCATAGATTTTCCGCTAGGGGGCGTAAAAGTAAATTGCATTTTTTTCGATAACTCTTCTTCTAAAACACCGATTTGAATTTTTTTTTCAGTGGATACATCTCCTGATGCACAATCTTTTGCATATGATTTCGAATTTTTGGTAATGAATACTTTGGCCACCAGGTGGCGAAATGGTTAATTTTCGCTTCTGATGTCTTTGTCATAAAATCTTAGCTTCTAATATATCGATTGAAAATTTTTTTTCGTGGACAGATGCCACTCACATCGATAAACGTTTTCGGAATATTTTCTTCCTAAAATATTCCACAGTTTCTCCGCCAGGGGGCGTTGATGTATATCTTATTTTTGTAAATATTTCGACTTCTAAGAGTCCGATTTAAAAAATTCCTTCTTTGTTGGATTGTGTTTCTAGTGTGACAAGTTTTTCCAATAAATTCAAAATTTTCAAGTAATTCATAGACTTTCTGCTAGGGGCCGTAAGGTAAATTGCGTTTTACCTATATCTCTGCTTCTAAATCTTCGATCTGAAAAATTCTTTCTGCACCGGATACAGCTCCTGATGGGAAATCGTTTGTACGTAATTTAAAGTTTTTGTAAAAAATTGTTTGGCCACCAGATGGCGTAAGTCTTAATATCAGGTTCTGATGTATTTGCAGCAAAATATGAGCTTCTAAAATCTCGACTGAAAAAAATCTTTTCTGGAGTAGAAAAAAAGTATTTTTTCTACTGATGTCCACAAACATTTTAGGAACATTTTCTTCTTGAAATAATGCATGGTTTCTGCGCCAGGGGCGCAGATGTATATTTTATTTTTGTCAATATCTATACTTCTAAAGTTCCGATTTGAAAAATTCCTTCTTTGTTGGATAGTGTTTCCGATGCGAAATGTTTTTCATATAAATTCAAAATTTTCAAGTAAATCATAGACTTTCCGCTAGGGCGCACAATGGTAAATTGCGTTTTCTGCTCCTAAAACTCCGATTTGAAAAATTCTTCCTGTATCGCATCCAAGATCTGACAGAAAATATTTTTCACGTAATTTCTAATGTTTGGTAAAGAATGGTTTGGCCACCAGGGATCATTAGTGTTAATTTCTACTTCTGATGTATTTGTAGCCAAATCTGGGCTCCTGAAAACTCGACTAAAATGTATTTTCTTGGACCGATATCGCTCATATGGATAAACCTTTTGTGAATACTTTCTTCCTAAAATAATGCATGGTTTTCCCACTTAGTGACGTAAAGTCACATCTTATTTTTGTCGATAACTCTGTTTCTAAGAGTTCGTAAGCTCACCATTCCGTTTACAGCAATATCTAAGGGATTAAAGAGCCGACTGAAAAACTTCTTTCTTCCGTCAGCTGGTATTATTTTCCATACCGGTTCCATTGACTTTGAATAGTTTTGATAAATTTAATTTGCGTCCGAACGGATTCAAAGGACGTGCTTATTACACCCGAAAATCCGGTGTCATCTTTCGTGTTTTATTTCTGGTAGAATTATGATATCAAGTATAAGACCATTTCATTCATTTTGAATTCAATTTCATAATTTGTCTTAAATATGTCTTCTAGAAATATAAATATACTGTTTTCTGTCTCTTAAATCTTAAGAAAAATCAAGAAATCGATTATGTAATTTCTTTTTTTATTTCTTGTAGAATTATGATATCAAGTATAAAACCCTTTCATACATTTTCAATTCAAGTTCATAATTTGTCTTAAATATGTCTTCTAGAAATATAAATATATTGTTGTCTGTCTCTTAAATCTTTAGAAAAATTAAGAAATCGATTACGCAGTTTCTTTTTTCATTTCTTGTAGAATTATGATAGCAAGTATAAGACCCTTTCATTCATTTTCAATTCAATTTCATAATTTGTCTTAAATATGTCTTCTAGAAATATAATATATTGTCGTCTGTCTCTAAATTTTAAGAACAATTAAGAAATCGAATATGTAATATATGTTTTTATTTCTTGTAGAATTATATCAAGTATAAGACAGCGGCATTGTTCCCATATGTTGACTTGAAAATTTGTCGTAATATCATTTCGGCAGCTTTCAGTATGAAGTTCAGCCACGAGATACCATCAAATCTTTCTTCATATGTTAAGTTGAGGACTGAAGGTAATCGTATTTGTTCCTGTGAAAGGGAATCTTAAAGCGATTGCCGATACATTGGATGATCATTCAGGTTTCATTAACGAAGTATGAAACAACTAAAAAATATTTTCCAGTAAAGTAATGAATATCCGTTTCTTGCATATTTTTAAAGAGGAGTAGAATATAAACTTTCAATGTCGAAAATTCGCGATACGTTTCTTCCGGTTTCGTGGGATTTGAATTCTTTTTTCCGCTTCCGTGGGAATATCGTAATTTAGAACGATATATCCAGCATTCTAACAAATATTATTGGCAACTCGTCGTTGAATATTTGAGCAACATACGATATAGAGAACGGAGATTTCACCCACCACTCGTCTTCTTTAAAATAATACCAAGAGAACTGGTAAAGAGGGAAGCCATAATGGGATCACGCATGACGACCTCTCTTGTAGTATGACGTTTATTGCACAGCAACCATTACCGCAACCTTTGTATGCCGTACCGCAAAACAAAGAAAATAAGACAACCGGAACAATGCACCCTTACTGACTTTCGAACCACTCACCAAAGAGGTGAGTGATGTTTAAAATATCTCAAAGTAACACATTATTTCAAAGTAAGCCTTGAATTGGGAATTTAGATTACTTATTTGATTTTTCAAGGAAAGAAACCAACATATTCGATGTGGTTTATTGTAAAGGTCCTTGTTTGTAACATGAGTTAACTTAAAAAGCTATTATTTTTAAATTATCACCTTACGGGAGATATTATAACTTAGTGGTGCAAAATTAAAGAACGAGAGGTTTAAAAAATAATGACGTTCCACACGTACAGTTAATATAAAGGGCAGTCCCCGTTGCAAAGTGGTCTATGCTTTGGTTTCTGACTATTTATCCGAGATGACTCCTGGTTCAATTCCCTGTAAGCCATAGATTTCGTATTTGTTTTACGGTACTGGCTGTCTCCCTTAACTGGAATCAATGGGCCTAAATTATTGATGAGAGTCTGCATGAAACAAGAACTTTTCCATATGGCTGTCGTTAAACTCCCAAACAAAAATAAAAATGACACTGTATTAATAATGAAAAATTATGAATGATAAAAAATGCAAAAATACTTCCTTTTCCTTTTTTTACTTTCATTTTTAAAAAATTTTCCTGGCTTACATGGCCCCTACTGATGGAGTTTGGATGGAAATGTGCTTCACATTGAGAACAACTCCCACTTCTCTTCTGTAGTCTGAACGGTAGAACAGATGGTCGCCAATGATGAACTGGAGTACGCATAATGAAAGAGCAAGGAATTGTTTTCTGATTATGCTTAGGTATGACACTCAAGAAGGAACGCTTGGCTTCGAATATTCCAAATCACGGAGCACACGTAAAGACGGAACATCCCGCCATAAGTCTGACATAGAAACATGATCAAAGAAATCGAAATTGAATAAAAAAACGTTGCTGAGGTAGAGCGACTTTTATTTTTATGGAAAGATTTATCCGCTTTTAATTATTGATTTATCAGTGAGTAAAGACATATACCTACATCGTTCAGTAAAGGCATAACTACAGGAAAGTGACGATATATTTCAAATATCTTGACGGTTATAACAAATATGGAGCGCAAATTTGGTTTTCTAAACCTAATTACAGGGTAAAACTCACGGAAAAATTCAAAACTAATTTACTTTAACTGGCCAAAATATTTCGCCTTGAAACAGATAGGCCTGTGTGTAATCTTGTATTCGGCTCCAAAGCTTTAGCAATTTTCTAATACTTTCGCAAAGGAAAATAAACATTAATTACATGCAACTGTATGATAATAAATGAAAAAGTATTCAAACACACACACACACACACACACACACAGAAATGAATACAAAGCTAACCAACGAAAACAGCGGTTTTAAATTCCAAGAGATTTGGGACATTGTTTAAGAAAGAAGAAAGCTACTGGAAAGTGACATTACTTTTTCCCTGCTGGAACAACTACTTACTTTTACAATTCACCAGCCAACTTTTAAAGTATTTTAATGTCTATCGTTCTCTAACGAAAAATAAAATATACTGTTTCAATTGAACCTTCTGAAAAGTCAGAACAAATATCAATACTAGTTTACACATTAGTCTGAGTGTAGTATCGGCAGTACGTGTTCAGAGATGACAGACATAGAAACGAAGGGCTCGTGGTTGCCAGGAATCCAGTGACAACGGACAAAGTAATAAAATGCACGTAGCGATGCTGATGGGCCGTACTTTGTTTAACAGAAGAAGCAGTACAGATAAAAAAGAAGGAGGCTCGAACGCCTCGGTAAGTATCAATTTGTTGACGTTTTTTGTTTCTGTTGCTTTAACATGTGTCTAGGATAGGAAATTAGAAAGCGTTGGAATGACCTGTACTACCTTTGTTATACCTTAGCCCTAATCACATCATGGCATTAGGGCTAAAATAGAACAAAGATAGTACACGTCAGATAGACATTATGCAAAGTTTTAATAAGAACTTGTGTTTTTTATTATGTTGCATGCAATCAATCAGTGATTTGTATTATATTGTGCTTAATTAGTTAGAAGGTATTGTGATTTTACCATAACCGAATAATGTTCGGAGAACAAAACTCAGTGTCAGGAACAAGCAATGAAAATAGGAACCAAGGAGATGACCCTAATTGTAGTAGAAAAGTACAAATAAATAAGGATAAATTTATTGCAAGCTGGGATAGGATGGAGTGAGAATTAAGACTAAAAGTGTTAGAACTAGAAAATAGAAAAGACGAATGAGAACAAAGAAAGTTAGATATCGTGTTAGAACTGGCAAATACGAGAGTTGAAAGTGAGTTTGAATTAAAGAAAATTGAGCTAATGAAATATAAATGAAAATATGTTGATAGGAGTAAAAGGCATGATAAATTGTCTGAATATATTAAGATTTTATGAAAGACGTAGCCTAGCAGTCAGAGTAAACCGGACGAAATTATATGTTTTTTTATTCTTTAGAAATAGCTTTCATGTTACATTAGTAATTGCACTTTTGATCTTTGAGGTGTGAATCATGTGTTCCGAAGGCTGACGTTTAAATAGTGTAAGGATTATAAGGTATTAAAAACTGCAATTTTAGCAGAGTGTCATCTAACGCCGGATATCTATAGGAAGCAATTTGATTAGGTAACTAGAGTAAAAAGGGAAAGCTACTTGCAACTAGCTGGGAGGTCAAAAATTACATTAGCATACTATGTTAACAGCAGTAAGGTCAAGGAATTGTCCAATTAGTGAATGTCATTGTATGTGATAAGTTTAAGACCTTGATACCTCCTGAGCAAAAGAATTACATTTTGCATAGAAGAGCAACGGGGAATATAGAGAAAATTACTTATCTAGTGGAATTATGTGACCTATTTACGAGTCACGTGGGGACAAGAGGCAGCGAGGAAGAAAACCCCAGACAAGGATATAGCAGCGGGTTTGCAGGGAGCCAGGCTAAGGGTAGCGGACCGGAACGCAGTTATGGGTCTAAATTTCGTAATCAATTAGCGAAGATAGTTAGTAAACCAGGTAGTTCTGAGAAGTCTGGAGTTTGCTTTCGTTGTCGGATGAAGGGGAATTTTAAGAATAGTTGTCCCCTCAAATCTTCGCACAAGGGGAACGAGAGTAATACAGGGAATTGGAGGAAAGAGGACCCGAGAAGAATTAATCATGTCGGCCTAGAGCAACGAGGTGAGAAGGACGTAGTTCATGACAGGCAGGCCATAATTCAAGAAAAAAACGGCTGAAGAAAGACGAACCACCGCAAGGGTAGACAGGGTGTACGCACGGGATAGTTTTCGGGCGCAGATAGCGGAAATTCGGTTAGGAAACGAGGTGAGGCTTGTAAGTGAAAATGAATCGGAAGCAGTGGCATTAACAGACACGGAGTCAGAATTGTCTTGTGTTTTAGGCGAACAGTCAGTTGAACCGCAAAGTTCAGTGATTTTGACCAGTTTTGATGGAGAAAGGAGGGAATTTCCTGTCAAGCAATTCAGGGTCAGTATTAAAAATGAAGGGATGATCAAAGCAGACAAAGGGGTAGGTTCGTATGCCGAGATTTAGTGTGACATTGTCTCCAACTTCACTAATCAGGTAATTTTAGGACCAAATGATTTTCGGAGATTAAGGGAGTTACAGGAAGCGACGCCTCAGTGGCCGACAGAAGGAAAAAATTCCGAGTCGGAGATGTCAGAGAAGCACGTGGCATTAGAAAATTCCGAGCCGTAGAGGTAGGATAAGCACTTGGTAAGAGAAAGCCGGTTGACGTGTCATGAGGACGAGCATTTAGCTTTCCGAGCCATGTTTAGAAGCGGTAAAGTTAACTGTAGGCGGTAGAGCAACGTAAGGGTGAAGGAGTAGATAGAACAAAAGGAGAGTGCCCGTTGCAGCCACGTGGAGAGGCGAAACATTATGGCCACAGGGCAGATCAGAGCTTGACGCCAGGCGCTCTGCAGGTTAGGGGGAAAGAAACTCAACCAGCGCAGCATAAACCAATGGGCGAAGAACAGCCCCAGGCAGGAGGGATAATTTATAGGGAGACTCAAAAAGAGCTGTCGGTGATCTACACGTCCGACACCGAAGCTTTCATCATGGAGCAGAATAATGACCCTTCTTTAAGGAAAGCGAGGGAGTGGGCAAAAATGAAGAAAAGAGGTTATGTTATATGGGACAACATGATATATCACAAAGAGAAGGTACTTTACAACTTGTTGTACCGGAAACCAGAACGGAGCAAATTTTAAAATTGGCCCACGATTCAGTTTTTGGAGCACACGTTGGAGCCAAGAAACCCCGAGAACGAATTGTGTACTTTTTTACTGGCCCACGTTGAAGAAGGACGAAAGGAAGTATTGTAATTCGTGCACGGCATGTCAGTTAAGGCGTCCGATTACAAAAAGGGATGAACTATAATTTCAACCGGTGAGGAGGCCAAAATTTCCATTTTAGGTGGTGAATGTGGATTTGATTGAACCTATCGAACCCTTATCAAGTAAAGGGCATAAGTGGGTGTTAGTGCTAATTGACCAGCATTCTAGGCGGCCTGAGTGCGTATGCTTAACGTCACTCATAGCAAAGAGCACGTGTGAGGTACTCTTAGAAATATTCCAACGAACGAGTATACCAGAAGTGATACCTATGGATAGGGGTACGATTTTCGTGGCATCTTTATCCCAGGAAATGTTGTTATGTTTGGGGTCTACCTCTCGTTTTTCGATGCCGAATCATCCGGCCAGTAATGGGCTAGTCGAAAAGTTCAATAGGGTGTTCAAAGACATGTTGCATCACATTATTAGAGAGGAGCCTAAGCAGTGGCTCAAATCCATAACATTCTTGCTTTGAGCGTATCGGGAAGTCCCCAGTGCCATGACTGGTGTAGCCTCATTCATATTGTTTTACGGAAGGGAACCAGTAGGTCTGTTGGCAGGTTTTTAGAAAAACTGGGCTGGCAAATGTGAGTTGCCAGTAGGAATTTCGGTTCCGGCTACTCAATATTTACTAGACTTGAAAGAACGGATGGAAAAGGCCGCGGCCACTTTTCAGCGGGCTTCGAACAAGGTGCTTACTCTGCACCAAGAATACGCTGTTGCGTATTTGGATGATGTTGCCATTTTTTCACAGTCCTGGGAGGAGCACTTCGAACATCGGCGACAGCTGTTATTGAGTTTGCAAAATACAGGGTTTACGGATAAATTGTCTAACTGTTGTTTCGCTCGGAAGGAGGTGCATTATTTATAACATGTTGCGGGATCGGGAAGCCATTGCCCGGATCAGGTAAATTTCCAGGCGATTAGACAACCTTCTCCTCCTTGAAACAAAATGAAATTTAGACGCTTCTTAGGATGAGATAGCTATTACAGAGACTATTTGCCGATATTCGCAGAGATAGCGAAGCATCTGACGTATCTCAGTGCAAAGAAGGCACAGGAAAACGTATGTTATAAGACAGAGCTGGAGAGTGCCTTCCAGCAGTTAAAGGATACGCTCTGCCAGGCACCAGTGTTGTGCTCTCCAAATTTCAATAAACCTTTTTATTACATACCGACGCTAGCGCTTATGCGGTAGCGTGTTGTTTAAGTCAGCGTTACGAGGAATGTCAGATTAGAACAGTGGCGTATGCCAGCAAAGTGTTGAGTGATACGCAATCACGGTGGGCAGCGAGCCATAAAGAGGCGTATGCTGTCTGGAGGTTACAGAAATTTGAAGGGTGGATCTTCGAACACAAGATCGAGGTGATGTCGGATCAAAATCCACTGAACTAAGCCTCTCAGAGTTCGAAACTGCAACGATGGATTTCAGCCATGTTACAAATTAATGTATGTTTAGCCCATGTGCCATGTAAAAGGTTTCCACATGCGGACGCAATGTCACATCTCAATTTCGTTGATCAGGGCAGGGCCACGATTGGGTTGGCCGAGATAGCCGTTGGTTATAGGGCAGAGGTTCATGAGAGTGGTACCCGTGGCATACTCCCAACGACAAGAAAATATTGCAAGTGAAATACCATGAAATGCTGCAAGGACTATACGCACATAACTTTATGGTGGTAGCAAAACTACATGAACTTTTCTTTAAAAGTTGTGTTATCAACAGTGTGTTAACAATTGAAATTTATCATAGGACTTAGGTATTCACTCGAGGCACATTATAAATCTGCCCTTGAGTTCAAAAGTGGGTGCTGTAATGTGACGGAGTCAAGCCCCTATAATAATTTTCATGTATCAATGTTTGCTGTAACTATTTCTCATTTCAAGTGCAATGCAATGTAAATTCCAACGCACGTGTAAGGCACGTGGCACATTTCCTTTGTATACCAGATTAAGGAACGCCGAACCAGGTACGTGTCTAGCGGCATTTGTTGACCTTGACCTGGACGACTGGGTCTGATGTATATGTCAAAGGTCACCACTACCAGAGAGCGGCGAACTCCACGCCAAGAGGATTCCAAAAGAGGAAAATGGGGTGGAGAGAAAAATAAAGATATAAAGGGGACGACACGTTCGCACGGGAAGCTTTTCGTGTTTCGCCTTCCACGGAGTAGGATGTGTGTTTTAAGCAGAGAGTGTCTGTTAGACCTCTCGGGGTTTTTCTGACGGAATAGTCAGAGTTTTTCGGCGACAGGAGATTGGCCGGGGTTTAGACAGAACAAGTGAAATCAACGTGGAGGAGATTCTTCCGGGATATCCGTGAGATTGTGAAGTGTTCGCCATCTGGAAACTTGTTGGGACGGGGAGATAGCCAACCAAACGGAGCTTATCATTGCATCTATTAAATTTTGTGACGTCTAACGAAGGACATATTAGTGGAGTTACTCACTGTCGTAGATCTGAAGTAATTGCTGACTACATGCTCCAGTATTTCAGTGATGGAGTTCAACTCGACGGCACTCAAAAGAACCTACGTCAGGCCCGTTTGAGATATTCGGATTCAGTAAGGCCTAGTGGCAGGTCAAACTCAGCGAGACCTGAGAAGGTGCTTTTAAATGTTACTGTCTTATATATAAATCCTGTTTCTTTTTATTTTTCTGAGACAATTGACGTCTCCGATTTCTCTTCCCACGAATCTGCTTGAAAATTTCAATATCGCTTTTGTAATGCAAACGTTCAGTGTAAAAGATATACAGTAACTTATTATAAGTGTACGTATTATTGCAATAGAATGTCTGAATATGTAACTTCATGGTTCAGCCATTTTGTACGCTAGTGCTTATCAATGCATGAAACGGCAATAATTGACGGTAAAAATGCATATTTCAATCAAAAATATTTAACTGTTTATTAGATCTTTCAAGTTATGCAACAGATTTTCTAAAAAGAGAGTTTTTGCTTACTGATATATTGTAAAAAATCCAGCATTAGACAAAAGTCAGAGATTTTCTAGGCCAGGCGGTATTTCGAAAATTCGGTACTCTACTGATTCTAGGCGAAATAAAAAAAATTAAAAAATCCCTATCTTTACACACAGCAGCAGAAAACACGGCACCAGAAATAAACACCGCTGCAAAGCTTGTTATGTTCCTTGACACATCTCTATGAGATTATTTAACAATTCTCACAGACTATGGCAAAATTCGTGTAGAGTTGAGAGGAAACACAGCATACAATATTTAGTTTTGTGCCCTAATTTTCAGACCTAATGATATCGTCAAGCAGAATAATAACTCTGTTAAATCAACAAAGCAGCTCACGAGTGTCACGTTTAATCTCTGAATAGCCGCCGCGGTGGCGCCGTGGTCTAAGGCGCTGGCCACTGATCTTTCGTCCGTAAGGGGTGCGGGTTCGAATCCCGGTGAGGCATGGATGTTGTGTTTCTCTTACGGCACTGGCTCTCTCTCCCTTCCTTGGAACCAGTGACCCTAAATTAGGGACGGGCGACTGCTTATAGCCCATTGAGTTGCTCACGGTGGTCGTTAAACCTCCAATCAAAAAACAAAAAAAAATCTCTGAATAATTGAGTGTTTTCGAAAAAGGCCGTTGGAGAGATTCAGTAGAAACATTAGAAATTTTTGGAGCAATGTGCCATTAACGCTAGAGAGAAAAGAGTTTAATCATTACATCCTTCCAGTTCTTACGTACGGAATAGAGACGCGGACCTTAACTAAAAAATCATACCAAAGCTGCAGCCGGAGGGAGATTGGAAGAGATGCATGCTATGTGCAAACAGGGGGGATAACAAGTAAAACTCATGGAGTAGCAATGCAACAAATGTGGAAGATATCACGATCAGAAAAAACCCCTGAAACGGCAATTAGATATACAAATTGCCAGAAGAACGGGCCATCGCTGGGCCAACGTAAGTTTAGACTAGATAATAAGGGACAGGAAAAGACCCAGTAAAATCTTTCTGTGGGATTTGTTGGATAAAATACGAATCAATACCGGAGTGATATGAATAAGACTGGGTAAAGACAGTTTTTTGTACAGGGAAGTTGAGCAGATCTTTTAAACTCAGCCAGGTTGAAGTTAAGAATGGAAGGGGGCACAAAGCCAAATCTGCGGCAACATTTACTTTTTGAATTGATCGTCATAACAATTCGGCTTCGCAGTTTGTTTTAATGGAGAATTGAACCTCTTGCAAATTACTAAAATACAAGTATTTCGGGAAAAAAATGTGTTCTTATATATATTTCATTTTTACAATGTAAAACTGCAAAACATTTTGTTTAACAATCATCATTAAGACGAAATTCGTGGCTAAGAAAACCAAAAAAGTATTCCTTATATTATTTCTGTCATTTTACACCACCACATTAAAATGAATCTCCTGTCATTTAATCTAGAGGTAAATTAAAAAAATGAATTTGTAAGATCATGTGTATCAAGTGGAAAAACCGTTAACGAAAGCTCAATGGACTCGTTTAATGAAAACAAAGAGTACCAAAACAATTTGCAGCGCTCTTGTTTTCCAGATAGGATATACAAAGAAAAGAAAGAATAGTGAATTTTTAAAAAAATATCTGAAATATCATCGAAAATTATAAAGTTAAAAGAAGTCATTAAAATTTGGTTATTATTTTATCCCAAGCCAGCCTAGCGTGACTAAGGAGTAATCGTTAGCATGCGATCTTCTGTCAGGCTATTTGAAATATAGCAACCGTTGCTATTTTGGCAATGCTTAAAATGACCTTTATGACTGTTAATTACATCCTTACTCTGAAATATAGCTTATATTTCCAAGGAAACTTTTTCCTTGTGAATAGGAATCTCTGTATGTAGCAAAATAAATCAGGTGCATTGACTTCCTGCCAGAGAGGAACTGCCTGATGATGAAAATTAACACCACTAAGTAGTGTTCTGAGAAAATAAAACGTTTCCGTCGGAATACGTTTTCCAGAAAGTGGTCTGCGGAATGATTTTTTTTAATTCTCTTCTGTTAGTTTAGATTCGAATGGACGCCAATTACTCTCTAACTCCTGTCGAAATCAAAAGGAATATGAGGAATAAGGAAACACGTCCCAATTTTACGGGAACATATATATGAAAAACACTTGAAACGTACTTCTTCCGACACCTTTAGTGTCCAAAACGATAAGACAAAAACACCCGGATAGTCACTTAATGACTCTGGGAACACTTTCTCTACGTTGGAAGCAATTCCTGTCAGAGCAAAGAACATTTCCTCCACGCTAGCAATTTCATAAACAATTTAGTAACATCATTCAATGCATTGATTACGATACGCTTCAAAACATGCCAGAAATCATTACTCAAGGTATGACGATAATGGCTATGAAATAAATATCGCTCCTGTGTCCTGATCTTTGACCCCATTTCGAGCTTTAGAACCCAATGCGCTTACAATTGTGTTACTTTAAATGTAGTGAAATATTTCAGAAGCTGGCGAGGGAGCCTTTATTCGAAAGTGTTTCAAAGGAAAAAGTGACATATTAGATTTCTAGGAGTATTTTACACAGCGGTGTAGTAGCCGGTTTATTCTGTCACATTTAATTAAGTATAAAGTACGGTAAATGTATACTTTTGCGTCCAAAATCATTTCTCCGCAAATGTTGAAGGATTTTGAAAAAGTGAGACAAACAGATTTTTAAAGTTAATAATTTCATGGCAAATGGTGAAAAATTTCATCTGTATAATGCATTTTAAAGATTTTTACCGTAAAAGTGAACTCCAAGTACGACGACGTGTACACCGCTCCGGTAGGCCTAACACAAAGACGACCACTTCAAGCTTGGCACCGGTGAAAGGAAGGTCTCTTTCGGGAGGCTATGTTGCTGGCGGAAGAGTACAAGAGGAACGAAGAATGTTCTTGCTAGGAAAGCGTTTAAATTTGTAGTGCTACCAGACAGAAAATAGTTCTTAATTTCTGTCTCAGGTTTTTAAAACTCATGGTGACAGTTGCTACGTTCTTACGCATATTATTTCCTGATACGAGATATAAAATATGAAGATGCCTCTTTTCTCCTAGAAAAGTGTTAAAGTACATGTCGAATTCTCTCGAACGGAGGTTTCATGTCATCGGAAAATGAAAGTTTTGCTCCTCCTATTGTCGGTGTGACTCGCAGCTCAATCTAATTGGAATACAAAAAACAAGATTCTCGAAGAAGAAGTAAGTTCATACATTGTGCGTCAAAGAAACATTTGCGAAAAAACTAAGAAATTGTCCGATTGTGATGTTAAAAACTGAGACAGAAATGATGAGCTATTTTCAGTAGCGTAGCACTACATAGTGAAAAGCTTTCCTGGCAAGAACGTTTCCCGTTCCTCTTGTACGAGATCATCGTTTCAGAGGAACCAAGCTCGGCGTTG
This sequence comes from Macrothele yani, assembly GCA_039090855.1. NCBI lineage: Eukaryota > Metazoa > Arthropoda > Arachnida > Araneae > Macrothelidae > Macrothele > Macrothele yani. The sequence goes on from CM077034.1 coordinate 126,399,972, forward strand.
TCGCAGGGGCGTTGTGTTAGGTTTGCTGCAGCGTCGTCGCACTTGGGTAAGTTTTACAGAAAAAATCTTTAAAAAGCATTTCAAATATTAAACTTTTTCCCCATTTCCCAAAAAAACTGCATAATTTGAAATGTACACTGAACTGCAAGAAAAACTGGTGCAGACGATTATGCAAAATGCATAGCAACATCGCCTATGCGCGTACTCTGTTGCGTCCACCAGTGTGTATGTAAAGCGATAGACATCCTTCCCAGCTGCCAGAGCTGTTTTCGACCTGAGAATGACAAGTAATAACGTATCAAGCGATTTTCAACGCGGTGCCATAGTTGGCGCTCGTGAGATGGACCATAAAATTTCGGAGGTAGAAACGTAGTTCGGATATTCACGGACGACCATTGCAACGGGGTACCGTGACTACAAGAATTCCGGCAAAATCTCCAACCTGCGATACCAGTGTGGCCGTAAAAAGACATTGGGTGAACTTGACCATCGTCGGCTGTTAAGAATCGTTTCACGCGATAGGTGTGCAAAACTCTCGCAGGTATCATCGGAATTCAATGCTGGAGCCTCAACAAGCGTCAGCATCAGGACTGTTCAAAGTACTTTGCGCGATATGGGCTTTGGGAGCCCGCTCCCAACTCGAGTCCCCTTGATGGGTGCACGACACAATGCTATGTGCCTTGCTTAGGCACGGCAACACCGCCACTGGACATTTGATGACTGAAAGGAAGTAGCCTGGTCTGACGAGTCGCGTTTCCAACATTATCGGGCTGACGGAAGATTTCGTGTGTGGCGTAAACCCCATGAAGCCATGGATCCCGCCTGTCAAGAGGGAACTGTACTGGCCGGTGGGGGTCCATAATGGTATGGGGTGTGTTTAACTGGACTTCACTGGGACCTCTGGTACGTCTACAAACGTCTGTGACCGGCCAACGCTATGTGCACATCCTTTCAGTCGAGGTACACCCCTTCAAGCCCTGCCTTCATTTTGATGGATTAGGCCTGTTCCAACGACATGATGCACCTCCAACAAGTGTCGGGACGCAACATTATGATTAGAAGAGCATTCATATGAGTTTGGGGTGTTGCCATTCCCGCCCAAGTCCCCAGTTATGAAAGTGATAGAACACCTTTAGGATGCCAGGCAACGCGCTATCGAACTCAGGAATATGAGACCTCGAAATACCCCCGAATTGTGGAATGCTATGCAGGAAGTATAGTGTGTATTGCCTACAGCATATTTCCAGAAGCTAGTGGAGTCCATGCCCCGTCGTATTTATGCAATCCCGCGCTCCCGTGGGGCCTACTAAGTATTAGACTGATGCACCAGTTTTCCTGGCACTTCAGTGTATATGTCTCACCTTTTTGAAATCCTTTAACATTTGTGGCGAAAACATTTAACACGTTCCCCTCTATCAATTTTCAACATCACGTCTAAAGAGGAGAAAACAGCAAGTTAAAGGTAACAGTGCAGGTGGGTGTGTAGAAGAAGAAAAGTAATAAATATCTTTTTAAAATATTACTAACATTGATAAATTTTATTCAGAAGATCCGTCATGAAACATCTTTTGATACTAGGGTCTCAAAAAAGATACATCTGTCGTCATGGGCGTTATTTCATTGGAGCCGGTCACGTGGTTAACCTACTCCCACCAATGGGTGCTAAAACAGGAGGAAGTTAAGGTCCATAACAATAATGTTACCATCCGCTGCTGAAATGTTGCAATTGTCTTTATCTTAGATAAGGCATTGTTAGCTATTTTAATCTCCGTTTTACATTTCGAGTTAGAATGAGTTTAACAGGTCTTCATTCTTTGAGTTTTTAGTTCTAGTTTCTTGGTCGAAGATATGCATTGTGACCTGCTGTAATATCTTGCTTTTTTGATCAACGGATTACCTTGTGATCTGTTGTAATTCCCCGCTGTATAAGTGGTAAGTATTCATGATATGCTGTAAGTATTTCTGGCTCTTGCAAACGTATTTACATGCCCGAAAATTTGAAAATGCCTATACAGTTCAATGGAGGTTCGCATAGTTTTTTCTAAACGTTTGACAAATCATCTATAGAACTGTTTTCTCTAAAAACTGTTAGAAAATCTCCCTAAATTTATGTATTGACAAGAAAAGTTGTTCAGTGTTCTATACACATTTTTTACACGGCACAGCGTTTTCCACTACTGCTTATTCACTGAAGTAAAAATCAGAATTCCTGGAAATGTTTGCGCATTTCTAAGTAAATTTCAATCGCATTGTTATGCACCTGTTTTATCATTACACTAATTTTATTAATCCAAACACACATTCATCGAATTCAAGAGATAACGTTGCTAATTGCGAGAGGTGGCTCGTGCTAATGATGTTAAGCAATAGAAGGCCCCCCTACCTACCAATATACTATTTTGTCTGAAAGTACTTGTAATCTCTGACCCAAAGGGAGATTATCAGGCTCCAGAGCAGAAATTAATATGGGCTCTCAAGTGTGAACCATGTTTGTGATTATTTAATTATTATATAGGTTTTTATAAATAACGTACTGAACTTATGTTTTTATTTCATAAACAACACTATGCTACATAAAAAAAAGAGAATAAAAAACCTAGGCAGACTCTTACTTCAGAATTAAAACAATAAAATAAAGCATAAAAATTTAGGGGGAAGTTGAGTCCGTATAGCAGAGGGTTGTCTTCGCCTGTACCATGTTTTTTAAAGCAGCCTTTTTGATCTTGTCATTTCCACCTTTCCTTTCATCACTGTTATTTACTGATTTTATAAATCGATATCGAAAGTGTTTGGGGGAACGGTTCATATAGTCAAATGGGTAAATAACTCTATGAACCCTTCCTAAATGGGTATGACATATGAAGAGTCGTAGTTAAATATAGGCTTTGTGGAAATTTTACTCTCAGGTTATAGAAAATTCATTGATATTTAGAAGTTTGCTGAAAAGAGAGAAAAGATATTATTGTTCCTGTAAAAATATATCTTATCTAAATTATACGTTTTCCTTTGTGGGAGTTGGTCCTTCCTGTATTAACCATAACTACGGGGTCTTCTGAGATCTTCACAAGAAATCATTCTATAGTGGATGTCATGAGGTGTATTGATCTTCGAAGAAATGGAGCTACGCACTTGTTGAAGAATTTTAATGTATGAAATTAATTAAAGTTTTTTCATGAGCACTGGACCGCCTATGTATTCGGCAATGGCGGCTTTTAGTTTGTTCCTGTCCAACCTGCAAGTAAGTGATGGTATTCGGTATTGATCCTCTCCAATGATAAAATTTCATAGTAATGAGCAGTTTTCGAACAACAATCACATAATACAACGTGAAATGCATACTTGTTGTCATACATAGAATAAACCAATATTATTTCAGTTACTTCCAGTAAGTTCGAAAAAAAACAGAAATATGTATAAAAGTAAAATATAAATTACTGAAAATCATAAATGCGTTTTATTTGAACTTAACGCCCTCACACTAACAACCTCACATAGGACCAGTGCCCCACGAAACGAAATTATTGCTATATCAGTGTTAGTTGCCGCAATTTTAAAACTGTTAAAAGTCTTTGATTATACATAAGGAAACGCCTTTTATTTTATTTTATTTTATTTTATTGGAGAATTATGCAGTGTCAGCGTCGTACATTGAGGAGTAAGAGGTTTTTTTATAACCGGAAGGTTTAGGCCAACACGAAAATTCTGAATGCTTAATGTGCCTGCCAGAGTCATGGGGGATATTTATCGGTTTGAGCGTTCTTACCTATGTGAAATCAATATTGAGACTTTACCGAGGTACCCCCACAACTAAGGAAAATTTATATCCACATCTCGAGAACTATTCGAGTTTAAGTTTCGGGTCCTCAACTCCTGTGTGGCTAGCTTTCTGATTATTCGCTCAGTATGTAGTTCAGTACATTTCGTGCGAATTTTTGTTTTAATTCGAAAATTAATAAGTGGCGATTTTGTGAAGAAGAAGAATTTGTTTCACAAAAAAAAAAAAAAAAAAATCATTACTCCTTTATCGGAACTACTTGATGAGCTGGGATCGGAAGGCAAAACCTCGACGACTCATTGGACCCAAGTACCCTGCATTGCCAATGATGCCAAGGCTCTGCCGTGGTCTCTACTTCGGAATTCAAGAGAGAGACTTGGTGTTAACAAAGTACTTGAATTTACCATCAGACCCGACAAGAAGTTCTTCGGGAAAGCGAAAGGCCACTCCAACGAACTTGATAGGAGTGTGGTTGACTCTCACCCCAGAGTGCTCCTTAGGTGTACGAGATATAAAGCGAAGGCAGTGTTTCACCTCACTTCTTCACCGAAAGAACAACGAGATGGCAGTACTGTTGATATTTGTGCTGGGATAGTCAGATCAGATGGAGAAACTTATCGGGCAGAATGGCAAGCCTGTGGGAAGTTGATAGGTGGGTGTCAGACACACCATCATAGATGTATTTTTCTAAGTTTAACCCATTGCTTTGGTTAAGCCCTTTCTTTAACGTTGGTAGAGATCGTGAGGAATAGAGAATGCTTAATCTCCGGAAGGGGTTAGCGGGAATTTCACATGCCCGAGGGGGTGGTGGATTAGCCTTGTGGTGCCCTAGATGAGGTGATTTTCCTCCAGATTGGGTGATGTGCGTCCTTTCGTTCAGATGTGGCACCGCTGTCGTTTAATAATATTTATTCTTCTACCTTTCCCTCACCGTTTTGCTTTTCTTTCCTATCAAGTCCACTCAATTAAATCTGTAATATCTAATTTTACTAAAGGCAGTTTTACATGAGGATCAGGCACTCTTTACAAAACCTACTTCTCGCTATATTAAATTGTTTAGGTATTTCACGACAATTATGTGGGAAGAACACGAAATTCTGGTTTATTGAATCGATGAATTACGATGTGTACGAAAGGTTTAGTTTAGGTCTTGTCTTATTTTTTTATTATCGTTTTGTAAAATTCTCCAGTGAATTCAGAAATTCGCCTACTAACTCATATGTTATATGAAATTTAAACGGTTTTTGGTATTTAACTTGATAAATGGATTATATATACTTATTTTTTTTAAACTTTTAATTACTAATTCAAAACAAAATAAAAAGTGTTTCCTGAGCGTTGGGGTTACTTCCAGGTAAATTCCAGGGACAAATTTCAATGCACAATTTTTTCAGTATATTTTGAACATGGCTCCCAGTGCTTATTATATTCAGCAAGTACGTACTGCTAAAAATGCTTCTACGCGGTAAATGCTTCACAACGTGTAGTGCCAACCGATTTTTCGGCTGTGTGACTATTTTTTAAACTAAACATTTACAATTTCTTGCTGAGAGTAGTCCAAATCTTTCTATGCCGGTGCATTAAAATTTTATTTCTTTTCAAACCAAGATGTCTCTAAATCCCTTTGAAAATGTAGCCCGCCCCGCCCACTGATAATAAATTAAGTGTAGCCTGATCGTGGTTTTGCGATTTAAACACCGTACTGTTAATTTTCAGATGAGTTATATCCTTAACTGTGGGGATATGGCTAACAATATAAATACTTGCTGAATGTCATCATCAATTTCAATACAAAGCAAAATTTCAATACAATTCAATACATTCAATCCGATCCAACATCATCAATTTCAATACATCCAATCCGATCCACCGAAGTCGCAATTGGCCGATGTTTTGTTTCCTTATTAATTGAAAAGTTAAGAGTAAAAACGAATATAAAAAGGAACACAAAATCCTTAGGCGTCTATGTCCTTAAATGTCTCTGTTGAAAAAGGTTTCTTGAAGATGCCATTTCTACTGCTGTTTATGTTTCAAAAATGGGCATGGGTATGTCATAAAGCAAGAAAGCAGTTTGTTGAAAATTCATCAAGAAAGACAAATACAACTTTATCTCTTATTAACGTTTTGTCGCTGTTGAAAATGTAGTGCTGCACCAACCCTACTCATAATGATCCAAATTGGACTGTGTGTGTGTGTAGGAGAGGGTTGTAGAAGTGGTGAAAGATTTTGGAATTCTTTGGCCTTAAGGCATAGACTGCCATTTCTACACTGTATAAAAAATTTGGCGACTACCTCTATACGTTGCACCTCAATTTGAATTTGAAATTTGAAGTGCTTGAAAATTTCTTGCATATTCGTGGTCAAATGTGTGTTCACTGTATTTTCTGAACAGTCCTGCTACATAAAGTTTTAGTGAAAAAACAAGAAGTGTGTATGGATAACATTTTAAATTAGATTTGCGATAAAAAAGGCATAACTTAGCTCTGCAAAGTTTGGAACTTCACTTAATCCTGATATCATTTTCCATTAGGATCGTAAACTGATTATTGACAAAAAAAAGTCGAATAAGTTTTGACAATTTACACTTTCCCGAAGTTACTTCTCTTAAGTAGATATGCTTAGTTAAAAACCGCGTTCTGTAGGTTTGTAAAAAGTAATAAATTCGAAACTGAAGATCTCAATCAGAAAAGGAAAGGTATAACGCTTTTAAAAAAAATGTTCTCTTTAGCTCATAATAATATTCCCATAATAAAAGTATTTCGAAGTATCAGAAACGCAGAAATAATAGTAATACCAATAATAAACACTGCACGCAAATACATTGATGATGCGTAAAAATAAGAAAGTAAGAAGAAAAACTAAACAGCAGCCCGCCCCAGGCAGTTGTTTAATCTGTAAAATTAAAAACTTCGAAGTTATTAAACGGTTTCCGAGTGTCTTAGTACTTTGTTTAATTTTGTTTTCATTATTTAAACACTTTGCATGGGCTAAGGTGCGTCGCATAATTATAGAAACAGTCGACTTTGCTCCGTGAACGCAATGCCAATATAGGTAGGAAGCTGCAGTTGTACCTAATTAGACATAACCCTACAACAAACGGTTTGATCCGTCGAGATAACCGGATTGTGTAAAAAGAACACCACAAAATGAAATAGTCTAGTTTTAAGTGTCTCATAAATATATATATACAACTACGTAAAGTAGCGACATGCAAATGAGATGTAAAAATTTGCTTGTTGTACGCACGCGCATGGACCGTAATTCGGTCCAGCATACAAAAGACAGGGGACCTGCCGTCAGACATTCATTTGCCAGTATGCCACGCATTAGTCAACTTTCTGAAGAAGAGGTACAGAAGATTTGGAAACTGAGAGCAAATGCATTGCCTGCAGCAAAAGTTTTTAAAGCAATGGGGAGGAGTAGGGTAGTCATTTATAAGACTTTATCGAAACGCGGTGCGTTAACTGCCAGAAAACGGCCTGAAAGGCCTCGAATAACAAATAAACGAGATGATCGTGCCATCATGCGTTTAGTTTTATCCCAAAGGTTATAACTACGTCACGTTTCTCGGACTGTTGGTGTCATCGTCTCAAAGGACACAGTTCATCGACGAATCAAGGAAAGTCGCAACATTGTGGTCTGTAAAATGCGCCGCCTGCCACACCGCACGCGGCACCACAAGGAAGTTAGATTATTATGGGCATGCAGTCACATGCACTGGACGGACGAGTGGATCACAACTATTTTCATCGATGAGAAAAAGTTCAGGAAAAGACGGCCCTGCCGGTTTTAACTGCTATTGGCTTGATTTACGACGCGAGCCACTCAGCTTCTTCAGCAGACAGAAAGGAGGGGGATCTGTGATGGTCTGGGGAGCTTTTGCGTTCAATGGCACAACGGATATCGCTTTTCTGCAAGACAGGCAAAACTCCGAAACGTATCAGGACATATTCAGCAGCCACCGTCTACCGTTGGCCGAAACTCCACCTGGTGTTGATTATCTGTTCCAGCAAGACAATGCCTCTATCCATAGGTCTGCATCAAAGAAAAGCTGGTTTAACAATCATCATGGGACCGTAATGGATTGGCCAGTACTCAGTCCAGATATGAACCCTATCGAGGACCTCTGGGGTGTCCTAGCTCATGATGTATATGCGAATGGACGGCAGTTCTCAAGTGTGGTGGCATTGAAAATGCAGATTGAACGAAGCTAGTACGCAGTCCGTCCAGAACACTTGCATCACTTCGTGGACAGCATGCCCAATCGGGTTTTCAGTGTTATTCGGAACAACCATAACTTGTAAGTCTTTATATTTTTGAGACAGTGAATTTCTGTTTTTTTTTTCTTGTACTAGGCGTTGGAACTGTTATGTTTCGTTACAACTATTGTGAACCTGCGTGTCCTATGCTATTTTTGCTATTAATATAAAGCGTACATTTCAGCTCGTTCTTGTTTCTTTTTTAGTCGAGAATTTGTTCTGTCTCTATATTTATGCGACGCACTATATAAGCTTAAAGTCGACTGCACAAACAAAAACCTGAAGTGTGTTGCCTGTGTATTACTGGTAAGGTGCTTGGGAAAACTGCTTTCGGGTAGGAAAACTGGTTTTATCCGTCAGCAAACAGGAGTTGTTCTGTTCATCAGCTTGACGCCGTTCGGCGTTTGTTGCACACGTGAAAAGCTTTCTGTTGACGGAGGCTTCAAATCTGCATTTCGTTCCAGCTAAAACGGTTAAAAAACGTTTCAGCTTTATTTTTTTGCTTTTTGATTCCTCATTATTCGATAAATCAAAAATAATTATCAATCATTTACTGAAACTTTCTTTGGAATATTGGAACCAAGTTTTTAAATCTTTTTCTGCTCTTTCGAAATAGTAAATCGAACTATTCTTGTTACAGTCGTGTAGGTTGATCCACGCTTCGTCAATTGTCATAATAAATTTCATCTGTCTTCGGCAAACTGATTTTCATAAATGTGTCTACACCGTGTTCTGATCTCAGGCTCGAGCCTAGGCAATAGCGGTGAACATTTTCTTCTAGATTAAAATCATTGTCTATTACATTGCTTTTAGTTGATACAGATATGTTTAACGACTTAGCGATTTTTTTTTGGGTCAGTGGATTTTCTTTTAAGAATTATAACGTTTCTTTTTAAATAGAAGCAAAAGTACATACCTTCTTTGTATATTCGTTTGGATCCGTTTTTCGTGTTAAAAACAATGCTCGACGATTTAACCCCTTATTATTATTAATACACTGGCGTGCACAAATTAAGGACGAGAAGGTTTTTCGAATGTAACGTCATGCAGAAGTGCTCCACATTGACTCAAATCATACCATAAGATCCCCAAGATGTAAGAATATGGGACAAGTGAGCAAAACCGTCCAAACAAGGATTCCAAAGGATACAAAGGCACTTTATTGAAAAAGTAACTTCGAGCACAACTGGACAGCAGGCAGAAGCGTCCATGTTACAGGAGGCTGCGAAGATAAATCCAGTCTTTAGTAGGGGACATGATTACCCCTGACTGCGTTGCAGGATTTAAAACGTCTGTCCATGCTCAGGACACGGTTGTCAAGAAGATGTTGAGGCATCGCGGCTCATTCCTCTTGCAGCGCCAATCGCAGGTGCGTAATCGTTGCTGGCGGCTGGTGACGTGCTGCCAAGCATCTCCCGAGAAAGTACCACACGTGTTCGACTGGATTCAGGTCCGAGGACATTGCGGGCCAATCCTTGCGTGAATATATTCACTCTCGAAAAGCGCTGCAACAGCCACTGTACGATGAGGGGTAGCGTTGTCGTCCATGAAGAGGAACTCAGGACCCACAGCACCTCTACGCAGACGCACGTGAAGCAGGAGAACCTCGGTACAATAGCGGACACCAGTGACTGAACCTCTTTAGAAGATGCGGATGTCAGTGCGGCTACCAAACGAGAACTCCGCCACCTCCAAACCGGTCCCTTTGGATGATGTTGGAGTTGTGATTGCGTGTTTCCTGTTCTTTCCAGATGTGTATACGTCCAGAATCGCTCATAAGACTAACTCGGCTCTCATTCGTAAAGAGAACTCGCCCCCATTGCAGATGTGTCCAGTTCTTGTGTTCCTGGCACCACAGAAACCGCCATCTCCGATGAGCAGACGTTAATGGCACACACCGTACTGGTCGTCGTGCAAATAGACCAAATTTGTGCAGCCTCCTGGCCACGGCAAAACGCGAAAACGGACATCCAGTAGTATGTTGCATGTGCCTTGCGATGTCTCCTGCTGTCTGCCTTCGGTCTCTTCTCGCCTGTAGGGCAATATACCGGTCGTCCGCCGCCGTGATTGCTCGTGGACGTGCACTGCTAAACTCTCGGACAGCTGTTCCTGTCGTTTGAAATGCTCTCTAAGCTCGTGCAACGATGCTGTGAGCGATTCCGAACTTCTCGGCCACACTAGTCGTACTTCGACCTTCTTTCAACTTCCCAAATGACGCGACCTCGGGTAAAGTCATCCACATGTCGTCTACTGGATTGCCTGTTGGTCATATCACACGGTGGCAGCAACTCGACGTCGTTCAAACCGATGTACACCGTGCAATAACTTTCTGCGGAATGCTGAGCGTACACCGCCCGTGTGCTTTATACCCTTCCGACACTCCACTCCCTCCCCTACGTCATGCTGCATATATGCGCATGCCTCACCATACCGGACCCTAGTCTATCTCCTGAGTGGTCTTTCGGTCCGTTCTGCCGGCTCGGTCCGCTGTTATGCTAATTTCTCCTCTTCGTCTTAAATTTTTGCACACAAGTGTATAACTTATTTGCTTATTTCACACCTATATGTGATGATTCCTTGATTTTTTAATTACAGAATACGAATATCTCATTTAGTAAAAAGGAAAAACATACTATTTTAAGCGCAGCACGTTTACGTACGCTATGTTCTTAGCAGATGATGTTTACCGGCAGTAGATGTTTCTTTCGCATTCGCCTAACACACATTTTCGAGTTTCAATTCTTCGAGCATCTTTATTTTCTGTAATTTCTTATCGAAAACGTTCTATTATCGTGTGAATATACTTTTTAGTAAAATGACTCGGCGTGAAATTCATTTCTTAACTAATATTTCAAAAAGTACGCAGTGGAACGAAAAAGCACTTGTTGACTGAATCATAGCTTATACGTTCTATTACCACCGCTTATCTGTGGTTTATGTTTTACATGCACTTAGGCTAACTTGCCTTTTAAAACAGATGACAAGAGGTAAAGGGTCCCAAGCGGCCACTGCTGAGATCATCATCAAAGTAAACCTCACCATTTTTAATGTTTGACAGAAATAAATACGAATCACCCTGCTTATTCTGCAAGCTTTAAAGTTCTGTAAAAAAGGTGAGAAATTTGCGTCAAATGGAAGTTATCGCTGTTTCCACGTTTATAAAAGCGTCGCGGAAAAATTATCATCGGCCACCACCGGGAATCGAACCCAGAGTCTCCCAATTACGCACCGGATAATCTTCCACTACACGTAACTGGAAGAACCTGGGTCCAGTTCCCGGTGGCGGCCGATGAGGATTTTTCTGAGACTCACTTATAAACGTGGAAAGAGCAATGACTCCTATTTGATGTTCCTAGTCTACGTCAACTGTGTATTTATCACGAGAAATTTGCAAATGAATTTTTAAAAGTTTGAAATTCCCATTTTGACTCTTTTGAGCCTAAAATTGACAGATAATTTCTATTTTATATTATCAACGTGTTCTTCGCGTCGGTCCTTTTGCTTCTCTACTAAATGAACACTAAAGGACAGCTTGTCCTTCAGCAGTTCTTTATCCGGTTAATTGAAACAGATAGATGCGCTAAATCTGGGTAAGACAAAAGTAACTTTATTACTTTAAATAATTTTGTAGAACATTACGCCCAAAACTGAGAAAAAACAGAACCCGGAAAATATAGTTCAAGAGAAAATTGTGAATCATCACTCGATCACTGCCTGTACCAAGAGAGTTTCGTATGAAACACTCAGCGAATTTGTTAGCGTAACAAAATCCATGAAATAAGTATCAGAAAGATATTACTCCCAGTCTGCTTTAAATTGAATCCAAATGTTAAGACCTGCGAAGAAGTTTTTGCGTACTTGACCAAAGACCTTGAGAAAGAGGGAAATTTGCCATTCCTGGACATTTTACTGTCTCGGAATTCGAATTCCAATAAAATCAAGCATTGTGTCTTCCGTAAACCGACGTTCATACCTTGTATGATCCCATTCACTTCCTCTCACCCTCCCGAACATAAAGCTTCAGCTTTACGCTTCTTAATAAGACGTGCCTTCACCCATTCTTCGACAAGTAAAACTCGACGTGATGAACTTTCTAGAGTTCAAAATTTGGCCTTATTGTTTGGGTTCTCTATCAACCTCTTCCAAGGACTATTACAACAATATCAAAAACTGAGATTCACGACTTTGTCAACAGAGAAAAAATCTACTAAGTACATCGGCAAAGTTGATTTCATTCCACCTCTTGTGTCTATCTTAAGAAAAGCCTGTTACAAAAACAATCTAACGTTTGGAGTGTTCACCAGAAACCTTTTTTCCATGATAATAAATGATAGAGATAGAGTCCCAGCACTTAACAAACCAGGCATCTACTGCATACCATTAATTCATGAGGATTCAGATACTGCAGTTAAATACTATATAGGTTCTACCCTAAGAACCGTTAATGTCAGAATGGGTGAACATAAATACGCTCTTCGTTCTGGAACAGTTTCCACAGCCTTCACTCAAGCTGTTAACCAGGGAGGTTACTCCCCGGATTGGAAAAATGTTAGGGTATTTAACTCAAGTGTTAATAAACTTACCGTCTTCCTTACGGAAAGCCTCTACATTCTTGCATATGGGGAAACATGCTGTAACATTGAACTCCCGACATTTGTTCCAAGACAGTGGAGAAAAATGGTTGCCCCCTCCTCACACAACTCTGAAGAAGAGGACTTTATAGGATAAGATATTTAGACTTGATATTTTTGGACTTTAACGATTTGTTGATGGCATCACCGGTGATTGAGAAAACCGAGTGAATTGTGGGTCATGTTTGACAGTATATAATGTCTTCTCCTGTGTTTCGTGGCGCTTGAGCCTGATGATGGGTGCTATGTTCAGCCCCGAAAGATCTCGCGTGTAAATATTAGTTTTTAATTTGTAAATAAAGTGTTTTTAATCTTGACCTACAATTTGAAAATTATGTTTGTGAATGACCGTACGTGTGACAGCATCGGTGAATTACTTTGGTGACCTTTCGTACGATAGACTTTTAGCATTTATCAAAATAACGGTTTTTAATATTTCAACTAAAATGAAACTTCCAAAATGAAGGCTATATGTATTTTTTAAAAGGTAAACGGCGGTATTCCTCATTTGACACTCCTTTCTAACAACGGGAATTCACTTCAGTTTTATTTTTCTTTTCATTAGATTAAAATATTAACATTGCAACTTGAATTAAAGACTGTTATATATAAAATGATTTATGAAGAAATATACAGTGACATTCTGGTTAGTACGTTGTTGGGCCACATGTGGGCCTCAATACTGTTTGAAGTCAGGTTGTTATCTATACTCTATTAATTGTCGGTAGGTAATGTGGGTTATATTAGTCAAAATGTTATGAATTGCGCGCTCCATCTCTTAAAGATTTGATGGCAGCAGATCCAGTTTTCAGATGCCCCTTTCACCTTCATCATACAAATGATCACTTGGATTTCATTCCGGTAATTGTGGAGCCCAATGTACCAGAGAAAAGTATCCATAATCCTACTCACTACGTTTGCGTACAAAGTGTGAGCACTATGGCATGGATCATTGTGCTTCTGGAAGCACAATGATCCATTGGGATAAAACATCATAATTCAATAATCTGGATCGGGACATTTGGCTATACGTTTTCTATTGGACACACGGAAGCTATTGTAACTGTGTTTTTAAGGGGAAGGGTATTAAGATAAATTGAAAGTTGCTTTACCTATGAAATTGTAAGGAAAGATGATTTTGAGGGACTTCCTAAATATTAGAAACAATACATAGTAGACTACTGAATCAGACAAAATATATGGCAGTGAAGATAATATTTTGGAATGTTCATTACGACGGAACTGTGGTATTTTCACTGAACACTTCTCTTAGGTATTAGATAGCACCAATCCGCTGGCTTCTCTGGAGATAATTACTCCAGTCCATATTGTCTGCAAAACAAAGGAGTTTTAAATTCATGAAGACACAAATCTTTAACGACAGAGTTAATATTTTGGTGCAGGAAGACAGATTTCATTGCTATAGGCGTTTTTAATTGGCATCCAAAATTATGCAATTCGTTTGAAAGCACTTAAACCAAACGAATCATAATTGACAATAAGCTGACGTTCTGCAACCTATTAGCCAATATAAAATATTTTGTATTTATTTGTCATTTCTTGGAGTCGTTCTTAGTTTTACTATTTAGGAGGTTTTGGGTCTGGTATTGATCTGAGTAGGTACGAGTACTGCTCATGGTAACGTATAGAAAATTAATTGACATAAAAATATCCAACACGTACAGTTGCTACTGTATGCTAAATGACCTCACCAGCAATTTCTTAACAAGCAGAACTTCCCGCAGTAGAATGCATAAATTATCCCATCACGAGACACAACCTACGCGCATTCACCGAAATGGCCATCAAGCAAATGTTGTTTATGCACTTGAGAAATACCCTGCTCGGCCCATCCCACTGCCCTCAAAGAAATAACACGACACAAAAATGGCATTACAGAGCAATCCAGGGAAGTCTCACGCCTAATTGAGTGGCGGAAGACGAACCATCATTCAAAGGAAAAATTCGTCGGCACTCCCGTAATATTCTCAAGCCAAATAAAACACTAATCACACCGACTTAATCATCTAACAACTTCAAATTCTCCTCAGCAGCTACCATATAATACAGCTGCTGGATTTCAAAATAATAATGAATTTGGCACCAGTAACTCGAAGGTAAGAATGGTGTTGGAAATCAGTTTTAAATAAGTTTTGTTTCCCTTATTTTAGTGCAAGGTTTGATAAGCAACTGTTAAAACAAATATTATTAGCTAAAAATAAAGAAATTTAATTATTTTTCGATTTTATAAACTTCCAAAATCTATAACACAGTTCTGTTGAAATTATCTCACATTGGGGGTTCATTAAAAAAAACAAATATATTGTAAGTTTTCTGTGCAAAATTCAAATTATCGAAATTAAGAAACACAGTTAAGCAACTCGTATTTACGATCGTCATTAATAGTGGAAACATCGTTATTCTTTCATACCGATGAGATTATTACAGCTAATGTTACACAGTACAACCTTCAAACTCACAGACATTGATTGATCTCTCTATCACAAATGCATTAACTGAGACTACCATTTCAGGGGCTTTACAGTATGATTTTAGTGATCACCTCTCTATATTTACAATTTACCCAATTAAACAACAAACTACTACACCTGAAGACTGATACACTTTTCGACAAAATTACAATGCAAATACGAAAATTTCAAAATTCAATTGTAAAACATTACTTGGAGCACTATTTTGGGTCATGGTTCTGCAAACAAAAATTATGAGTCGTTCATCACAACTATTACACAACTTTATAATCAATCTTTTCCAAAAATCCTAAAACAAAATAAACTGAAAAAAAATTTCGTAAGCCATTGATTACTAATGATCTATTAAAATGGATAAACAAAAAAAATAATCTCTTTTCAAAATTCATAAAAGGTAAACTACCCCAGGACTTCCCAAATTTTAAATATTTTCGTAATAAACTAAACAGCGATATTCGGTTCACTAAGCGTAACTACTACCACGGCATTTTTTTACATAACTCTTCAAACTTAACTTGGAAACATTTAAACTTGCTAATGGGTAAAGATACAGATTTAACGGCTCCTGAATACCTAACAGATTCTAAAAACTTTCAGCTTACAGACAAACAAGATATTAGAAATGGATTAAATGAACGTTTTACCTTATTTCCAAAAACACCAAAACATAATCTAACTGCCCCAGAAATTCCATTCACTAACTACCTAGGAAGCACACACAGGTCTAAAAAAATTTATCTTACTGAAATTACCAAAACAGAACTATTAGAATAATTTAACAACATAAATTGCAGGTCTGGCCCTGGATATTATGATCTTCAACAATTCGTTATTAAAAATTTCGCTAATCTTAATCTTAATCCTCTATTGTTTATATTTAATGATATATTCCAATGTGGTGAATTTCATGATCTACTTAAAATCACAAAAATTATCCCAGATGGATCAATAAACGACGCAAACAATTACCGCCATGTAGCCGATATATCAATTTTTGCTAACATTTTGGAGATATTGATTTACAATAGACTAATCTGGCACATTCGTAATCTAAAAATCATCCATCCAAATCAACATGGTTTTCAATCAGGAAAGTCTACAGAATCAGCCTTATTACACCTGCAATAAAGAGTCCAACATAATTTTGAACTCAACATATATGCCATCGCATTATTTTCAGACCTATCCAAAGCTTTGGATGCCATAAATCATAATATCTTACTACACAAATTACACACGATAGGAGTTCGAAACAATGAACATTCTCTTTTTAAAAGTTATTCATCAGATAGGAAACAATATACACGAATTAACCAACATCAATCCACTCTTCAACTCATAACAACTGTTGTTGCACAGCGTTTAATTTTAAGACCTGTACTTTTCAATATATACATTAACGATATCTTTATTTCAATAAGTGATATAGAACCACATCTCTACACAGACGACATAACTATCCTCACCATATTTAATTTGACGACTGACACTACTAGTATTATTAATATTCAAATTAATAACATCTGAGATTGGCTGAATTCCAATGAATTAATTATAAATACCACCAAAACAAAATCTTTAATTTTCTCAAAACAAAATATTTCACAACCTAATTCTATCACATTATCTATAAATGGTACAGACATAGAAGAGCTTAATTCCTTACTTTATATGGGGATTACCTTACATAGGGGACCTTAGATGGAAACAACATGTGGACTCACTTCTTCTCAAACTGTCTAAGAACATTGGAAGTATCAGCTTAGTATTTACAAACCTGACCTGTAAACACTAATTCATTTATATTATACCATGTTTCTGAGTCATATTAATTATGATACATTTTTGTCGGGAGAGACAACTAAATTAAATTTCAAAAAACTTAAAATTCTTAAAAACAAATATATGCCGCGCCGGTGGCGCAGTGGTCTAAGGGGCTGGCCTCTGATCATTCGTCCGTAAGGGGTCCGGGTTCGAATCCCGGTCAGACATGGATGTTGTGTTTGTCTTACGGCACTGGTTCTCTCCCTTCCCTGGAACCAGTTACCCTAAATCAGGGACGGGCGACTGCTTATAGCCCATTGAGTTGCTCACGGTGGTCGTTAAACCTCCAATCAAAAAAAAATATATATATATATGTCATCATCATCATCATCATTGTCAACCATTATCAATCCACTGCTGGACGAAGCTCTCCCGAAGTTTCCTCCACAACGGTCTGTCTTGTGCCAGTCTCCTCCATGTCACTCCCGCATATTTACGAATTTCATATATATAAGATTGGGATGAAAGGTCAGGTGATGCGTAACAACACAGCCTCTCCTAGACAAATGTCAACCCCGCCTTCTCGTGGTGCATCCTGTTCCCACTAAAGGGGCTCTGACGACCGTCCATAGCGGTATAACTATACCATCGGGATTAGAGGAAATTCTATCCCACACTCACCAACCCGCTTGGCCAGCGTGGTGAGTTATGGCCAAACCCCTCCAAAATGACTCCACAACTTAAATCTTGGCCCTCAGTCTCCGGCAGCTGGAATGTACCTGGCCAAGGCAGCGGCCAGTGCGACATGAAGGCAGAGGGTGCTAAGAATCCCCGAAGGACCGGACTAGGCTGCCATCTGATGCTGACCTTGGCAACGTACAATGGACGCTCCCTATCTTCTGATTCAAGGCTTCTTGAATTGGAAGAGGAACTACAAAGGATCAAGTGGGACATCGTGGGGCTAAGTGAGGTAAGGAGAAAAGGAGAAGATCTCATCGAACTGAAAAGTGGTCATCTCTTCTACTATCGTGGGACAGATACTGGCAGAAGTAGTGGTGTTGGATTTATAATAAACAAGAAACTGAAGGATAAAGTGGTAGAAGTTGAAAGTTCCTCTGACAGAGCTGCACGACTCGTTATCCAACTATCGAGAAGATACCAGGCTCAGATTATTCAAACTTATGCACCCACCACAAGTCATCCTGAAGAAGAAATTGAAGAATTTTATGAGGAAATTTGTCATCTAAATAATAAAGGTAAGCAACACTTGAAAATAATTATGGGAGATTTCAATGCAAAAATAGGGCAACGGCAACAGAATGAAACTTCAGTAGGTAAATTCGGTCACGGCAACAGAAATCAGCGTGGAAATACTCTCGTTGAGTTTGCAGAGGCAGAAGGGTTTTTCATCTTGAACTCCTTCTTCAAGAAAAAGCCACACAGGAAATGGACATGGAGACATCCAAATGGGACGACAAGTGAAATTGATTTTATTATGTGTAACAAAAAATTCGTCATAGAAGACTGCAGTGTGCTAAACAAGTTCAACACAGGTAGTGACCATAGATTAGTGAGATGTAAGATGCACCTCAACACTAAACTTGAACGCGGCAAGCTCATAAGACAAACAAAATCTATTGACATAACCAACCTTAAAAAACACCATAATACCTTCAAGTTGGAACTGAAGAACAGGTTCTCTGCTTTAGAAGGCCTAACATCGGAAGAAGTGTACATCTCTGAAGTTAACAGAAAAGTAACAAAAGCTCTTATGGAAACAGCAACAAAATTAGCTGGGTCTAAGAACAAGTTGCATGTAAATAAATTATCAGGAAAAACGAAAATGTTGATGCAAAAAAGAAGAGAGATGAGGACAACTAAAGAAGATGTGACTTCCAAAGTGGAATATATAGAGCTATGCAAGACAGTACGAAAAAGTATCACTGAAGACGTAAGAAAATTCAACTGTGAACTAGTGAGGAAAGCAATTGAAAACAACCAAAGCCTAAAGATAGCAAAGGGACATCTCAGTAAGGGAAGAAAACAGATTATGGCACTGAGAAAAGAAGATGGTTCTGTAACAAGAAATAGAGGCGAAAGTTTGACAAGAGTGAAAGATTTCTACTCCAAATTATATGAAAGGGATGATACATGCACTCCAGACATCATGAAAAATACCAGTACCAGATTTCCTCCAGTCCTTCCAGCAGAAGTTACACATGCAATCAAGAACATGAAGCGGGGAAAAGCTCCAGGAGAAGATGGAATTACTGTATACATCATACAAGAAGCAAGTGGAGAAATCGAAACAGTACTCGCCCAAATTTTCACTCGATGCCTTAATGAAGGAAAGATTCCTGAGGATTGGAACACCGCTACAATGATCCTGCTACATAAGAAAGGTGACATTGAGGATCTCGGAAACTACTGACCTATCAGCCTCCTATCAGTAGTTTATAAAATCTTCACTAAAGTTCTTTCACACCGCTTGAAGGTAATACTGGACATGGCTCAACCGAGAGAACAAGCTGGATTCAGGAGTGGCTACAGCACAATAGATTATATCCATGTGCTGAGAGAACTAATTGAAAGAGCGAGGGAATATGAACTTCCATTGTGCATGGCTTTTATCGATTATGAAAAAGCCTTTGATTCGGTGAAACCATCAGCAGTTACAATGGCTATGAAAACCTGCGGTATTGAAGATGCATACATTAATATTATTAATAACATCTATGAAAATGCAAGTGCAAAGATTAGGCTGTTTCAAAATACAACACACATAAAATTTGGAAAGGGAGTGAGACAAGGTGACACCATATCTCCGAAGCTCTTTAATGCCACATTGGAGGGTGTTTTTCAGTCACTGAGCTTGGAAAACAAGGGGATAAAGATTAATGGAGATTATCTAACCCACCTTCGTTTTGCTGATGACGTAGTCATTTTTGCAACTAGCCCATCAGAGCTGCAGAGTATGATCCAGGAACTTGCTGACAAGAGTAAAGAAGTGGGATTAAAAATGAACCTTCAGAAGACAAAAGTGATGTTCAATGCTTTTACAATAAATGAAGATTTATCGATTGATGGAGAAAAGCTGGAGATAACAGACACGTACGTTTATCTTGGACAGCAGATATCAAGTGAGGGTCACATTGGTGAAGAAATTAATCGGCGTACAAAACTTGCCTGGAGAGCTTTTGGAAGAAACAGCATAATTTTCAAGAGCGATATGCCATTATGTCTTAAAAGAAAAGTGTTTGATCAATGCATCCTTCCAGTGCTTACGTATGGTGCAGAGACGTGGACCTTAACTAAAAGAGACATACAAAGGCTGCAGACAACTCAAAGTAGCATGCAGAGGTGCATACTTGGTGTAACCAGGAGAGATAAGAAGAGGAACTCGTGAATCCGAAAAATGACGAGAGTGGAAGACATCATGATCAGAGTTAAATCCCTGAAATGGCAATGGGCTGGACATACTGCCAGAAGGACAGATCATCGATGGACAGCCGAAATTTTAGATTGGATTCCAAGGGACAGGAAAAGACCCAGAAGAAGACCACATGGGAGATGGGTGGATGAAATTCGAAAGTATGCAGGGGTGACATGGAGGAGACTGGCACGAGACAGACCGTTGTAGAGGAAACTTGGGGAGACCTTCGTCCAGCAGTGGATTGATAATGGTTGACAATGATGGTGATGATATATAAGATTAATTGACCTAAGATTTTATAGAAATGCACAACTAACACTATACAATACCACTAGAGTTTTTCCAAATAAATATAACATTCTTACGATTAACCAATTATATTACTTCAATATTGGGAAAATTATGTTCAAACGCATTAAGAATTATATACACGCCAACATCATACAAATTATACCCCAGATACACACACATGTCACACGCACAAAAGCACATATTCGGCCTACTCATCCGAAAACGGAGACCATGAAGCAAAGTTTAAATTATATTGGACAACACTACTGGTACTTATTACCTACGGAACTAACTTCTTTAGATAATTTTAACCTTTTAAAAAAGAACAAAAACCTTTTATAATGAATTGCAGCTCCTCAAATTAATAATTACAGTGGTTGGGAACTATAACTAATATTACGACTTGTATATCTTGATATAAATTGCGTTTTCAATGGTATTACCTGTAATGTTCATTATCTGCTCATGTATCCTTACCTTTTTTCTTACTATGATACTCCTGTTTTTAATTACAGCTACTGACGACAGTGTAAAACTGGCCCATGGAGCATGGGACCCAATCACGCCTGGCTGGCATTTTCCCTCTGAATCCTTGCTGTGCATTGTTTCAGCTGCTTTTTCTGAAACGCTGGTTTTTTCTTTTTTTTTTTTTGGCTCAACAAAATAAATCAATTGAATTGAATTGAAACTGGTGGTAGTGGTATGCTGGAGAGGACGGGCGGTGACCTGGCTGGCACAAAAAAACTACTGAAAATATTGTGCTATTCTCAGTATAAAACACTGCTATATGTACATGATTATAATTTTTCTTCTTATAAGCACCAAATTTGCTCTGTAAGGCTGGGGTTTCCCTAACATAAGTGCCGCCTCCCTGGAAACAGAGGTGAAAAAATTAAAAACAAGACTTCCTTTTATTTATTTTTTATGTTGGACTAAAAATGCCATACAATTTTTTGGATAAAATGGAAGTCCACACAATTAGCTTTTAAAAAAGTGCAAGGACAATGCTGTACCACATCTGGCATATAGCAAAAAAATTGTGAAGAGGACATACTGATCCTTTCAAAAAGTTACAAAAGTAGTTAAAAACCTTTACATAAGTATAAGAGTGATAAAAATTAAATTTGGGCATTTTTGAAATCTGCGACTTCAGCACTAAAAGAGTACCAAGTTTCAAAATCATATCTTTAACGGTTTAATTCTTTCAGTAAAAGAGTAAAACCTTCTCCAAATACAGCGCCATCCTCAAGATTGGCTTCTGTACACCCAACACAAAACTTCAAAATGGCATAACTTCTACATTATACAATATACATTGACGGCAACTCAAAATGCAACACAAAGAAGGACACGAGATAGCAAAGCCCGATTTACTGAACACATAACAACAGATACAAAGATGAAACGATTGAACTTACAGGCCTGTTCAACTTGCGGAATACGCAGGCACCAATAGTTCGTGTGTACCCCATGGCTGGCAATAAAGGCCTCTACACACCGCGGCTTCGAACGAAAAAGGCTTTGGATGTGAGCTTGGTCTACGTCGGTCCAGGCGGCTTCCACGCGTTGCCACAGTTCATCAGGAGTATCCGCGGGTGATGCTTGCAGGGCCACAGGTTGCTGATCAGCGACAAAACGTGTTCGATGGGCGACATATCGGGAGAACAGGCGGGCCACGGCAGCAGTGACAACTGGTGGCTCGGGAAGAGTTATTGCACGATGCGTGCCACGTGCGGACTCGCTTTGTCTTGTTGAAACTTGGCTGCAGGTAAAGGAGGACTACAGGCTCCAAAACATTGGATATGTATCGGTGGCTGTTGAATGTACCGGCGATGCGTACCACAGAGGTGCGGGTGTCATATCCAATTGCTCCCCAAATGTAATGCCAGGCGACGGACCGGTATGGCGATGTATAATGCAGGCATCATACAGTCCGTCGCCGCGGTGCCGCCACACGCGGATTCGACCACCGTGGTTTTGCAGGCAGAAACGGGAATCGTCGGAGAGGACAATGCGTGCCATTCCGTAGTCCAAGTGCGGCGTTCAGCGTCCCACAGCCGCTGCATTCGCCGTTGGTGTAACGGCAGTGGTAATCGGAGCAATGGGTGCCTTGCGAAAGTCCCTGCTCCAGCAGACGATGTCAAACGGTATCTGCTAACACAGGTTGTTGCGCAACGCACCCTGAATCCTGCGCTAACGTTCATGATGAGGTGGTGTGAGCCGTCATTACCTGCCGAAAAACATGCCGTTCTTCTCGTTCTGTGGTGTGCCGCGGCTGTGGCATTAGCTCACGTTGGTCCGCCCGTCCCTCCTGCACACACCGAATCCATTCTCGGATCACTGGGGCTGTATGTCGTCCTGCACGGGCGCAAATGTTTCGGTACGATAAACCGTTGTCGCGATAAGCCACTATTCGTTCTCTGTCGAACTCCGAAACGTGCAGGAATGACTGCCGTATTGTGCGACGAGGCATCAGGAAGATTCCCACGCACAGCTCCGGCACCACAACACACTTCCACTACTTACACTCCGCCTTCTGTGCACCCTTCTTATAGTGCTTCTTGGTGGTGTGCCGGGCGCACATGAATTGGATATGCCCTTAATGCTAATCGTTTGCATATCTTCTCGCGGGCTACGCATGCTGCAAATTTCAAGCCAATCGGATGCTTCCTTCTTGGTGTTGCATTTTGGGTGGCTAGCAGTGTAACTATCTAAAAATTGGGGTTTTTTTCTTACCTTGAGAAGTACTGCCTGTGTTCCAATTTTTAAAAGAAAACTGAGAACCTATGGTTATTTTTTTTATTTTTTTCTGGATGATTTGACGTGGAATGACCCGTACGCCATAAATTTGCACATGAAGACCATAATCACCAATTAATCCCATTACGCAGATTAATTTTAGAAATGCCAAGATTTCGTGCAGGTTACCGACATTTTAATAGGTACCCACATTTCAAAAATGCTGGAATTTAAAGCCTACAAAAAGCTTTTTCGAGTGCTTTCATCTACAGACATGGAAATTTTTTTCAAAAATTACTTTTTGATATTAAATTTTTCAAATGAAATACTGGAAGCTAAGTATTTATGGTATTGATAACTTCTGTTCCAGTAATGTTTTACCTTTAATGGGAATTACGTTTACATTTATGAACCATATGACTTCTTACTTTATACAGGAAGAAAATATTCTGCAATTTTTTTATTATTTTCCTCTATACGTGAATTGAAACTTTCAGGAAATGCACAACAATTACCTGCCCCGAGTATCAAATTATTAGAATCACATCCTAATTCAATTCTCGGCCGTTTTCCTCTTTCAAACTGCCTCAATGGGATGTCGTGTGAATTTTTTGTGGTACTGACGTTGTACTTCTTTAAAATTCAGCTGGGGTGTTATGATTGCTGCCGTGAATAGCCGATTGTTGTCCACAGTAACCCTGCGTCGAATAGTTTCCTCATTCCATCCGAGGTGTATTCAACTTGTGTAAGATGTCCGAAAATTGGGGTCTGTTCAAAAATTTGAAGATATACATAAAGGTCTAAATGTGTACAGCCCACAAAGTTTCAACATGACTTTTGATATTCTATTATTTCCTTTTCAGGCAAATTTCCGTTTGACATATATGTTTTAAAATGAAGATTACTGATCACCTTTTTATAAAATTTGTAGCATTGACTGAAATTACATATATGAATTTAGAGGCATCAACATGGCTTTGCATATTTTTCTCTAAATGATATGCAGTAATTGACCCTCACATTGCAGTTTCACTGGCCTAATACAATGACGGACTTTAAGATTTTAATACGCCCAGAAAAACGAAAAGGAAAGGGATGAGCATTTTTGAAGCTTCATGGTGTGTCTTTAATTAGTATACACAAAGCGGTATTGTGGGCAGTTAAAATGAATATGATTTGCCTCGTTTCCAAGTTTCCATTAAGCCCATAGCTTGTGAAAACCTTCTCACAGAAAATATTAGTGTATGCTTCGATGCAAATTTTTCATGTTTTTACGTATGCAATGGGGTTAATTCCGGTCAGTTTCGTTTAGATATTTAGTTTGTCTTTCAAAAATATTAGGTATTCTACGTATAAAAGAATTCATTTTATGACCATTTTGTGCATACGAAATAATAGCAGATCTAGTTTCTTATGATTTATCAACACAGATCTAAAATACATAACGAGGAAACGGAGACTTTTCTTTAGGAAGTGAAACTTAGTCACCTCCTAATTGGACGCATATTCTGTCGTTTTCATAAGGCTCCCTCCATTTCTAAACAAACCTAAGAACAACGCCACACTGAGATATAAAAAGCAGAGAGAGAGAGTACAGCAAGATATAAAAAAGTATCTGGATTGAACTCAGAAAGAAGGGCAACAATCTCTGACGTTTAAATGTTATAAAGACTCAAACGCACTCAAATTTACCTCATATAATTACATCTCAATAGTATTTATAGGTTGAAAAATGTATATTTCGTAAACGGAAATGTTTTGCATCGCAATATGCGGTTAACTAGATAAGATATTCTTGGCGTAATACAATACATTTGTAGGCTATATTGTCGAAAAGAAATCAATTTATTAAAATAAATGTTTTTTTTTGCATAGCCAGCATACGTAATACAGTGAAGTCGTTATCCAGCCAATAGGATGCGTAAAAGACTTATAATAACATCACCAAAGGTGGTATAGGTCCGTCATTTAAAAACAAAAATAAACAAAATTAATTGCCAGATAAATATTTATTTTTTATTTTTCTTATGAAAACTTTTTTTTGGGTAACAATTTCCTTACTAAACTCAAAGGAAAACTACAGTGAACCATCCTTAATCCGGACAGCATTAAACCGTACTTCGCTTAATCCGGACAGACCTTTTAAAAAAAATACTGACAAACGCGAATAAAAGCTGAGTTACTGGTGCAAGACTGCAAACTACGTATCTATCGCGCAGGTGCACCTGCCGTGACTCAACCGGTTTCTCTACGCTTTCATAAGGCTACTTTATTGTCTGTACGGGAGGATGCGTCATTCATTCGGTCGCTTGGCCTGATGTGCTGCACATTACGTCCTGTATTGCACCGTATCTTTATTTATTGTGATATCGAAAAAGTTTTACAGTTTTTCATTTGCGTGCAGTGATGTCGTTAAGTAAATCTACTGATGGTAAAACGCAAACAGAAGGCTCTTTCTTTCTTCATGATAAATTATGCGTGATAGAAAACTCGAAAAAGGAGCGACTGTGGCGAGCATTTGTGTTGATTATGGGATAGCAAGACAATATGTTCCAGACATAAGGAAGATAAAAGACAACCTACAAAAATTTGTCCTGTAGTTTAATGTAGAAAATGAAGCAAGTGATGTGAAAAGAACGCGAATGCGTACAGATCAATCCCTAGACGACGGTGTTTATAAATGATTTTCTCAGCTCTTTTCTTCTGGATTGGAAAGAACGAAGCTGAGTAAACAATTATAAACCAAGGGATTGAAATTCCGGCTGCAGTGGAAATATTAGCTAAGCAGTTGGGCATTAGTGCTTTTGAAACAAATTCAGATTGGCTGTTTAGGTTCAGAAGGCATCATAACTTAACAAATAATACAGTATGTGGGGAAATTCTAAGTGCAGATGTTGAAGCTGTTGAGTTGAGCCATTCTGGAAAACGTTAGACGATTTTTTAAATGAGGAAAAACGCAGCCTTCACAGCTATAAAATTATGATGAGACGTTTTTATATTGGAGGGCCTAACCGGACAACGCCTAAGTGTCTAAAACTGAAAAAAAAACCCTTGATGTAAGATTAGTAATCAAGGTGTTTCCGCTTTGCTATGCGCAAATGCAGACGGAAGTCACCTGTTGGAGCACAAAACCAGGGGTAATAAAAAATATAATGGAAATTTTAACAATCCAATACTACGGCTTGAACACTGCATTGTTCACTTCATATGTCACAATGGATTGGTTTCACAAAAAAGCAGTACGGGATACCAGAAGATACCAAACTGAGGTTTTGAAAATTTCTGAAGATGAAGTGAAAGCCTTTGTTATATTTGACAATGCGCGAGCACAACCAGATACGGAGAAGCTGACAAATGATGATAAAAAGTTTATGTTCATGCCACCGAACACAACATATCTGATCCAGCTTATGGACCAAAGCATCATCTACACACCCAAACTTCTATACAAAGAAAAAAAAAAAAGAAAGGTTTTAAATGAAGTTCTGGAAGTCGAGGAGCCGGCTGCAGGAAAAGAAGAGAGGAGCAGACATAACAGAATCTCAAAGCTTACAATATGAGATCTATGATTTTTTATTGTGCATGTGCTGAAAATGATATAAAACCCTCAACTTTGGTTAAATCGTAGAAACCAAACTTCCGATAAATTAGGAGGTGGAGCCAAATTTAGCTTGGATCGAAACAAAAGATATTCACGGTAAATTCCGCCAAGTTTGTGGAAATGCTGGAATATATTGACTTGTCGCTAGCAGAAGACAAAGAACACCCATGTTATCATTTTTTGACACAGGAGGAGATTGTTGAAATTGTGATGGCAGCAGAAAGTTCTGAAGGGGATGAAGACGACCACGATGAAGCAGAAGATATTAGTGAAATCAAAAATAACTTGTACTTCGTAATCAAATACATACGTCGAAGACAGCAAATATGAAAACATATTTGGATATTACGAACATTTGAGACACCTGCATAAATGAATAGTTCAAGAAATTAGCTCTAAAAGTTAAAAACAGAAGATCAGTAATTTCTTTAAACCAGTTAGCGCGTCAAGTGACGTGAGTGTAAATGAGCCTGGACCGCTGTGTTCTGAGTAGTAGCTTAACTTTATATCGTAGGACCAAAATCTCTTGTAAGTTACTTATTGATTTCTTTCTTGTGGATTAATTTACATTTTATAATACTTCAATTCTAAAACAAATGTTTTTTTTGTTCTTGTGCAGGGTGTTTCAACTATACCTTGGCTCATTTTGTTGGTTATTGTTTTTAAAACGTACTTTCATAATGCGGACGACTTACAGCTCCAATTAGTCCGGATTAATGAGGTTCTACTGTACTTCCAACACCTGACGAACACGAGTCATCACAGATTTTCGAACACATTTTGATATTAGGGCATTTCGTGGGAAGAAAATGTCAACCACGCCTTCTCGTGGTGCATCCTGTTCCCACTAAAGGGGCTCTGACGACCGCCCATAGCGGTATAACTATACCATCGGGATTAGAGGAAATTCTATCCCACACTCACCAACCCGCTTGGCCAGCGTGGTGAGTTATGGCCAACCCCCTCCAAAATGACTCCACAACTTAAATCTTGGCCCTCAGTCTCCGTCAACTGGAATGTACCTGGCCAAGGCAGCGGCCAGTGCGACATGAAGGCAGAGGGTGCTAAGAATCCCCGGAGGACCGGACTAGGCTGCCATCTGATGCTGACCTTGGCAACGTACAATGGACGCTCCCTATCTTCTGATTCAAGGCTTTTTGAATTGGAAGAGGAACTACAAAGGATCAAGTGGGACATCGTGGGGCTAAGTGAGGTAAGGAGAAAAGGAGAAGATCTCATCGAACTGAAAAGTGGACATCTCTTCTACTATCGTGGGACAAATACTGGCAGAACTAGTGGTGATGGATTTATAATAAACAAGAAACTGAAGGATAAAGTTGTAGAAGTTGAAAGTTCCTCTGAAAGAGCTGCACGACTCGTTATCCAACTATCGAGAAGATACGAGGCTCAGATTATTCAAACTTATGCACCCACCACAAGTCATCCTGAAGAAGAAATTGAAGAATGTTATGAGGAAATTTGTCATCTAAATAATAAAGGTAAGCAGCACTTGAAAATAATTATGGGAGATTTCAATGCAAAAATAGGGCAACGACAACAGAATGAAACTTCAGTAGGTAAATTCGGTCACGGCAACAGAAACCAGCGTGGAAATAATCTCGTTGAGTTTGCAGAGGCAGAAGGGTTTTTCATCTTGAACTCCTTTTTCAAGAAAAAGCCACACAGGAAATGGACATGGAGACATCCAAATGGGACGACAAGTGAAATTGATTTTATTATGTGTAACAAAAAATTCGTCATAGAAGACTGCAGTGTGCTAAACAAGTTCAACACAGGTAGTGACCATAGATTGGTGAGATGTAAGATGCACCTCAACACTAAACTTGAACATGGCAAGCTCATAAGACAAACAAAATCTATTGACATAACCAACCTTAAAAAACACCATAATACCTTCAAGTTGGAACTGAAGAACAGGTTCTCTGCTTTAGAAGGCCTAACATCGGAAGAAGTGGACATCTCTGAAGTTAACAGAAAAATAACCAAAGCTCTTATGGAAACAGCAACAAAATTAGCTGGGTCTAAGAACAAGTTGCATGTAAA
The DNA here is from genome assembly GCA_039090855.1 of Macrothele yani. NCBI lineage: Eukaryota > Metazoa > Arthropoda > Arachnida > Araneae > Macrothelidae > Macrothele > Macrothele yani. Next base: position 126,429,021 of record CM077034.1, read on the forward strand.
TAAATTATCAGGAAAAACGAAAATGTTGATGCAAAAAAGAAGAGAGGTGAGGACAACTAAAGAAGATCTGACTTCCAAAGTGGAATATATAGAGCTATGCAAGACAGTACGAAAAAGTATCACTGAAGACGTAAGAAAATTCAACTGTGAACTAGTGAGGAAAGCAATTGAAAACAACCAAAGCCTAAAGATAGCAAAGGGACATCTCAGTAAGGGAAGAAAACAGATTATGGCACTGAGAAAAGAAGATGGTTCTGGAACAAGAAGTAGAGGCGAAATTTTGACAAGAGTGAAAGATTTCTACTCCAAATTATGTGAAAGGGATGATACATGCACTCCAGACATCATGAAAGATACCAGTACCAGAGTTCCCCCAGTCCTTCCAGCAGAAGTTGCACATGCAATCAAGAACATGAAGCGGGGAAAAGCTCCAGGAGAAGATGGAATTACTGTAGACATCATACAAGAAGCAAGTGGAGAAATCGAAACAGTACTCGCCCAAATTTTCACTCGATGCCTTAATGAAGGAAAGATTCCTGAGGATTGGAACACCGCTACAATGATCCTGCTACATAAGAAAGGTGGCATTGTGGATCTCGGAAACTACAGACCTATCAGCCTCCTATCAGTAGTTTATAAAATCTTCACTAAAGTTCTTTCTCACCGCTTGAAGGTAACACTGGATGGCTCAACCGAGAGAACAAGCTGGATTCAGGAGTGGCTACAGCACAATAGATCATATCCATGTGCTGAGAGAACTAATTGAAAGAGCGAGGGAATATGAACTTCCATTGTGCATGGCTTTTATCGATTATGAAAAAGCCTTTGATTCGGTGAAACCATCAGCAGTTACAATGTCTCTGAAAACCTGCGGTATTGAAGATGCATACATTAATATTATTAATAACATCTATGAAAATGCAAGTGCAAAGATTAGGCTGTTTGAAAATACAACACACATAAAAATTGGAAAGGGAGTGAGACAACGTGACACCATATCTCCGAAGCTCTTTAATGCCACATTGGAGGGTGTTTTTCAGTCACTGAGCTGGGAAAACAAGGGGATATAGATTAATGGAGATTATCTAACCCACCTTCGTTTTGCTGATGACGTAGTCATTTTTGCAACTAGCCCATCAGAGCTGCAGAGTATGATCCAGGAACTTGCTGACAAGAGTAAAGAAGTTGGATTAAAAATGAACTTTCAGAAGACAAAAGTGATGTTCAATGCTTTTACACGAAATGAAGATTTATCGATTGATGGAGAAAGCTGGAGATAGCAGATACGTACGGGTTATCTTGGACAGCAGATATCAAGTGAGGGTCACATTGATGAAGAAATAAATCGGCGTACAAAACTTGCCTGGAGAGCTTTTGGAAGAAACAGCATAATATTCAAGAGCAATATGCCATTATGTCTTAAAAGAAAAGTGTTTGATCAATGCATCCTTCCAGTGCTTACGTATGGTGCAGAGACGTGGACCTTAACTAAAAGAGACATACAAAGGCTGCAGACAACTCAAAGTAGCATGCAGAGGTGCATGCTTGGTGTAACCAGGAGAGATAAGAAGAGGAACTCGTGGATCCGAAAAATGACAAGAGTGGAAGACATCATGATCAGAGTTAAATCCCTGAAATAGCAATGGGCTGGACATACTGCCAGAAGGACAGATCATCGATGGACAGCCGAAATTTTAGATTGGATTCCAAGGGACAGGAAAAGACCCAGAAGAAGACCACATGGGAGATGGGAGGATGAAATTCGAAAGTATGCAGGGGTGGCATGGAGGAGACTGGCACAAGACAGACCGTTGTGGAGGAAACTTGGGGAGACCTTCTTCCAGCAGTGGATTGATAATGGTTGACAATGATGATTAGCTTTAATTTTTACATACGCATCAACACTGTATTGCTTCGTAAACTCTCCTTCGTATAATAATGGATTAAGTTCGTCAAGGATCGAAAGACGATATTGATAGTATTGCATTTGCGCAACCCTTGACCGTGGCTTTCAAAGTTGGTTAACAACAACGTTGTCCTATGTTGTAATGGAATGTCAGTAGACCTTGACACGTAATGCATTTCCGGCATCATGTGTCAATGATTTTGAACAGATGACGTCACATCAGCAGCCGTGTTCTTTGTTGCTATGACAAAAAACAAAATGATATACGTGTGAACTGTGCGCGTGTAGGTCGCGACGCCACACACATTTGTTTATCGGTTGTTGCTATGACGACTTAAAAAAGTGATCCAGATCGTCGGCAACTTAGCCTTTTATATATAAGGATTCGAGTACAACACCTCGGTGTGCTGGTTACAGGCATTTTGGATACCATATTCTATATTGAAAAAATTAATATTGTTGCTTTTCAGATGCGTTTAGTAGCTGAAAATGAAATTTGTGTCACTAAAGATTAAATTTCTGAAAGACACATCATTATCAGAAGAGAAATAACTGGCCTAGTTTAAATCAATAAAATATAAGATAAATTTTTAGGCACTGTGTATACGGAAACTTCAAGTAGAAACTTGAATGTCTAAACTGTACTTTGATGGACATTCCATGAACACAGAACACCATTCATTTCAGTAAAATGTCGTGACTCAGAAAAAATATTCGATTATCATTTACATGAGGTAAATATTTGCACCTGAATCAAGGGACAGGCTTTTCTGATAGTGACGTAATTTACTCATATTTCAGCATTGAAAATTCTTTTGCCGAATATGAAATGTGTTTATTGTAAAAGTATGGCATATTAAATAAAAACGTGCAAAACTGAATGTACTAATTGAGGTCTCATTTTTCTACATTTTTGCAGTTCGGTAATTGTAGCCCGCATTTACTCTGAAATATGATGGATATTACAAATTGTTGAATAACTGGATTTTGAAAATTTCTCAAAGGTGTTTCGGTTATTAAACTTTGCTGTTTTGTCTTTCAATTAAGGTGGTTCCACCTAAAATCTCTGCCTTATGTTTCCAATCGTAAAACTTCTTTACATATTTTCTTTGCAATTAAGTATTCCAAATGATAAAACTTTGCACATTAATAAAACTAACTTTAATTTATAGATAGGGAAACTTAATACATGCTAAAACATACGCACAATTATATCAAAAATTCATATTTTTTTCTGAGTAATGTTCAGATCTGCTAAAGATGGCGCGACATGTACATTGATGAAGTCAATAGACAAACAAATGTTGGGTTTTTTAATTATTATTATGTTTAATTAGTATTAAGAAACTCTTTTTACAACTTAAAGATAGTTTATTAGATATAAAATGTTCATACTTGAGAACACATTAATTGCGAAGAAAATATGTAAAGAAGCTTTACCACTGGAAACATAAGGCAGAGATTGTAGGTGGAACCACCTTAAAGGATACGACATGGAAGACAAATGTGATAGACTTTCAGTGCATGTTCTACTGAGTATCATCATATACTACAAAAAGCAAGTCAAAGCGAAATTTGTCCCTGATGTGTCTTTCAAAGTATGGCTTTAGTGACTGCAAATACATTTCTGAGTTCTTATTTTTTTGAATATAAGATACTTTTATATATTTTTTTAAAAATTTAAATTTTTCTTCTTGTATTTTTAAAATAGAATTCTTGTGCAAGTTCTGATGTGGTTCAGTGCACAATTTATGAAGGTTTGATCTAAATTTATGAATCGGTAGATACTTGTGGAACCTTTGTTCAGGTTTTCATAATGTGTTGTTTGATTTTCAAAGTGACGCTGTACTTTATTACTTCAATGTTGGAAATTAATGCGCATATTTTCATTATGGGAAAGTATCTGGACTATAAAGTTTCCGGAAAGTTTTTCTACTCTAATAAGCATTTGAAGAAATATCATGAAAAAGTAGCTAACATGTTGGATCAATGAGCAATTACTTAAACGCTTTCAATTCGTTATTTAAAAATTCGTTTATAGTTGTTATCTCACATTTAAAATTTTCGTTTTTGTTTAATAGGTATTTTGGCTTCGGTCCATGAAAGCCTTTGATTAGGCTAAAATACATCAATGTACAAAGCTAACTTATTTGGTTTGAGAAGCTCATTATACTTCAGAATACGTTGAAAATCGATGAATATACAGTCATCGGAGTGTTCAGAACCGAAACACCGGTAAACGAAAGATCAAAACATGAAAAGATCTTTTTCAAAGCAGTTGCTGAAGTCTAGTTCAGTGTCATTGCTACAACCCAAACTCGTGTTTTCTAAATACAAACATCACCGGTTTCAAGCACCTACTGCTGACAAAACGGGTGGAGATAGCTTTATTCAATCGCGATATGGTCTTAATACGTTTCTACACAAAAATAGAAACAATTTGTCCAGAGACTTAAAATATTGAAGACAAATAACTTACTTCTCTCTAAGCTGCTTTATCGGGAAATATCTGGTGACCACGCCTTTAACAGCAATTTCATTCAGTTTTTAAAGAACTTTTTTCGGCATAAAATAGAAGTTTCACGCTTTTCCATCGTTATTATTCAGAAGCTACAGCTTACGTAAAAGCGCTTCATTTTCTACGCGAAGAGACTGTTTGTTTTTACTTCTGAAGATTATTCTACATTCCGAATACAGTTTTTTTAAAACACATTATGCTACATTCGCTTATGTGGGACTTTGGCCTAAACCGTATGAAAACATACACAGTTAGCAATATGATCTAATTCAGATCTTCCTAGAGAGTAGCGTTATTAAGCTCCCACTAATTGCGAATACCGCAAGACGCCCTATAGAGTTCCGTTATTAAGCTCCCACTTATGGCAAATAACGTAATGCTCCCCTAGTCATCACGAGTTGAAGACTTCTGCTCTATTACCCTTGATCCTCGGAGAACGTTTTGAATGGCCCGAGAGTCATCATCAAACGAAGTTCCGAAATGTGGAAAAAAAGATCTTAGAAACGAGGAAACGAATATCCAGATATATTTGATGCATCGACTCTTAATTCCCAAATCTGCTATTATCTACGTTATGATAAATTATACATAACTGAAAAATTTAAAGAGAACTCAAATATATAGGCATATGAGGTACCTACTTTGGAATTATTTGTAACGCATATATCATGTTAACTTTATAGTTTATTTTTCACGAGAGCTAAGTTTTAGGATTCAAAATGGCCCTGAAATAATCGATATTCATCATGAGCACATGGATATTTCTGCTTCTTTTTTTGTGATCTGTGAGTGCTATTCCATTTTGTCACCTACGCGATTCAGAAAAGTCTGAAGACATCCTTCTTTAAAGAAACTAAACTCCTATGTTGAACGGATTTACCTTAGCAGTAAAATGAATGTAACGCACCAGGCTGCGTACTTCGGTTACTTCTGTTATACCTATCTATAGATAGATAGATAGATTATATAGTTCCTCAGTTTACGGAATCACTAGGCTGAATTCCTAACGCTGACGATACCATCGATAATATTTAAAAGTTCTTCAGATCCTCATACAGACAATGTATCGATATTTTTTCTGAATTGTCAACTTTCTAGTTTCCAGTGCTGTAAGTGGATACAGTTAAGCTTACAGAGATGCCACTTGTGATAGAAATGCCCACTCTCGTCTCATTTGTTGGGGTCCAAGAATGCCCCACCGCCACATTTTTTCACTGAGTATTAATTTTTCCTTCCACATAAGAAAATAAAGCTATTTACCACATAACCTGTAGCTGTATCACTAAGTTTTCGTAAATAGTTTTTCATAGATAGATAGATAGATAGATATGGTTTCTAAGTTTTGCAATTTAAATCTAACCGAAGAGCACCCAATGTTTCCACAAGGAAATAGACACCGATATATTAATACTCCTGTGAAATGAAATAGTTTTTAAATCAAGTTTCTTAAACATTAATTTTCGTATTTTATTTGTAAAATTTAGTTTAATTATTTTATATGTATGTATGCCTTGCGTTTGATTTAGTAGGTCTCTCGTATTACTTTAACTCGGTTTAGGAAACTGTAGTATGACTGTGCAAGTTGCAACTGACTTTTAAAACCGTACCTATAGTTAACTGGTGGTGAAAGGTGTGAGTTACTGTATTTCCTCTGTGACACCTCACCTCCGGGGAGTGCGATAAAAATACATCTGAGACCACAACCCAGGAACACTCTGTAATGTGTATCACTGCGAAGGGAGCCATGTTATTTCAGACACAATGTTCTCTTTTATCTCATTTGGTTGAGCCGTTTCGGATAGGAGTTTCTCTTGGCTGGCAAAACGATATTTACACAGGAAGCTAATGATCGAACAGTGTGAGCCGTCGTTTCCTCGTACAGGTTTTGCGTTAGCAAGAATTATAAGGACCAAATGCGATAGGAAATGATTTCCAACACTTGTAATTTCAAACTTCAAAGATTTGCATTTGTATCAGTGATCTCTTATTTAATGCTTCATGAATTAATTTATTTTGAAAAAAACATAAAATAACAGCTTTCGAATAGAGAAATTTAAAGTCCTTACTGAAACAAATATAATACTGCATATCGTAGTTAATAGCAATTTTTATTTGTAAAAGCTTAACATCATTGCCAAGCAAAAACAGTCTTGCTGGGCCAGCACTATGTTGCCGCTGCCGGACCGTCAATAAAGTGTCCAAGTGGCCAACAGGAGGGCCAGAAGTTCAGGCCAACGGCTGGCCAACATTTACCACCACCAGCAGTTTTCATATGCCACAACAGGGCCATGAATTATCCATCACAGGCAGCACCTGCCACAAGTGGCTCTTCAGCGGCCCTGCAAGCACGTGCCATAAATTATGACTAGCCTGATATATTCCGCTAGTTTTCCGGTAGTGTCAGCAGGGAATCACGTGACGTTACTGATCGTTTGCCGAATCTTGGTCGCCAATTTCCCAGTAGTAGCCATAAAAAAAAAATAAAAATCAAGGTTAGCCGCAGTTTCCCAAAGCTACAACTTTTTTTTCTCCCTTTACGAAACATCTGAATTACAGCGCTGCGCTGTGGAAATTTTCTCAACAGACCGGAAAAACATCCGAATGGATCTGGTGGAAACGCACCACGACTGGCAGCGTGGGAGGCGGGCTCACGACCGACGGCACTGATTTGCAACAAACGACGGCTTGCTTGAAGCTGTCTCTTTCCTGCGGAATGTATAATCAAATGTTTCTGTCTTTAATTTTACAATATTGCGAGATATTTTTCATAAATGTCATTTTCATATAATTCATAAATTTATTTTTTGCAACGTAACGACAGTTTTTTTTTACCTTAAGGAGACTTCACTTATTTTCAAGGAGTGTACCAACTTAAAGCCGCTTTCCAAAGTTTTGTGCTGTTCTTGTCGTCTTGAAAGGCGATTGTTGAATTAATAGATGTATTTAACCGTTCATGCCATATTCTGTTACATTTTTAACGTTGTATCTCTCCTTTCCTTTGTCCGAAGCTACATTTGTTGTAAACAGGAAATATATTTTATTTTAGTTCTCGTTATTGTTAGAAGCGAATTCCTCCGGCCTTGTGTATTCAACCCATGGATGAGTACATTATATCCTCATAGCGTTGCTTTTTTTTCTCTTCTTTCAAATAATTGGAAAGAAATTGTACGCGTATAATCCTTTTTTCCCCCAACAAACGCTTATTTAATGTTTTTCCAGGACAGTTGTTTCAAGGGGTTGCAAATTATTTTTTGTTACTCGTGGGAATAGAGTGGGTGTATTTCACTGCTGTAATCTAGTATTTCATGGCTTAATCTGATATCTTCCTTGACTTGGCATTAGAAAATTAATTCGCCGCTCTACATATGGCTTTTTGTTCTTAACAGTCACTATAATAACACGATGGCGATAGCGTTGTCTTCATCTAACTGGTACCTCGAGATACACAGCACTTATTGGTTGTGCGAATGCGCCGTCCCGTTACTTCCACCTATTGTTGGGGTTGTATCGGTAGACAGCTACGGGCCACTAGTGGCACTTGCTTGGTGGCCCACAATTAACTGCGATGCTGCAGGGGCATCAATGGCTTGCCAACTGATGGCGCTGTCACCAATTACTGCTCCCGCACTAACAGTTTGTTAATCAGCCTTATTGTTGATGATACTATTTCTAAAATTGATGGCTTCTACGTTTCCGAATAGGGCTTTTCGATATTCTTGATATGATGTTCACATATACGTTTCAAAAAAACACATGGGGCACTGGATACATCTTTCTGTATATGAAGTTATACTTTAATCACATATAGGTTGGTTGTTGAATTATATTTGAAACATCCCTTTAAGAGTAACTTTCGTCTTATCTAACAACATATGCTTCAACGGTATTACATAAAAAGTTACTGCGTAATAATGAGCCAACTTAGGCTTTTCGGAAATTTATTGGCAGCAAATAACAAATTCAAAAAATAAACTATCAGCATTAATATATAAGCTTTTATTTTCAATATTTTACTAAAAGCTTTTTGGAATTTTGTTTTTCTAGTAGTCTATATGTCTTTTGTGTAATTGATCTCATAAAAATAGAAATTAGCTCCAGTACAAATATAATATAAATTAAATATGAGCGTAATATAAATATAAAAATTACGTGCATTTTAAAATTAAAAAATATATAAAATTATAAAATAATATTGGAAACATCACATTACTATATTCAACTAGACTTTTCTGAAAAAATGATGTTTGAAGAAGAATCGTTCCTCTGATTTATTGGGTAAATCAAAACTTCATATTGAGGCACATACGTCCAACTTCAGTTTTGTTTTCATTGTTTTGGTTACAATAATTCCATTTATTTCTAATTCCTTGTTTTCATACGGAATTAGTAAATTAAAATCTTGAAATTTTGCCTGATTTATATGTTTTTCTAGTACATTTTTCTCATAGTGTGGTCTTCGAACCAGTGAATACTGTTTGTTTGATTGTATTGTGTCTGGCACTCTTTGGCCAAACATGGCTCTTGCGCCATGAAAATCCACCAACCAACCAATCAGACCAGTAGCTGTCCGCAGGGTCCTATCAAATGTATAGCAGGATCTTCAAAAAATTTCAGAAGAAAATCAGCCTGTTAATCAGCCTTATTGTTGATGATACTATTTCTAAAATTGATGGCTTCTACGTTTCCGAATAGGGCTTTTCGATATTCTTGATATGATGTTCACATATACGTTTCAAAAAAACACATGGGGCACTGGATACATCTTTCTGTATATGAAGTTATACTTTAATCACATATAGGTTGGTTGTTGAATTATATTTGAAACATCCCTTTAAGAGTAACTTTCGTCTTATCTAACAACATATGCTTCAACGGTATTACATAAAAAGTTACTGCATAATAATGAGCCAACTTAGGCTTTTCGGAAATTTATTGGCAGCAAATAACAAATTCAAAAAATAAACTATCAGCATTAATATATAAGCTTTTTTTCAAATATTTTACTAAAAGCTTTTTGGAATTTTGTTTTTCTAGTAGTCTATATGTCTTTTGTGTAATTGATCTCATAAAAATAGAAATTAGCTCCAGTACAAAGATAATATAAATTAAATATGAGCGTAATATAAATATAAAAATTACGTGCATTTTAAAATTAAAAAATATATAAAATTATAAAATAATATTGGAAACATCACATTACTATATTCAACTAGACTTTTCTGAAAAAATGATGTTTGAAGAAGAATCGTTCCTCTGATTTATTGGGTAAATCAAAACTTCATATTGAGGCACATACGTCCAACTTCAGTTTTGTTTTCATTGTTTTGGTTACAATAATTCCATTTATTTCTAATTCCTTGTTTTCATACGGAATTAGTAAATTAAAATCTTGAAATTTTGCCTGATTTATATGTTTTTCTAGTACATTTTTCTCATAGTGTGGTCTTCGAACCAGTGAATACTGTTTGTTTGATTGTATTGTGTCTGGCACTCTTTGGCCAAACATGGCTCTTGCGCCATGAAAATCCACCAACCAACCAATCAGACCAGTAGCTGTCCGCAGGGTCCTATCAAATGTATAGCAGGATCTTCAAAAAATTTCACAAGAAAATTTAATGGAAGCATATTCAAGCTACGTTCAATAAGTTCAAGGACTGACAAGGTAGCTGATACAACCGGAGTACGATAAAAAATATCACGTGTATACCAGAAGAGAGCTGTACCTGGCAAATCAACAAAAACATGTGGAAACATGTTTATACATATTAAAAATGTTGGATATTAAAATTGGCAACCTTTTTTAATTACTTTTTGGGCTCTCTTTTTGACATCCCACAATGCTAAGCAAACATAGCGGAACTTCAATTATGATTATATCTCTGCTCCATCTCCGATTGAAGTGTTTTTATGCTCGTCACTAATTGCGCTACTCTTTTCGCGGAAGAATTCGAAGTCAGAAACTTTGAAATTTAAAAGGACTTTTTATCCACAATATATATGCAGACTTGAGTGGAGCTTCTGTGCATAATACAGCAATTAATAAGCGTACCTTAATAATATTAGTCTATTTAATGACGTGTTTCATTACGACACTGTTTAGTCCCTCAATCCGCAGCCTTTTTGATGTTTTGATTCTAAACATAAACCACTTTGTTTATATATTACTTAAAGTAATATTAACTTTTGGGACTAACATTATTATGCAGACTTTCCTGTCAATAAAGCATTTTAATATCGTGAATTCCTAATTTTTCCCTTTCGTACTATTTTACCGATAACGAGTCTTGGATTATTTCGGTAGAAAACAAGTATGGAATACATGAATAATATTCAAGTCAGAATTTTTTTTGGTGCTACATAAAGTGTAGCTTTCTGGAAGAGATTCGCGAGATTTCTTTTACTCGAAGTTAACTGAGATAACAATGCATTTTCCGTGTGGCACTATTAAATATAAAGGTAATTACTTACAGTATCATTTGGATCCAAATTAATAATGAAAACCTAGTTCTTTAAGCAAAATGTTATAAAATTATGTAACTCCTTATACAGAAACTTAAAAGGAGAAATGTTATTTTGAATTTGAAAATTATCATTGGGAATGCGGTAGTCTTTTTATTGTAGTTAATGGAGATAACACAAGTATCTTTTTTTTTTCTTGATTCTGAAATAACTTTTGTGATCTATCACAAAACATCCCGGAAGAACGTCATTAAATCCTTCATCAAGTAGCTCATGTGCGGTGCGGAAGGAGACAATGACACCCACCTTCGTTCAGACACTGGCCCTAGTCATTTACTACGACAAAAGACCTCAACTCATAAACGAGGTCTCGCTATCTGTCGTTAATTTTTATCGTTCAAACAATTGTGAAATAAGAATTTTATTATTTTGCAAAGCTTGGAGATTTCAATTTTTATCCTTTCTTTCTGACATATAACTTGCTACGAGAAATCAGGTAACATATTTATTTTAGCAATATGCCAGAATTTACAAGAACTTACTGCTTTTGTTTAACTAATAAAAATCTGTTTTCAAAGAGAATGAACCAAAATGACTATAAATTAGAAACAAAAATTAGTATGTGTTTGACAGGTAATAATTTATTCCAGTAAAAACAAGAAAAATAACACCGAATTTCTTTTGTATCATTACAAAAGAAATTGTCATTGGAATATTTCACGATGCGTTAAAATTTGTCAAAGTTATTTATAGTCAACGAATTCGGGTAAAAAATGCCAACCAGATTTCTACAAATACATTTTATTTAATTTCCTTTATTTCGTGTTTCGGTTGTTACAATATACAGTTGACATTCCAATATAAAGCAAATTAATACAGCGACAACCAGGAAATAAGGGGAAAAGACCTCTACGTCTCTCATTCTGACGACTGAAACACAAAAAAATATTCAAGAACAAAGCAAACCAGACCCATCGTACAACCAGTTTAGGAAGTGTGATTTCAGGATAGTAAATTTTATTTAAGTTTTCTTTTAAACAAATTATAATCATTAATAGCTAACACCTGTGGTGGGAGAGAATTCCAAATCTGTAGGCCAGCATAATTAATGAAAGTTCTAAAACTTTAATGTGTAGGGAAACAAGGGATCAGTGAGATTTTGCAAGACTTCCGGAAATATAAAGATCTACGTCTTCCACCAGCAGCTAGTAAGAATGTTACGAAATTTAAGAAGAGGAGTACGAAAGGTTTCTCATAGCAGAAGAAAGGTATCAGAGACAAATGGATTTTCAAATTAACAGTTAAAAGACGAAATATAGAATGAAACATGATATAAGTCTACGCATTCTACCGGAATAATTTTACATCATGAAAAAGGTTAAACTCAATCCAAACTTCGTGAAAAAAGCTATGTTAAGAAAACATAACCTCGAAGCAGAAGTCGCGAGAAAAAATGTGAACCTTTAGGACACGTTAGCAAAAAATATGTGCAGTTTTTAAAGGAGATAATGATCCCCATACTTATGGCAGCGAATGGAATACAGTAAAAAATATATTTCTCAAACGGGTTTTTAGAAGGGGGCGTACATTTGCTAAAAAAAGTACACAAACACAACCTAGCTAAAGAACTGTGTAAAATAAAACCTACTCCAATGCAAATATAAAGTGTTCTACAAGGTAAATCTCATTCAGTGTGAAAGCAACGTTTTGAATAGCACAATAAGAAGCACATATATTGAGAATATTATACAAGTCATTTTAAAACTATCAGCAGTAAAAGAAGGCCGTCTTATGTAGGATTAAAATCTTTAACGGTTAAAAACCTAGTTGCTAAAAATCCGATTTTTACATTAGACCTATCAAGTTGGCAAGAAACTCTTCTTCAGTCTATAACACATTTACACCGTTCGGACAAGGACCGAGCGATATAAATTCAAAACACACTGGGACGCAGGTATAACATGATAATGAGCAACCAATTAATGTCCAGAAATTCAGAGACAATAAAACAATGAGATTATGTACGTTTCTTGCACTCAAAGTTCAGATTGCGCTTCACAGTCAATCAACATTTTCTAAGGCAATCGGATTCATCATCATCATCATTGTCAACCATTATCAATCCACTGCCGGACGAAGGTCTCCCCAAGTTTCCTCCACAACGGTCTGTCTTGTGCCAGTCTCCTCCATGTCACTCCCGCATATTTACGAATTTCATCCACCCATCTCCCATGTGGTCTTTTTCTGGGTCTCTTCCTGTCCCTTGGAATCCAATCTAAAATTTCGGCTGTCCATCTATGGTCTGTCCTTCTGGCAGTATGTCCAGCCCATTGCCATTTCAGGGATTTAACTCTGATCATGATGTCTTCCACTCTCGTCATTTTTCGGATCCACGAGTTCCTCTTCTTATCTCTCCTGGTTATACCAAGCATGCACCTCTCCATGCTACTTTGAGTTGTCTGCAGCCTTTGTATGTCTCTTTTAGTTAAGGTCCACGTCTCTGCACCATACGTAAGCACTGGAAGGATGCATTGATCAAACACTTTTCTTTTAAGACATAACGGCATATTGCTCTTGAAAATTATGCTGTTTCTTCCAAAAGCTCTCCAGGCAAGTTTTGTACGCGGATTAATTTCTTCATCAATGTGACCCTCACTTGATATCTGCTGTCCAAGATAAACATACGTATCTGTTATCTCCAGTTTTTCTCCATCAATCGATAAATCTTCATTTCTTGTAAAAGCATTGAACATCACTTTTGTCTTCTGAAAGTTCATTTTTAATCCCACTTCTTTACTCTTGTCAGCAAGTTCCTGGATCATACTCTGCAGCTCTGATGGGGTAGTTGCAAAAATGACTACGTCATCAGCAAAACGAAGGTGGGTTAGATAATCTCCATTAATCTTTATCCCTTTGTTTTCCCAGTTCAGTGATTGAAAGACATTTTCCAATGTGGCATTAAAGAGCTTCGCAGATATGGTGTCACCTTGTCTCACTCCCTTTCCAATTTTTATGTGTGTTGTATTTTCAAACAGCCGAATATTTGCACTTGCATTTTCAAAGATGTTATTAATAATATTAATGTATGCATCTTCAATACCGCAGGATTTCAGAGCCGTGGTAACTGCTGATGGTTTCACCGAATCAAAGGCTTTTTCATAATCGATAAAAGCCATGCACAATGGAAGTTCATATTCCCTCGCTCTTTCAATTAGTTCTCTCAGTACGTGGATATGATCTATTGTGCTGTAGCCACTCCTGAATCCAGCTTGTTCTCTCGGTTGAGCCATGTCCAGTGTTACCTTCAAGCGGTGTGAAAGAACTTTAGTGAAGATTTTATAAACCACTGGTAGGAGGCTGATAGGTCTGTAGTTCCTGAGATCCTCAATGTCACCTTTTTTATGTAGCAGGATCATTGTAGCATTGTTCCAATCCTCAGGAATCTTCCCTTCATTAAGGCATCGAGTGAAAATTTGGGCGAGTACTGTTTCAATTTCTCCACTTGCTTCTTGTATGATGTCTATAGTAATTCCATCTTCTCCTGGAGCTTTCCCCCGCTTCATGTTCTTGATTGCATGAGCAACTTCTGCTGGGAGGACTGGAAGAACTCTGGTACTTTTCATGATGTCTGGAGTACATGTATCATCCCTTTCATATAGTTTGGAGTAGAAATCTTTCACTCTTGTCAAAATTTCGCCTCTATTTCTTGTTATAGAACCATCTTCTTTTCTCAGAGCCATAATCTGTTTTCTTCCCTTACTGAGATGTCCCTTTGCTATCTTTAGGCTTTGGTTGTTTTCAATTGCTTTCCTCACTAGCTCACAGTTGAATTTCCTTACGTCTTCAGTGATACTTTTTCGTGCTGTCTTGCATAGCTCTATATATTCCACTTTGGAAGTCACATCTTCTTTAGTTGTCCTCATCTCTCTTCTTTTTTGCATCAACATTTTGGTTTTTCCTGATAATTTGTTTACATGCAACTTGTTCTTAGACCCAGCTAATTTTGTTGCTGTTTCCATAAGAGCTTTGGTTACTTTTCTGTTAACTTCAGAAATATCCACTTCATCCGATGTTAGGCCTTCTAAAGCAGAGAATCTGTTCTTGCAATCGGATTACAATAGGATAATCATCATTACAACATATCGGTTTTAATTTATGAATTACCAGGCTTTCGGAAAGCAGCTAACAAAATTTTAGTCTTGGAGCACTGAGGATTTTGGATACGGCTAAGAAAGGCGAATGAGTACCGCTTAAACTCAATTTTGACAGGGCTGTGGTGTGGGCACGAGACTTGAAATTACTAACATGCTCTGAAATTCTGGAACAAAGGTTGCGAGAAGTGGAGCCCACGTAAATCTTATCAGTTTCATCTGATTACATGGCTTCAGAGGAATAGCTTAGAGACCGTGGCGCGACTCCGTTGGCGCCGCGCCCCTGTCCTTTTTTTTATTAATGTCATAATGTTAATACCTTTGACTCAATAGTTAATGCTGTGTGTCTTTTGCAGATGCTTTTTGTAACACCTGAAATATACTGCAACGAAATATAATATGTATTTGACGGATTTACGTGCCTGTGTTAGAGTTGAGGAAAAAGGGGTGAATATTCGGCGAATTGATTTGTCCACTTCCAATAATGGATAACCATCCGGGACAGCCAATTTTTTAATTTTGAACAATTCGGCATTAGGAAGTTCGGGAGAGGAAGAGTGTGAAATTGACCGCCGGATAAGAAAAGGCGGAGAAGAGAATTTTTGGCTGATGATGTTTGACGACTCTATTAAAGTGGTTTCATAAGTTTGTTTTGTAAGCAGAAAATAAGACAATGCGTTGGTAACTGTATCCCTCTGGAGACAGAAACCCAAAAACGGTCACGTTGAATCCGTTTCACGTTTAGTGGTAAACGATTTGGATGAATACTTGGAAGAAAGACGATCAACGAAATCATTAAGTTAGGAAAGAGAAGCAGTCCAAAAAAAATGAAACGCCATGGACGTATCGGAGTAGTAGTAAAGGTTTTACGGTCACAGACTGCAAAATAAGCAGAGTTGAAGATACGACGGCTTTGTTGTATCTCAGAAAAGCACAAAACGTATGTACAAATAATATACCGTTTCTATCGTGGATAACATTATTTGAATTTTTTTTTTAATTGTAAGGTTTTAGTATGCGCTATTTTGTATGAGACAATGGTTTTATTAAAAAAATTGAATAACTGAAATTTCCACTTAATATAGATTGCCAAATAGCAAATCGCCTTTTGTAGGCTCAAGGCAAGGTAAGGTTGTGCACTTTGAAAAGTACTAGAAAATGGCTCCAAAACTTTATGTAACATAGGTTAGGTGACTACGCTATCGATTTATATAAAGTTAGTAAAACTCCTTTTAAAGGTTTATACTGGGTAAGCACATCATAGAACCATAAATAATGACACATGACTCCAGACAGCAAATGATGGAGAGAGATGCAACGAAAAATGTTTTTGAAATTACAATGCAGAATAATGCAGACTGCTAGAGAATGAATTTGCGTTCACAGTCGAAATGAAGAAGAGTGAGCATAGGCTGATCGTGCAAATAGGGAAATATTTGATAGAAATAGTCGTCGAAAGGACAATAAATCATAGAATATGAAGGTAAATGTTTTAAATGATTACAAACCGATCGACAATGTCCATATATTATTTTTAAGAAACAAGTGAGAATGGACACAGAAAGAACACATGACTAAGTGTATAAAATTGTTTTGAATACAGTGTTGATCAATATTTTTCTGTCTGAGAAAATAGATCAATATTTTTCCGTTTGAGAAAATAGATCAATTATTAAATAAATCATACCAAGCATCAATAATACTTTTAGTTGAACAAAACTATGTTTTAATTAGCCCTTTAATTAAAACATATATTTATTCTGCTCCAGATAATATCAAGTTAGTAACATCATTAAAGTATACCTTATCATGTTAAACGCAAAAATTGCAAAAGTAACGCGAAAGGGAATAAATGTTAAACTAGCTGCATAAATTCCCTCCCCGAAAAAAAGTGAAACAAAAAAAAAGCATTCTGGTGAAAAAACAGGAGCAAATATTTGAAAATTTTCAAATAATTTAAAATTTTGACCAGTTATTAACAAAAAGCAGTGATACAAATTAATGGCAAAAGAGAAAAAATATTGTTTACTAAAGTGACAGAAGACGATTTCAGTCAGAAAAATTCCTGGTCGAAACAAAGTTTAAGTCATGCAGAGAAATGGGGGCCGCCTCGGTGGCCCAGTGGTCTAAATGATAGCTTCTAACAGTCCGTCCGAGATGAGTTCGCGTTAGAAATCTGTTGTGGCTAGGATGCTCTGTTTGTCTCACGGCACTGGCTGTCTCCCCTCCTGGGAACAGTGTCCAGAAATTAGGGACGGGCAACTGTTTACAGGCCTAATAGTTTCACACTGTAGTCGTTAAACACCTCCTTCCCCTTCCCAAAAAGAAAAGAAAAAGGAAAAATTTGGAATTGAAACTAAAGCTACATGGAACAAATAAATACATAGTAGAACCCAAATGTTCGGGGACTTGCATGTAGTTTCTTATCTTGAAAACTTATACACAACCACTTTCAAAATAATCGACTTAGCTGACGATGCACTTTTATCCGCGCTCGTAAATCTTCCGGAAACATTGCTTACAGCCATGTTTTGCAACCACTTGTAATGCTTTCTGCATTGCTGTTTTTACCTCATTCTTTGAGAGAAAACGACGTCCCTGCAGATTTTGTTTCATCAGTGGAGATAGATAAAAATCGCAGAGGGCTATGTCAGGGGAATATGCGGGATGTGGAAGCCCATTAGTACGACTTCTGGCGAGAAACCTCGTGAGCAGTAAGACCGATGTACAGGCGCGTTGTCATGGAGACGGTACCAAGATCCACTTCGCCAAAACTCCGGCCGTTTACGACGGATTGACTCCAGTTAGCGACGTAAAATATCCTGATAATGTCCCCTGATAACTCCTGTGCCCTGAAGGTTAAATTCGGAATAGACAATGTAGTGAGAATAAAAAAATTCCATTCAGCATGATTTTCCCTTTGCTGCTCTCCTGCCTGAATTTATTTGATCATGGTGAAGACAATGATTTCTATGTTGTAGAAAAACGCATTGGCTGAATATGAAACATGTAGCACCACGTTTCATCACCTGTGATGATGTTATCGAAAAACGTAGTACCGCTATCGGATTTGTAGATTAAATCGCCCGATATCTGCATCCGTTCATCTTTTTGTCCAAAGGCGAGGGTCAATGTGCTGACACACGAGGTGCATGTTAAGATCTTCCGTTAAAATGCGATATTATGTGGTCTACGATTAGTTAGTTGCGTTATCGATTTCCTCAATGTTTCGGCGACGATCTGTTGAACACACTGCGAAACCATCGTAACGAAACCATCCTCACTCCGCGCAGTCACAGGTTGACCACAGCGCTTATTATTTTCGACGGATTATCGGCCTTGTTTGAAACGCCCATACTACTTGTATACCGTTGATCTCGGTATTGTAGAGTGATCATGCACCTTTGAAAGCATTTCTAAGGCATCTGCAGCTGTTTCACCCAAACGTTTAACAAATTTAATGTTACAACGTTGCTCTTCAGATGCCATATTTCTCACATCGCAGAAGACAGACGACAAACCACAGCAGCAAACATCTGCGCGCGCGCGCTTTCCAATTACTGTCCATGTGCCAAACCATTCTGACTACGGAGGCGATGGATGGCGGGATATATTTCAGACGCCGTAACTTTAACTACATTATTTGGTTGTAACGGGTAGCCGCTGTTCCCGAACTATTGGATGCTACTCCGTATACAGATACTTAATTTAGAATAAAGAATATAGTGCAAAAGGAAGTTGTTGCGTACCCATAATACAAAAAAATGACAAAAGTTGATCTGAATGAGTAAGAATATTATTCTTAAGAGGCAAAAAATAGGTGAGTGAGGGACCTGGAAAATGAAAAATATATCACGTTGATAAAGAATTACTAAAATTTGCATGAAAAAATAAATGTTAAGGTATCTCCACTTGTGGGTTTGTTACGGTGTCTCACATCTAGAAGCTTAGATCGTGTACAACTTGCGAAAGCAACGAATTCAACACAGTGTGACCAGACACAATATGAGTTGCATATGTTCAAAGCATGATCTTCGCAAGAATGAAACATTCGTATTTGATTATAAGTTATAAGTTACCATCATTTTCCTCAGAATAGAGTCATCATCATCATCATCATTGTCAACCATTATCAATCCACTGCTGGACGAAGGTCTCCCCAAGTTTCCTCCACAACGATCTGCCTTGTGCCAGTCTCCTCCATGTCACCCCTGCATACTTTCGAATTTCATCCACCCATCTCCCATGTGGTCTTCTTCTGGGTCTTTTCCTGTCCCTTGGAATCCAATCTAAAATTTCGGCTGTCCATCGATGATCTGTCCTTCTGGCAGTATGTCCAGCCCATTGCCATTTCAGGGATTTAACTCTGATCATGATGTCTTCCACTTTTGTCATTTTTCGGATCCGCGAGTTCCTCTTCTTATCTCTCCTGGTTACACCAAGCATGCACCTCTGCATGGTACTTTGAGTTGTCTGCAGCCTTTGTATGTCTCTTTTAGTTAAGGTCCACGTCTCTGCACCATACGTAAGCACTGGAAGGATGCATTGATCAAACACTTTTCTTTTAAGACATAATGGCATATTGCTCTTGAAAATTATGCTGTTTCTTCCAAAAGCTCTCCAGGCAAGTTTTGTACGCCGATTAATTTCTTCATCAATGTGACCCTCACTTGATATCTGCTGTCCAAGATAAACGTACGTGTCTGTTATCTCCAGCTTTTCTCCATCAATCGATAAATCTTCATTTCTTGTAAAAGCATTGAACATCACTTTTGTCTTCTGAAAGTTCATTTTTAATCCCACTTCTTTACTCTTGTCAGCAAGTTCCTGGATCATACTCTGCAGCTCTGATGGGGTAGTTGCAAAAATGACTACGTCATCAGCAAAACGAAGGTGGGTTAGATAATCTCCATTAATCTTTATCCCCTTGTTTTCCCAGCTCAGCAACTGAAAAACACCCTCCAATGTGGCATTAAAGAGCTTCGGAGATATGGTGTCACCTTGTCTCACTCCCTTTCCAATTTTTACGCGTGTTGTATTTTCAAACTGCCTAATCTTTGCACTTGCATTTTCATAGATGTTATTAATAATATTAATGTATGCATCTTCAATACCGCAGGTTTTCAGAGCCATTGTAACTGCTGATGGTTTCACCGAATCAAAGGCTTTTTCATAATCGATAAAAGCCATGCGCAATGGAAGTTCATATTCCCTCGCTCTTTCAATTAGTTCTCTCAGCACGTGGATATGATCTATTGTGTTGTAGCCACTCCTGAATCCAGCTTGTTCTCTCGGTTGAGCCATGTCCAGTGTTACCTTCAAGCGGCGTGAAAGAACTTTAGTGAAGATTTTATAAACTACTGATAGGAGGCTGATAGGTCTGTAGTTTCCGAGATCCTCAATGTCACCTTTCTTATGTAGCAGGATCATTGTAGCGGTGTTCCAATCCTCAGGAATCTTTCCTTCATTAAGGCATCGAGTGAAAATTTGGGCGAGTACTGTTTCGATTTCTCCACTTGCTTCTTGTATGATGTCTACAGTAATTCCATCTTCTCCTGGAGCTTTCCCCGCTTCATGTTCTTGATTGCATGTGCAACTTCTGCTGGAAGGACTGGAGGAACTCTGGTACTGGTATCTTTCATGATGTCTGGAGTGCATATATCATCCCTTTCATATAATTTGGAGTAGAAATCTTTCACTCTTGTCAAACTTTCGGCTCTATTTCTTGTTACAGAACCATCTTCTTTTCTCAGTGCCATAATCTGTTTTCTTCCCTTACTGAGATGTCCCTTTGCTATCTTTAGGCTTTGGTTGTTTTCAATTGCTTTCCTCACTAGTTCACAGTTGAATTTCCTTACGTCTTCAGTGATACTTTTTCTTACTGTCTTGCATAGCTCTATATATTCCACTTTGGAAGTCACATCTTCTTTAGTTGTCCTCATCTCTCTTCTTTTGGCATCAACATTTTGGTTTTTCCTGATAATTTGTTCACATGCAACTTGTTCTTAGACCCAGCTAATCTTGTTGCTGTTTCCATAAGAGCTTTGGTTACTTTTCTGTTAACTTCAGAGATGTCCACTTCTTCCGATGTTAGGTCTTCTAAAGCAGAGAATCTGTTCTTCAGTTCCAACTTGAAGGTGTTATGGTGTTTTCTAAGGTTGGTTATGTCAATAGATTTTGTTTGTCTTATGAGCTTGCCACGTTCAAGTTTAGTGTTGAGGTGCATCTTACATCTCACCAATCTATGGTCACTACCTGTGTTGAACTTGTTTAGCACACTGCAGTCTTCTATGATGAATTTTTTGTTACACATAATAAAATCAATTTACTTGTCGTCCCATTTGGATGTCTCCATGTCCATTTCCTGTGTGGCTTTTTCTTGAAGAAGGAGTTCAAGATGAAAAATTCTTCTGCCTCTGCAAACTCAACGAGAGTATTTCCACGCTGGTTTCTGTTGCCGTGACCGAATTCACCTACTGAAGTTTCATTCTGTTGCCGTTGCCCTATTTTTGCATTGAAATCTCCCATAATTATTTTCAAGTGCTGCTTACTTTTATTATTAAGATGACAAATTTCCTCATAAAATTCTTCAATTTCTTCTTCAGGATGACTTGTGGTGGGTGCATAAGTTTGAATAATCTGAGGCTGGTATCTTTTCGAGAGTTGGATAACGAGTCGTGCAGCTCTGTCAGAGGAACTTTCAACTTCTACCACTTTATCCTTCAGTTTCTTGGTTATTATAAATCCAACACCACTAGTTCTGCCAGTATCTGTCCCACGATAGTAGAAGAGATGTCCACTTTTCAGTTCGATGAGATCTTCTCCTTTTCTCCTTAACTCACTTAGCCCCACGATGTCCCACTTGATCCTTTGTAGTTCCTCTTCCAATTCAAGAAGCCTTGAATCAGAAGATAGGGAGCGTCCATTGTAAGTAGCCAAGGTCAGCATCAGATGGCAGCCTAGTCCGGTCCCCCGGGGATTCTTAGCACCCTCTGCCTTCATGTCGCACTGGCCGCTGCCTTGGCCAGGTACATTCCAGCTGCCGGAGACTGAGGGCCAAGATTTAAGTTGTGGAATCATTTTGGAGGGGTTTGGACATAATTCAATACGCTGGCCAAGCGGGTTGGTGAGTGTGGGATAGAATTTCCTCTAATCCCGATGGTATAGTTATACCGCTATTGGCGGTCGTCAGAGCCCCTTTAGTGGGAACAGGATGCACCACGAGAAGGCGGGGTTGACATTTGTCAAGGAGAGGCTGTGATGTTACGCATCACCTGACCTTACATCCCAGAATAGAGTATATTCACTTATATCAAGTGCTGTTTCCTATTTCACTCGTTCTTTCTTCTATGTCATTAAATACTTCTAGATCTGTAGATTCTGTGAATAATTATATAAGATAATCAAAGTCAAAATGATTTAAAAATCATTATTCATATTTTTCACTTCAAATTATAAGGACAAATGTCATTTACCAATTCAGGAAATTTAAAAGCAGCAGCTTATACATTTTAAGACGATGACCAGTTGCGATATGACTGAATACAGAAGGCGATAAATAGTTACAATAATAATTAATGGAAGAAGGGAAAATTAT
This sequence comes from Macrothele yani, assembly GCA_039090855.1. Lineage (NCBI taxonomy): Eukaryota > Metazoa > Arthropoda > Arachnida > Araneae > Macrothelidae > Macrothele > Macrothele yani. The sequence continues at coordinate 126,451,652 of CM077034.1, forward strand.
CTCATGATTTCAATGTGTCACATACAGTGTATACAAAATATCAGTTCAAAGTGTGAAATACACACTTTAAACAGTATTTTTATTTACTTTCACCTCTTTTTCTCATAACATTTTCTCCTGATTCCCAATGCTTTTTCTTTTAATTCTGTTTTCGGAAATTTCCTCTTGTGTTAGATAACATTGTTGGTGAAATATAATTTCATTTTGCTTCTAATATTTCCTAAAACACAAATTCAGTATTACAAAAGGTAGCGCGTACGGAGCCGTATCTCTAAATCTACATACCTCACAGAAAGAAAGAATAGTCAGATACCGATGGTTTCGAAAACATAATTTTTACATATTTCGTCATTGAAAGAATGCATGGATTTTGCCCTACCGCTATGAATATGAAACAAACTGTGTCACTATGTCCCTTGTTCGATTAGTACCAAACGATTTTTTGGTTTGTTCCAAAGTTAAAAAATGCAAAATTGTCTGGTGCAACAAAATAAATTCTTAATGAACGCATCAGTCATGAAAACATTGCCAGTGGCGTAAAACCGAATGACATTCAGTCATTTTACAACTGGAGCGGGACCACTGCAGTCGGAAGTAACTTTTCATCTTGCTTTCTTTTTCTGTTTTCTTTCGAAGTAACACCCACCAAACGAAATGCCGAACGATATCTATTTATGAAAGTACTTTCTTCCCTTGTGCCAGGGTTTTGAAACCAAACGATGATGGTGCATTGCAGACCACAGTGTTTTACCTATTTCCCACTTAAGCGTCGTAGTAACCGAATTTCATTCGAAAGTCCAGCTACCTGGCACGTTCTGTGCCATATTACATAACTTATTCACCTAAAGTGTTCAACAGCCACACTACCGAATTCGGAACAGCTTGGCGCTGAAATAATCCTTCCATTTTCAGTTTTCCAATTATTTCTTTGGATAGAAATATATATACACTTTATTTCTTATATTAAACTGAAAAATATTTTCTAATGCTATTTTTTGGTGAAACCAAAATATCTAGCAATAACAAATGCAATCTTTACGTTACATTTTATTTCTCCTTCAAGGGATTTGAATTAGTTGCGGTTAGACTGTGAATTGAAATTTGTTAATAATTGATAAATGAGTATTTGTGTTGTTAGCAATGCTTAAGGATGCAATCGACTGCACTTAATTTTCTGCCTGCCTCTTCTATATAATATTTCACAAAACCCAGTCGCACAGTTTTGTGCCCTAAAGTTTCATCACTAATTGCTATGCTAACTACGCTTCTCCAAATACGATCAAAACGTTTGTATTTTGTCTTACGCTTTTTGTTGGTGAAGCCTGTCAACACTTCTCACACAACATACTGCACTTGTTTGCAGAGGAGCCAACTTTTGTAACATATTGGGTCGACTGAAAGACTTGACTAATGGTACTTCGATACTGCCTGCACCTCTATCCACATGAGTAAGAGTGTACACGCCTTTTAGTAGGCTTACATCAAAAATATTTAGCAATTTTATCTTCGAACATTAAAAAAAATAACATTTCCAAATTTTTTATCTTTAGTTTGAACAGCTTTAGCTTCCAAAATTTAAACAAATAATAAAATTTTCCAAATTTTTTATCTTTAATTTGAACAGTTTCATCTTCGAAAATAAAAAAAAACAACAGTAAAGTTTTTTAAATCTTTCATTGTTCCGAATTTTAATGTCTTTACTGAGGACCAGGAATGGCCTTAACAGTGACTTTTCGGTAACGTTCCAACCGTGACGTTCCAAAAAGTAACTGTGACAAGAAACGGTGACAAGGTGACTGTTTGTGACAAGAACGAACACCTGTACCTCTTTGCTCAAATTAGTCACGTGGCGAAATCACAATCCACGGAACGTTTCATTAAACGTTACTCGGCTCTTCGCTTCGCAGCTCTCGTTCTGAGTTTTCAAGAGGATTCTTGTTCGTGCTATTTCCGAGATTTCTACTGACAGACTAATGACGCAGTTGTATTCTTAGTTAGGTTTCACAGGTATTTTAGGTATTTTAGTTACTTTTCATAGGTAAGAGACGGAGGAACATCAAACATGAAATTTTTAACTGCCGAAGAGCAGATAGTAGTCAAGCTCGTATATGAAAAATTTTCAAGTGGAAGATGAATGAATTGTTATTTATAAAAAATTTATTCGGTCTGTATACAGACCTAAATACAAGAAAAAATTTATTCGGGTATATTTTTTGCCAATTATTTTTTTTTTCTGAAATTTTGTGCTCGAGCCTTAAAGTAAAAATCTTAGTGCTCTAGAACTTCATTGAACGGTGATTTTCGGTACAAAATAGCATACATAAATGTCACTTAAAATAAAAAAGAAAACCCACACCGTCAGATAAATAGCTTTAAAAGGGACATTTCTGAGTGAAAAGCTGAGAAATATCTATATTTAATATCAGTGATTTTGAAGCGGCTAATAAAAGTAGCTTGATTTAAAAGTGAGATTACTGAGTGAAAAGGCTTTAAAATACCTACATTTAATATCCAGTGATTTTAGAGTCGTTAACGGAAGTAGCTTGATTTGGGAACGCTTGATTTGCAACTTACCTGTAGTTCCCCGAAGGTAGCGTGAATTTGGAACAATTCAGGAAGCAAAGTGTTGTCGCGATTTTGGAACAGTGATTTTTGCCGCTGATCACAAACCGTGACAGTGACATTTTAGTAACGTTACAAAGTAACCGTGACGTTATTTTGTACACATCTCTACTGAGGACACCATTATTACAGGTAAGTGTTCTTTTCTACGAATCAAGTCCATCTTTCAGTTTTAATGCTCCTGCAAACTACTGCTGTAACTATGTAGATTGTCCGTTTTTGTCATTAAAAAAAGCAAAATACCAGTACAGTATTTGTTGTAAAGTAACTGTTCTAAATGAAGGCTTCTACTTTCTTCTCTTTTAGCATTACTTCAATAAATTAATGCTCTTAAAGTAATAATTTCAAATAAACAAACGATAAAAAGAACTGTACAATATTTCATAATGACAGGAACCGCAGTTTTGTAATATTTATTAGTTTCTAAAATTGAATAATTTCAGATATAATTCCAAATTCTTGTAGTAATGGGACATTAGGTAATGCAAAAGCAGCGAAACTAGGTTTTTGGAAATAGAAAAATATGTATTAATGGAACCAACCATTTTCTCTTACAGTTAACCTCACAAATTTAATAGTTGTAAATTGTTTTTTTTTCCTTGATAACAACGTTTGACAGCATCATTACTTCATTGCGTTCAGATTTCCCAAAGTGCTATAAATTCTCCAGTTCCTTTAAGATGGTGTATTAAATATAATAGACACAGGCTAAGTGATAAGAGTGCATATATAGAGTGAGAATCGCTCAGACTAGAATTTATAGCCTGAGAATATTTTGGCCTCCATTTTTGGGAATAAAAAGCAATGTAAATTAAGCACTCAAGAATTGGTGTCACATACAATCAGTGATCCGCTAAAAGTATTAATGGCTGATAAATCCTTTAGTTTGCTCACAAAAGCTTAAGTTTGCTCACGAATCCTTCACTTCTTAGAAATATATTTTCTTCAGAGATTTCTTTTGCAATGAATATGTGCTTTCTAATTTTACAGAATGTATCTACTAATGTTCTGGAACACAGTGATAGCCTATATAACCGCATTTTGTGTAATAGGTGATCTGGATTGTATGGAGCTTATAGACAGCAAATTAAATCTGCACTTCTATTTGTGGATTATTTTTTAGTTTTCATGATTCTTTCCGCGCGAACCTGACAATGAAATTTCCTTATATTCTTCTATAGGATTTAGATCAATGGCGTTGATGCGCCCAAGCATATATGTTAAACGAACGGATAAGGTATTTTTCCTCACACGGATAATGGGGTGTCATTTAGTAAATACGTTATGCACTGCCCATTGGTTTTATACAACTGATATTTGTAATACCTATTCACAATAATCATAGGAGCGATACTTCCTAAGCTATAGAATAATAGGATGACTTAAGACTTCGGCCTCTGTCGTTTGCTTCGACCAGCGAGCAGAAGGAATCACAGGAAATGACACGTGTAGTGATAGGTGGCGCTGCAGCTGCTTCGGAGTTGTTTGCTCCTTCGCTGCGTGCCTTACGTAATCGGTGTGTTGTTTGTGCGGGAGGAGTGTTAAGGACGCGAAATATTCGGGGAGGTTTTTTTAAAGGAAAGGGTTTATCTGATAATATGGCTGGCCCCGAAAAGTTCCTTCATGGGATGTGAATAGCTGAAGTGTTGTTAAATATTTATAATGTTTATATGGCTGGTCCTCAAAAGGGCCTTCATGGAATGTCAATAGTTGAGGTGTTGTTAAATATTTATAAGGACGGGGAAAAAGTGTTTCTCCTCATTGAGAGTAATCTGACAATACCAACACTCACCTTTTCCCCTGCTACCAGTCTAGGAGTGACGCCATCACCCCTCTTTCACTTTTACCACTGGATTTATATCCATGGATCTTCGCCCAGTTGCCTCTGTGATAAATACTTCTCATTGCATGTTTAGGTCCGCGGGCCACGCTTCTCTGTGTGCGACGACGTATATGGCCTAACACTAATTGCACATAATATTCTCTTCTGTTTTCTCAATTACACATGCTGCCTTCTTTACAACACGGTGTTCTACATAGTTTTGATTGGTTCACCACTACTCATTTACATTGTTCTTTCCGTGGTATAGTTTACGGCCTTTGTCTGTTGCTTTTTGTCCTACAATTAAAAGGAGAGATTCCATACAAGACAATTACACTTTATTACTCCTATCTCCCAAGTTCCACTGGATGCAAAGCAGACAATCGATCCCTCAGTGGTATGTTCCCTACTCTTCTTCCTGCTGGTTTGCGATTACTCTTATTTTGTGAATAATTATGCAAATTATGTGATGATATGCGTAATACCTGGTCGGCATCCACTTTTGATCGTTCTCTCTCGCCAACTACATTTTTGTGCATGTACCATTATTAGGAGCCGAGATATTCATTTGTACAAAAGGCGGAATCTAAAAAAGGCTGTTAAAATGTAGTATTGTCACTATGCGGTCGTTCGGCTGACCTGTCAACTTATGGCTGCACTTGTGCTAGAGCCTACCTGTCGGACGTACTGCATTCATTTCGATGCAATTGGGTATTGTAACTTCGTCGAAGAAGCGCCTTCAGTTCCTCATCGCGATTGGCAGAGCTACAACGCACGCTTGAAAAAACACAAGCCACCTATCGCTTAGAACAGGGTGAACAAAACTAAGTACACGGGCATCAGGCTCACACTCATTTCTTTCTTCCTCTCTCCCCTCCTAAATTCCTATTGCTAAGAACAGGGTGAACAGAACTAAGTACATGGTCCTCACGGCTCACGCAGTCAGCAAATAGCTATTACGTTACCACACAGCGCGTTAGCAAACACACAGTACAAGCACTCAGCTGCCGATTGAAAAAAGATTTTTACACGCCTTTCATAATTTGAAAGAAGGCACTCATTCTCACGTGGAAACTAAAACTCACATGGGGCATTAAAATAAAAACAGCACATATTATTCACACGTGTGAACATAAATTTACATTTGCCATATTACAGTATTTAGAAAACGATATTCTTCATACGTGTGATATTTTTTAGAAAACGATATTCTTAATACGTGTGAATTTTTTTAGAAAACGATATTCTTCATACGTGTGATATTTTTTAGAAAACGATATTCTTCATATGTGTGAATTTTTTTAGAAAACGATATTCTTCATACGTGTGAATAAAAATTCACGCAAGTCGTATTTTATTAGACATGATTTGCTAAACCTAATTCAATCTGATTTTATTTGAAAACCATCTTCCTGTTTTGTGAATAAAAGATAACCTGAATGACCCCCCCCCAAAAAAAAAAAAAAACGGTAAACTGTGTGGCCCTAAATTTGAAGTAGCATAAAAATTTCGTTGGAACTGAGAGGGTTTTTTTTAATTTTTACATTTTTAAAATTGATTTTTATAGTATACAGACTGCTGCAGCAAGTTTTCACTGAGCTGGTGGGCATTTAATCTGCATATGGTGCATATCTGTCAATTTTCTTAGCTTACTGCATATCATCTTTAATTCTGATTTCTTCCTTGCCTTTGCATTCTGATCTATTCTAACTGAACCTCTGTTCATTCCTATTTTCAAAGATGGTTGGACCTATGGTGTTATGCCTTTCCTGTCTACAAAGGCTCATAGGAGCTAGAGAATAGGCGACTAAACCTGTTAGGAAAACCATTAACCACGAGACGTTATTTCAAAACGGTGTGGTGTGTGCATCATTTGTTTTGAACCTTCGGTTCTTGATATATTGATGTTAATATTGCGACCAGCAGCTAATATCCAGAGTAATCACTGTGTGCAGCGCAGAGAGCAGCTAGACGTTCTGGAAGTGTCTCAATAAGGTGCTGGAAGGTGTCCACAGTTATGTCGAGCCATGCGGACTGCAGTGCACCTGACAGCTACTGGAGGGTGCGTTGTGGTGATGGATCCACAGAGCGAACAACACCATCGAGATTTCCTACAGATGTTCAATTGGGTTTACGTTCGCGAATTAGTGGGCCAGGGAATTTCCTTGAAATCTTCATCGTGCTCTTCCAGCAACTCTCGGACATTTCCAAATGCCCGACATGTCGCAATATCGTGCTCAAAGATCCCATCCACAGCAGGGAAGACAATCATCATGATTGGATGTACGTGGTGCGTAAAGATGGATTCAAAAGGAATTCGCTCCAAAGTGCCTTCCCATTGCTATGTAGGTCGTCATATTATTCTGATACGACAGGCTATTTACACGCTGCTTGCAGTGCTTCAAAAGAAATCTACACCATATTAATTTAGTTTTCATTTCACATGCGATATCATAAAATTTCTTGCTTATCATCAGATCTCTTGCCCTTACTTTTTTAAAATATATTAATACCTCTAGTTTTGAATAAAATACTTGAAGCAAGAGCATATACTTTAACATGGAAATATTTTATTAATGGAACGTACAAACCTGAAAAGTAACAAAAAAGCTACATTGTCCTCAAAGGTTTGGTTACTTAAGCATTTTTTTAGTATTTGCGTAGTTCTATTGAAATTTATCCGATTATGACATGCGTCCTTTCTTTTCGAAAAAAATATAAACAAAACCTGATTTCCAAATATCATTTAAAATTGTTGATGTGATACTTCACATAACTCTTAGTACGGAAGCGATCGAAGCTTAAAAATGCTCCTTTGACATGCTACGTTTTTTATGGCGATAATTTGTTCCAAATCAAGGTATCCAATTTTTTGATAGGCAGTGTTTCCTAAGTGTAATGAAGTGATATTTTAGTGATTCAATATGAATTGCTTAGAAAACATTAATTATGCATACACACATTTCTAACAAAACGGAAACTTCTTCACTCACTCCTTTTATACTTTCATATTTCCAAGATAATTGCTAATATTTTTGGGCTTGTAATACTTCACTGATAATTTCTGGAGTTGGTATAATTGAACACAAGAGTTTCATGAATACAGCATTATTTCCAAAGTTTTTAATTTGAGTGAAGACATTTGAAAGTGTTATTCGACCGAGAAGTACACTAATAGTGATTCCTACATTAATTCTTAAACCTGAAAAAAATAAATTCCTGAGATCACAGTTCAGAATTTTGAAAATCCAAGACAATTGTGCTATGCAAGCAATAAACTAGTACCCTGTAGTTAACTAAGTTTCGAAAAACCCAGATGTTTGCCAAAAATAAATCAAAATTACGTGAACATAGTAAGATGAATCTGATTCTTGATTGGAACGCCAAATATTTCTGGATATTTCATGTACGTAGAGTAGGTCTCAGTTTTCGAAAGGGTGTTTTTCCAATTAAAAACATTATGAAGTGAAGTTCAATACAACTGATATGAACATAATATACACATAAACCATCTATTGGAATTTTGTCTACGTTGTCGAAAAGGAACAGAAATTTGAAGGAAGTATCACAAAGAGTAAGGTTATATTTTTATCTAATTTTTTTTATTTCAACGAAACACGCATTAAGTTTAATAAAATTGGTATGAAAATGACGTACACATAGAACGTTTCATAGAACTTTTGTCTCCTGTTGTCGAAGAGAAACAGAAAATGGTAGGTTCAATTTTAATCGCATAAATGCGGGAAGGTTAAAATACTGAGCTTTTGAGAGCATTCAACTTCGCGAAAATCTGATGAACTGAACTACTGTGAAAATGTTTATGCTATAAAGATAAAATGATATGTAAAAGTACAGGATAATCGTAAAGTTGAACATCGTACCAAAATGCATACATCTCTTTCTGTTTCTCTTAACATTAATGTTACATTGGTAGCCAACCAAAGAATCCTGATTTTTATCATTCATCTCATTCGTTTGACATGAGCGAGAGTTCTCAATAACCTGAATAAGGTAATCGCACTTTTATTACTTTTCTTAAATTGCAATTCTATTAAGTTTACGGAAAACTATTTTAAGACTTACAAACAAAGATCTGATAACATGCACTGTATTCCAAAAATTAAGGAACAAATCGAAAAATCGCTAAAAGTAAAAAAATATGCAAATCCTTTGAATTAAATTTAGTGACAATCTTCATTGTACCATGTGTTACAAAAAACTGCAAGAGCATTTGTACAAAACATTTACATTTTTGAGTTTGTATAAAAATAAAAAAATCATAAATCAGTATTCCAAATAATTATTTAAAATGTATCTCAATATGGAATTTGGCCAAACACAACTACAATACAGACCCGACAGCGATGTTCCATGCTCTTAATAATGGTGTCTATTACATACTTAGGTAACACTGCTAATTTCTGTAAAAAATAATTTGTAGTCACTGCAATCATCGGTGAGGGGGCTGAGGGCCCCACACCTGCTCGATTGGGGTGAGTTCAGGGAGTGTGCTGGCCCTTCCATACAGACAATAGTCTCCTTGTCAAGATATTGCTGTATCAGCCGTGCTATGTCTCGTAGTTACTTTTCATAAGTTTTGCTGAGAAGTGTAACATTTTCTTTTTTGCCAAATAGGTCGTGTCTTATGTTTTATTGCAAGAAAACGTTTTTACTGCTATGAACAGCACTATGAATTTAATCATGTGCGCCTTCCACTTTCGGCGAAGCAGTTTTTTTCTGCAGCAGCACTAATTAAAACTAAGTATCGCTCTAAAATAAATGGGGAAGGGAAATCTGTAGTGCGGAATCCTAATGCTTCCACGGTTTCAAGTATAACTCCCTATATCAAAGAACCAAACACACTTATCTCAATAAAAAATTGACATGGTAACTTGTTGCTTTTAGTGTGAAAACAAAATATACGAATTTCTTGAGTTTTAGAATATAAATCAAGTATTAGCACTTTTAAAAAACATTTCTTATTCTTCCGATGTCTACAGTGAATAAACCATCCATTGTCAGTTATGTCTTTGTACGAAATAAATGTACCTATGTGCTGCTTTATATCGTAATAATATTATTTTTTCTCTCGGTATCCTAAAGATATTTTAGGAAAGTGCGTGAAATGTTTAATAATGGAAGGAGAGATTTAGCTCAAATGTATGTGAAGCACGGTGTTAGGGGTGTAATATTATAAATGTCATGTATTTTTTTCCTTTCATTGGGCTTTCTAACAAAATAAAAATAATCCTAAGAAATTCTACAAAATAAAAGCAGCGGGCAGTTTCGAAAAGTTGTGGAAAAATCAAACGAACGTGAAATAATAATTTCTTAATGACGCACATGTTTGTTAACAGCAGTTCTAATTTTTCAATGCTGTCTTTAAAACATTCAACAAAAAGTAATAAATATATATAAAAAGAACTGCTTTTAAAACTCATAAAACTGTTTTACACATTTTTGTTTTAATTCAAGTGACAATCGCTCGGTTATAAGAACAAGTGGTTCTTCTGAAAATTTTGAGACGGAAAGACGGCATCTCACTTCCAAAAGCAATTCTTCCTACCGTAACATTTCATTATTTTATGCCATGTACAGCGGCTTGAATCAAAAAAACTTTTGTTTTCATTACTATTATAATTAGTGTAAGCGTGAAATTTCTGAAGTTAGTGCTTCATTTTTTCCTGTTTCTTTGTTAAATCCCTGACAAAAAACCCAAGAGATTCAAATAGCTCGCTGGCCTGCCAAAATTAAAGATGACATTTCCAATCAGAAGAATAAGATAAGGAGAATTAAAATCTTATTACGTATCCCTAATGAAAACTGGAACCCATAGCATTTTAAACAACTGTCCATATATCAGAGACGCTGAACATACGGTTATCGGAGCAACAGAATGTGCGACAACAGATCCTCATTTTAACAAGTAATGAAATTAACGCTAAAATGGGGTATATTTTATTTTAATTTGTACACCTGAGCTACATTACCTGACTTCTTAAAATGTCTTTACTTTATTTTATTTACCTGAAGAACGACGAGATTTCTGTTCATCACAAAAGACACTTCTCATCTTTTGGATTCATAACAAGCGAGCATTAGTATAAACTGGATTCGGGCATTCAAACAAAATTATTTTAAATCAAATAAGAGTGAATAATTTGAACGTGAGTTTTTTTCTAATACGGATTTACACGTATAATGATCACTAACTTTGAAAAACATGTTCAAATAAATTATGTGGCGCACTGAAGCGATTACGTGTTCCTATTAGTATGTACTCTCATCATTAAATTTGGTATTCGTGCTAAAACTGAAAACGAATGAAACTGTCAAAGTTCTCTAAAACAAATGTCGGAACCGCCCTGATTTTTTAGCAGTTAGATTCAACAGACAAAGTCTGAATAATTCTACAATCATAAATTAGAACAATAAACCCTGCAGCGATTTATACCTGTGACAGAACAATAAGCGCACTAATAAGTACACAACCTTTTTGTCGACACCCGAAAATTCAACAGAGCACTACTTCGAAAGATGCGCTCTTACCATTCCGTTTCCCTTCCAAAAACGGGCAAACTGAAAGGTAGCAAAAAATCTGCTTTATAGCTGTTACCTTCACTGAAAATAACTACGGCTCCTCAACAGTCGAAATTGTGCGAAGATAAGGAACCATCATCAAAATATTTTTAGCAGATTGTTAAATCATCCTTAATATTTCATTCAGAAATGTCATTTCATTACTTGTATGGATGTTTCTAGCACATGGATTATAATGCTGATTTTAACAATCTCTTTATTTCCCATGTCGTCATTTAATTTAAGTGAATTAATTCTTTAATATTTACTATTGTTGTTTTTTCTACAGAAGATATACAGTATAGTCAATTACTTTATATTTTTAAGCTTTTTTAAAGGAAACATATGTCCTCATTAATCTAATGTAGTGTTTCCCAACCTGAGAGGTGCGGCCCCCGAGGATACGATTGTGATTCTCTGGGGGGCGACAAATTGTAAGAATCCGTTAGAGAGCATGTTTACGGATGCTACAGCGATGATTTTATGTTAAAAGTAAAGGTATCAAAGTGTTTAACGAAAGGGTCGAAAATTTATTTTAATATTCATATTCTATTATTTTGTGTGACGTTACGCTTAATTACTTATGTTTATAAACATTTTACATGTTATGTTTTAACGTGTGTTTTATTCACAAGGATTACGAGTTATGTCTCGGAAAAGTGCAATTATTTTGTGATCATGTTTTTCAAACGAGGATGTATTAAACTATCTGGTAACATATCGAATTTCCGCAAGGGACTGTAGTCATGAGGGATTTTTTCACTTATGCGCCGTTTTGAATACTAAATTATTTGTCTTGAATACTAGTATTTTTCAATACTGATTGTAGAGTATCAATTCCACTTGTTATAATTAAAATTCGCTTCCTAAAGTTTTTTAATGGACAAACGAATCCATCGAGGCTGACATTGAAGCTTAAAAATGCTCCTTTGACATGCTACGCTTTTTATGTATGGGACATTTGACAGGTGCTAAAAATTACATTTGCTGATTTACATTCTTTTTAATACAACTGTGTGACTTGAATTAAATTTTTTTTTCTGTGTTCTTATATTTTCACTAGAAGATATAGAAGGAAATTAATCAGAATTTATAAAATTCATTTATACATATTTATATTAATTACTTAGTTTGAAATATTTACTATGAATGTACAATGCGACATGAATATAAAGTTATTATCGCTGATTTCAGCATGCTTTTTGCATTTGACATTTAAGCCAGCATCCAGTTCTCAGAAGTGGGCGCAAGGTTTAAAAAAGTTGGGAAACACTGCTCTAATGGTATATTGGAAGAAAATATACAGATGAGCTAAAGAACAACAACAAAAGACCGAAATTATCGGGAAAATTTATATGAACTCCTGTTGTAAAGGTTTGAGGAAAACGTTGGCTAAGAAATTTAAGCATGTTGCAATATAAAGCAGAGGCAGCAGTAAAAAGTTCGAGCAAAGGTACGAGGCCTTTTGCCTTAAATTTTTCGTTATGAGCAACTACGTATAAGAAATGATATTCATTCTTAGAAAATGTCCAATGAACATTACATATAGTCATCGAAACACGCTTTAGCATCACATGGAGAAGAATGTCAGAAAACATTAAGATTTCTGTGGTCAAATTAATGATGTAGGAATATTGTTGTACCTCGTTCGTAATTCTTCCACGATGAGGGAGTCACTTACCAGGGTTCTACAGATTTCTATTTCGGAGGATGCGTAGTCCTATCTGTCATGCCTTCTTCAATTTTAGTTCTGTCCTTGGCATAATGATTTTTATTTTTACGTCCTGGGAAATCACTATGAGACTATGGACCTGAAGTAACGAAAGCATGAGCAAATATACTGCAGCAGACATCGTGGTGCAGATTTCTCAATAAGTCTTTTGTATACCATAATGGTTTCCGTTGGCATCTTCAAAAAAGAAGCCAATGGCAATTACTGCATCCACTGATACGTGAGCACACTAATCTTGGAAGGTGTCAGAAGTGTTCAGAACACCGTTGTTAAAACCACATGATCTGAAGCTCAGAAAATACTTAGTGGCGACAACTACGATATTTTCGGACGAAAATATTTAATACTTGATTGAATTGTATTATTATGCGGTATTTGCTACTGAAGATACAGAAAGGGTACACAGAAAATGTCCTAATCACGAACATTAACTACTCAGATTTGTGTATCCATTAAAACTAGAGGATATGCGATGGGTTCCTCTAATTACGTGATTCTAAGACAACTGGAGTTACAGAGGTTTTCCTTAAAATCTAACGGAAACACAATGTTTGGGTTAAGTGCGACAATGCTGAATTTTGCCAAGACAGCTTGTGAAACGATGCCTGGATTCCTTCCACAAAGATATAAACACTGTAAAATATGCCATCACTCTCTCCTATGAGGCAGAAGCACACAAACCGTACACTATCTTTTCTATTAGAGCAATTCTAAAATTTTTAACATGGTCGTCTGAATTTCAACCATTGTCCTAAATACCGCACCTCGTAATCCAGCATGCCAAGTTCCTTATAAAACGTTTTCGGAATATATTTCAAAACAACGTAAGTGATGTGATTCTACGAGGAATGCTAAAAATTAGGAAAGCAAGAATGTCAGCTGACACTTTGAAACAGAACTGAAAGCTATATTGAGTAATTCATAGAAATCTATATAATTGAAAACCTTCTACATAAATTAAAACAACAAAAATATTTCAGGTCCTCATCATACCTCCTAAAATATCTTTTAATTCAAAATTCTGATGAAAAAAGTTGTCATAGATATGGTTACCAAAAATCTGCGGTTACTCTGATACCGTAACTAAACATAAACCAACACAAAATTAGGAAATCAATGAGGATATGTGTGATAATTTCGTTTAATACCCGAAAAGCATGAAATAATCATCTGTTGTAATAACGAGAATATCAATATTACTAAGAATCAATGAACAGTATGAGCATATTATGAATGTCAAGATAAGCACAGCGTTGCAGAAAAAAAAACAACTTAAATACCTATGTTGTGAACCAGTACACAGAAACTAGAAGAACAACAACGTTTTCTGGATAGAGGGGAATCTTATGCTAGAGATACTATGGAAATCATTACCCACTATAATTCATGTGAAGACAACATATTCCAAAGACTGCCAAAGGCTAGATTTATCTTACTACGTTAAAACACACATTATTAACGCATCTGCAAATATATCCTGTGGTTTATATTGGAGTTTACGCCACTCTTATTGACTGTTTAGTACTATGCTTTGCGTAGGGGTTTCAATTCAGCACATTTCCTTAAACATGTAATGCCTACCAGTACCGTATAGTCTACCAGTACGGTAAGTAGCTTTAAAATGTTAGTAAATTTTAAGAAATATTTTTTGCCGAAGGTGAAAGCTCGGTGGTGTAAACATTTCACACGCTTAATACCGAATATACAAATGTCTGTCGTTTCGTAGGTAGTGTTAGATACATTATTGGTGTAACCTTTTCTGGTATAGGAAAAATATTTTAATAATACAAATAAGAAACGCGCATGACACTCTTCTCGTGCATATAAACGACACCAGTTTAAAAATAAAAAATAATGCATAGGAACGACTGCTAAGAAACCAGTTTTACCTATTTCTGGAAGCAGATATAATGTGCGCCTCTCTATTTTTTTCCAAGAAATAACCCAAAATTGTTATTAATTATAACTAAAAACAAAGATAATCAACCAAAAGGCATGGGGTTATAAGAAGCAATTTGGGAAATACAGAAAATTTTATCGGTATTGTTGTATTAGTAAATAGTGTATCATCATCATCATCATTGTCAACCATTATCAATCCACTGCTGGACGAAGGTCTCCCCAAGTTTCCTCCACAACGGTCTGTCTTGTGCCAGTCTCCTCCATGTCACCCCTGCATACTTTCGAATTTCATCCACCCACCTCCCATGTGGTCTTCTTCTGGGTCTTTTCCTGTCCCTTGGAATCCAATCTAAAATTTCGGCTGTCCATCGATGATCTGTCCTTCTGGCAGTATGTCCAGCCCATTGCCATTTCAGGGATTTAACTCTGATCATGATGTCTTCCACTCTTGTCATTTTTCGGATCCACGAGTTCCTCTTCTTATCTCTCCTGGTTACACCAAGCATGCACCTCTCCATGCTTCTTTGAGTTGTCTGCAGCCTTTGTATGTCTCTTTTAGTTAAGGTCCACGACTCTGCACCATACGTAAGCACTGGAAGGATGCATTGATCAAACACTTTTCTTTTAAGACATAATGGCATATTGCTCTTGAAAATTATGCTGTTTCTTCCAAAAGCTCTCCAGGCAAGTTTTGTACGCCGATTAATTTCTTCATCAATGTGACCCTCACTTGATATCTGCTGTCCAAGATAAACGTACGTGTCTGTTATCTCCAGCTTTTCTCCATCAATCGATAAATCTTCATTTCTTGTAAAAGCATTGTACATCACTTTTGTCTTCTGAAAGTTCATTTTTAATCCCACTTCTTTACTCTTGTCAGCAAGTTCCTGGATCATACTCTGCAGCTCTGATGGGGTAGTTGCAAAAATGACTACGTCATCAGCAAAACGAAGGTGGGTTAGATAATCTCCATTAATCTTTATCCCCTTGTTTTCCCAGCTCAGCGACTGAAAAACACCCTCCAATGTGCATTAAAGAGCTTCGGAGATATGGAATAGTGTATAACTTCTTACAAGATGAAATTGTCAGCCTCAGGTTTCCGACATACAAAATTAAAGAAATAGAAGCACAATGAAATTCCATCGTGTCAAGGTTCCATTCCTTTCACACAGCTAACAATATATGATTCTTATGTCGAGTAACATAGTTTCAAGAAAATTGAAAGTGCCAGGTAATGGGGCAATACACTGAGAATTAGAAAAGGTTTCTTCATGAAGATAACTGATTTAGGTTCTTCAATCGACGTAATAGATTTATGAAAGGTTTCGACGCCTAAGCTTTTTCCTAACTATAGAGACAAATCCAAATGCTTAGGCAAAAAATTATATTTAGGTTCCGTGATTTACTTATAAACGCAGAAAGAGCGATGACTTCTTTTTGACCGCAAAACGTATTGAATGATTTTTTTAAAGACAAAATTAGATTAACTTCAAATTTGGTTAATAATCAAGAACGTTGATGTCAGTACAGCTTAAAAATTTTCTCCTTCATCATGTTGCATCAGGCCCATTGTAGTTTGAATCCAACTATAACGATTTTTTCTTCTCCTTTTTTATTTCCGATAGTAATTTCACAATTCAAATCGAAAATGTCACATAAAAGAGACATAAAATTTAAAGCGACAAACTAATAGATAACGACATGTGTTGTGCAATCGTACGCATTCCTGCAGTAACCTAAAAATCACATCCACAACTTTCCACAAATTCAAAGTAGAAAGTGTACGTTCATCCAAAACCTGCAACTGCTTAAGAAACAGAAAGAAATTATAAATGTATATACTACATTTTTTGGAAATTTACTGAAACTTATATTGTAACCCATAAAATGTTTGAATGGATTCTACTTTATCTTTGAGAATTCACTTAGAAAACATTTTATGTTTTAATGAAAAGCACGAAACAAATTTCTTTCCAGCAAGAAATGCTGTTCTAATCATTAGCAAGTGAGTAATTAATGGGAAAATATGTTTTATCAGTTAAGTCAAAAAAAAAAAAAAAAAAAAAGATCAAAATTCATGAGCCAGGATCAATAAATCCGGGTCTGGGTGGAAAGTTTTCAAAAACAGCGAAATTTCATAAGTTCGAATTACAATAACGGGTACAAAATTAGGCACATATTGTAGTGGTATAAGTATTTTCCAACAGCCCTACGATAGAAAATTAGCATTTTTAAGACCATCTAGTACTCACCATATTTCTACATGTGTAAAACTTGATTTTTGATAAATGAACATAAATGTATTTTAGTAACCTTTACAACAGGTGATTTTCTGCTTTTTCTTTCTGCTAATGCTGATTTTATCCATTTTCAAACATACAGGAGTTTAAAAATGGTTTAAAAAGAGACATATTCATTTAACTCTAAATTACGATCAAGCAATTTAAGTGAAGGCAGTATTTGCTGCGATTTCGTTTCTTTTCTTTCTTTCTTTTTTTTTAAAGGAAAAATTGGAATTTATTTTTTTATATAATTCTACCCGGTTCTAAATTGATCATTTCTGGACACAAAGAAAATTAATTAATATAACATCTAGGTGCACAAAGGCACAATTAGAATTTTGGTGGTCATTTTAAACAAGAAAAAATTAATCAGGAACTTACGCCTCAATTGATACTATTCGACACTTTCTTGCTGAGTGGTAGGACTCGTATATTTACTTGGGTTGAAAAGCCCTTCATCAAAGTCACTTTCGATATCACTGTGTCCATATGCACCGTCGAATATAAAATCTACTTTCTGCTTTCTAAATTCGTAGTTTACTTCTCAAATAGGCAGACAGAAAAAGTAAATTCATGTGTAATGGTTATCTCTTTGAAATATTTCCCCACCCTTTCACTAGGCAACACATTATTAACTGTACACTAAAAGAAAAAGGATGTACGAATTTTTATATCCGAGTGCTCTTTAGCACGTGCAGCTAATTTATAAAGATTTAAAAATGTTTGTGGCATTTCAGGAATGCTGGCACCTTATTTTCTACATGATACACACTGCTGCAATTAAGCAATGAAATTGAATTCAAAAAAAGTGGAAAAGCAGAAAAACTTACGTGAATATATCTTATTCCTGCGTCAATACAAGATGTGGAGCTTTAAGCTAACGGAAGGAAGGACTTGCAGATGTGATCTTTGGCTATGGAATGGAACGATGATGTTACAGTTTATTATGTCTTCAATGTCTTGCAAAACATTTCCGTTTAAAGGCAATTTTAATTTAGGGAATGGAAAACACTCGCACGGTGACAAATCTGGAGATCACAGGAATACTTTAATACACACACTTCTTTTCGTGACAGAAATTGCTGTTCACTGACTGATCTATGTGTGTGAGCGTTATACACTGCTGGACAATTGCTAAGGACGGATCATAAACGGCTATATAGCGCATAAAAAAGTAAGTGTGGTTGGATGCCAAGTGAAATAAAATAATGTCAGAATGCCAGGACATTACAAGAAAGACAATTTATTGTGCTCTGAAATCCAGAAGGCTTTGGAACGTGTTCAAGGGACAAACAGGCCATTTTGTGCAGAATACGTAAACGTGAAAAAAATGCAATTACCGTCCGCGGGCGTTCCGGCGTAAGAAGTAAATACGGGATATGGCCCCCATGGAGGGCGATGCAAGACTCCACACGTCGTGTAATGCTTTGCACAACATTATCAAGCAGCTGTTCGGGTAATTTATCCCATTCCTCTGTCAGTGCACGGATGAGGGTGTCCTTGTTTATTGGAGGGCATTGGCGACCAGCAAGACTCCTCCCCAAAGCATCTCACACATTTTCAATGAGATTCAGATCTGGAGAACGTGCTGACCATACGAGGCGTTGAATATCCTCGCTCTCAAGACACTCTTGGACAGCGATTGTTCGATGACATGTTGCGTTGTCGTCCATGAAAATGAATCTATCACGGACAGCACCACGGAGCATGCGAACATGAGGTAGCAGAACATCATTAATGTATCGTTGGCCAGTCATAGTCACAGTTGGAAGCACATAGAGGGACGTACGGTCATTGATCATGATGCCAGCCCATACCATGACACTACATGTCGGATATCGGTCCCTTTCCTGTATGTTTGCTGGACAATATGCAGTACCACTATCACGCCAGATCAGTTGTCGTCGACAATCAGACGATAGACTGTATCTACTCTCATCTGAGAAGAGGACAGCAGACCAGTCGTTATCAGTCCAATTGCGATGTTGATGGCACCATTGCAAACGGGCGGTACGGCGACGTCTGGACAATGGGATGCACACAACAGGACGGCGGGCGTATAGTCCTCCGTCATGTAAACGTCTGGCGACAGTTTTTCGGGAGATCCGCTTGCCAGTAGCAGACATAAACTGATTTGCTACTTCACTAGCTGTGCTGCGCCGGTGTCTTTTTGTTGATAGCACTATGTACCGATCTTCTGCAGGTGTCGTACTGCAAACACGACCTCCCCCGTGACGTTTGCTACACTCTCCATTTGTTTGAAATGATTTCCAAAGCCTTGAAACAACACTGTGGCTGTCGCCGAACTCCCTGGCAACATCTGTTATTTTTCGCCCTTCTTCAATCTTGCCAATAATACGGCCTCGCGTAAAATCATCTAGGCTATGTCGGGAAGACATACTGAAAATTGCAAGTTCGTCAATTGATTCTTTCCCTTTCAACTTTGCGTTTGAACAACAACGGTGAATACGCGTCAAATCCTTTATATCTCTTATCAGAGCTATGACGTCACGAATAAGTTCGGCAATTCAAAATTTGCATACGCACAACACGTCTTACTGTATCCCGCACTTATGCTAATTTCCACATTTTCCTGCCTTCCATTTTATGGTTGCTATCGTTGCTTTTGTCATCCGTCCTTAGCAATTGTCCGGCAGTGTATTAAAGAAGTAACCATAGTCCGTTTCTGTACTCAGACTTAACACGAAACAAACGCTTCCAAAATCGTGCCAAAATGGATGTGTAAGCATTGCCAATGGCAGTAGTACCTTCAGATATGAACTTGTAATACAGACGTCACTTATTGTCTTAAAAGAACAACAAAAGCATTACCTTGATTTTTGTTAACTGATTTCCTTTCCTTCGGATAGCTGTGGGGACTTCCATTGAGTTCTCTGACGCTTCGTTTCAGGATCATTACAAAAACATCATTCTTGTCCCCTGCCGTAATGCTTTGGAGACAAATTTGTGTTGTTTGTGCTGCCTCTATGGTTTTTTTGCGTAGTCCACACATGCATGTGTCTGGTCGTCTGACAAAGCATGCTGAACAAAACGATAACATATTTTTTCCCAAAAAATCTTGCATTAAATTTTGATAAAACCTGTTTTTATTAACACCGAGCTCACATTCCAATATCCTCAAATTCACACAACGATCATATTTATCCATTCACTAAGTTTCTCAGTGAGTTCAGAAGCGCGCACTAAAATCTGACGTCCGGGCATTTCATTTTCCAAAACTTCCAGCCCATCATTAAAATGTGCAACGTGCCTTCCATTGGAATATTTGTCAGCGAGATAAGCAAATAGCTCTTTCCACTTCATACAACAATTCAACTGTCTCAAATGGAGCTTTACCGTTCTTCAAACAGAAATCAGTATTTCCGTTTTGTTTCATGAGTGAGCGGTGTCAATATCTTTCCACCGAATGACGTTATGCAAAGCGTAATAACCATCTGTTTAATTCGCCATAATGCGCCGTTGCTGCCACACGTCTGATAAATGACTGATCGAAAACCAGGACTTTACGATCCGTGTGTTTTGCCGGCATCTTTAAGATAAATCAGTCTCATTTCTTAATTGAGCGTCCGTGCACTATGAATTTGTAAAGTGAAAATGCAGTAGCGAACTGAATTATTTAACACACCAACTGTACAAGGATACAGAACTCTCTCTCATAATCACCTATTTAAGGCAGAGATGGTTCGACGTTTTACACTACCGGAAAAGTGCAAGTCACAACTCCAGTAAAACGACACTCGGGGAGATTTATATGATGGTGACATAACAAGAAAAGGTGGCCGTTTGACGCTGATATTCTTGGTGATTCCTAAAGTCCCAAGAAATACAGACTCGGGCTAATTTAAGATAGTAGTAAAAGGAATTGCCTAGTATCTTAGAGGACAACAAATTAAATTGTATAAGCAGTAACGGAACTAAATTTTCACATTGCATTACACTGATAAAAAATAAAAATATATATTGGCTTGGAGCTAATAAAATGTCCGTCGCGAACGATTAGTGGAGATCGGCCCCCACCATAGCGGAAAAGAGCCACCCTCAGGTATTGCGTGCAATATCTCACAGAGGTACTATAAATATCTAGCACGTCTGTGAAGAACAAGGTTTAGGCGAGGTTTGTACGTGTCTTTCAAAGAAAACATGCAGACGTCGGATTTGAGACTCATCTACTTGTATGCATTTAAACTGGGATATGCTGCAGGAATTTCCGCTCGAAATGTTAAAAAAGCGTTCGGAGAGATTAGAGCTAACGAATGAACCCTTTGACGATGGTTCGTGAAGTTTCGAAGCGGAGATACGGACCTGCAAAACGAAGCACGTGGTCAGCTAACTGTTGCTGTTTCTGATAATGTTCTGTTACGCGTGATTGAAGCGGATCCCCGAAAAACGTGTCGTGAGATAGAGGCAGATGTAGATGTCCAACACACGACAGCTGTTCGGCTTCTGGCTGCGCCGGGTATGGTAAAAAACCTGGCCATGTGACTGTCGCATGAGTTGATAACTGCCAACAAGTCTAGGCGTTTGGAAGTCAGCACGTCGCTGCTTTCCAGGTATAAACAGGAACCTCTACTGCCTAGAATCGTCACTTGCGATGAGAAGTGGTCCTTTTTGATAATCGGAAACGACCTCCACAATGGTTTAGCAAGGCACAGCTTGCTGGACAGCATCGTAAGCCACCCCTACACTCGAAGAAGATGATGCTCCTTGTCTGGTGGTCCACAGAGGGGATAATCCATGGGGTTTTTTTGGCAATAGGCCAAACCATCACTGCAGAACGTTATTGTGCTGAATTACACCAGAAGCACGAGAAATGTCAGCAGAAACAACAAGCTTTGGGTAAACAGACATAGTGTTCTTCTGCTCCAGCACAACGCTCGCCCTCATGTCGCATGACGGACGATGCTGACACCAAGTGCTTTAGGCTATGAAGCACTACTTCATCCTGCCTAATTCTCCGGACTTGCGTCCGACAGACTAGCATCCTTTTCGTCGCTTGGATCCCGTTCTGTCCGAGAAACAGTTCACGGCAGACAACGAGGTTCAACGTGCAGTTGATGACTTCTTCGGGTCCCAGCCATGAGACATTTTTCGTTCCGGGATCATGGCTTTGCCGTCCATATCTGTTGGTGCTTTGCCGGACATTTCATTTGCATCAACCGAATATTTGATATATTACGAATAATGTTTAAACCAAAACTTGGAAAATGTTCATATTGTGTATTTTTAAATCACTTTTTAATTCAAATGAATTTTAAAAAAACTGAAGAAAGTTACTAAGGACAAGAAAGTACTCTCAATAAGCAAGTCCAGGAAAACCATCAATCCGTCACTGACCGAAATACTGCGAAGTTACCGTCATCAAATGCTTTAAGGTTTGCACCGAACTTCCATGGTAATAATTTGTGAATAGCATTCATTGATTTCTCATACGGTGATTCAGTTACCATAATCCCACTCTTTTCCTCTTATACTTGGACCTTTCAACACCTGACTGTGTTCTAAAATGTGCACTTAACTAATATTAGCACGATATTGGTTTTGCAGAATTGTTGCACTGGGTAATAACTTACAAAACATCATTATTTCTGACCAGATTTATAGGAATAATAAAAGTGGTACAGGTATGCGTGTCGCAAATGCTCAATATAAATGTAGTAATTAAAACAGTGCAAATAGAGAAATCTGTATCGTAATTGGTAATCAGATGATCTAACTACAGAGATTGTCATGGGAAGCAGAATTTTCAATACCAGTGACATTTATATTTAACGCTAGGGATCGCGACCTCGCAACCCACGCTAAAAATACATTTAATGCACAAATAAAGACATGGTCACAAAGCATATGGAAAAACATGTTACCTTAATTGGTGATATCCCATTTTTTTAGCCACAGTTTGTAAGAAATGATGTTCTTTACAAATGATATACTTGACGCGTTAAAACGTTCTGATTAAATATATTACATTAGGTAATACTGGATTTTACTGGTATTTTTGACATAGTACGTTTCAAATGAGCACATTATTTTACCTGCCATAATCCAACCCATCTTTACCGAGGCTCAGAATCTTCACCAATACTATATGCCCCTATCTTATCCCATTTGCAAAACTTCTTAAGGAATTACGAAAGTTCCTAAAAAAAAAGAGATGTCGGTTACATATTCTGGAGGACTGACTGGACTGTCCGTTGATCGCTGTTTAGAGGATTCATTGTTCGAATGCAATCCTTAATGCTTTCCCTACTGCGGCTGTTCTGCAATAACTAAATCTTACTGTTGCTCGACAAATTTCGTTAATAGAGTGTTAGCTGTATAAAAACTCAGTCCTTCATTACCACACACACACACACACACACAAATAATCACTGCACTACGTTTGTTTCGTGTTAGGATTCTGGTTTTTGTAAAATCCACGTTTCGTGCGAGTGGCAAAATTACTGAGAACCTGTGATAATTCCCCGTTTCTTTTAGCATTTGGGAAAACTTGTTTTATTTAGTTAGTTTTGCTTTGCTTTGCTTTTCATTTGAGATACAATCTGCGGAACCTACTACTGCAAGACATTCGTTGAACTTCCATCCTCCTTCCACCGCATAGAATGCAATTAGGAAAGTGGAATCATGTTAGGAAAACATTGTAAGGAGAGGAAATATCTTACCTTTAAAGAAATATAACACAATACATACAAATAAGTTTCAAAGATCATGTTTGTAAAAATTTAATTTTATTTTATTTTTTAAATTTCACAATGCACAGTTTATTTACTAACATCCAGTTCATTGAAAAGATACAATTTCATTAGTAATAAACATTTCATTTTTTTTCATACTGTAAAACGAAATTTAAATTTAAAAGTTTTGCTAAAAATGAGAGTGAGATATATATCATTATCATCATCGTTAACAATCATGGGAGGAGTCCCGTAGGTTTCCGGCGCTAGGAGGGTCAGATTAAAATCATCTTTGCACAGTTTTGCCAAAAATGAGAGTGATATATTTATCATTATCATTATCATCAACAATCATGGGAAGAGTCCCGTAGGTTTCCGGCGCCTGGACGGTCCGATTACAATCGTCTTTTCGCAGTTTTGCTAAAAATGAGAGTGGGATATTTATCATTATCATCATCATCAACAATCATGGGAAGAGTCCCGTAGGCTTCCGGCGACAGGAGTGGCAGATTACAATCGTCTTTTCACTTTTACTACCAGCGCGTCGGCGCTCATCTAGTAAACCCAAGCATCTTAGTAAAGAGGGGCCAAGGACAAAGTACGTCCGGGAGAGAATTGAGAGGAAACCATTAACTCATTTATGACCCCAAGTACAGGGAAGCTGCCGAAAACACCGGAAAAACCGCAGACAAGATTGCTGGCAGCACCGGCATTCGAACACCCGTCTGAAAAGTCTTCCTCCCACACAGTGTTCAGCGACTGAACCAACTGCGGAATGCCTGTGGTCGAGATATTTAAGAGTAATATAACTCTATGTCTTACTATTAAAGTTTCTCATACTAGCATAAAATCATGGAATGTCCAAAATATTTTTCTTATCCAGTTAAACTAGTTTTTCAGTCAGTATTTTCGGCAATGTTCTATTCGAGAACTTGTTCAATACCTACAAATATCATATTTTTATAAGGAAAGCACAATGTTGCACTAGGAAATTAAGAGTGTCTGGGTGAAGGCATATATATATTTGCCCTATCATGTAATTAAAGATTAGGATCTGCAGTTTTCTTCAAATATTTCTGCAAAGCACTGATAAAACAAATATATTTAATAATTCTCAAAAGTACGACGCGACAGTACACAATATAACTTCTTGAAAATGTAATGAACAAAGTCATACCGAACAATACATTTTTGATGTTTTTATTCGGACATCAATATTATCGGATAAGTCATCAAACTCATTTCTTTCCTGAAATAACATTGAATTAGAAATGTAAATATTTTAACTCACCGCAGTCTTTGCAAATGAGTGAAAAAAATTATGATACCACCTGTAATAACAAAAACGTAAGCAAAACTGTATAGTTCAGCCAAATCAGATTGCAGTTTACTGTTTGTTGAAGGATATTTACAAGACTTTGAAATCTACTTTAAATAATAAGGGCCAAGGATGTATTAGTGGTGAACTTTCGTAATTACCAAGGAGAGGGCGAACGCTCAAACCACTAAATATTCGCCGTGCGTCGTATGGGCTCCCGGATAATAAATACGGGCGTCTTCCTCACCCTTTCTAACTAGCTTCGGTGTCACTTTTCTGTCGGGCACTTTAGCCCAAATCTCCTGGCTACCTATTTCTAAGGGTTGCTTAAGACCTAAGGTCTGCATAAATAGAAAAATTATGCAAAAGCAGCTAATTTTAGTGATTATCGTACGTTTTTTTCACTCCATGAGCAAAATTAAACATTTAGGTTCATAACATTTTGAAAGTTCGCCAAACTTTGATTTCTCTGTTTTATGAAAATGTTTTATAAAACGGAAACTGTATTTAGATTTTGACGGAGAATGCGTTTACCGTTTCGTTCCAGTATTGTGTCCCATGGTAAAAAGCTGTGTGTCCCAAAAAAGTGCACACCAGACTTCCCTCAATAATTCCAAAACTATAAAAGCTAGCAAAAATATAATAACTCAGTTAAAGAGAGGAGGGTCCAAAGAGTCTACCAAAAAAGAGTTCAAAGTCAGATGACGCAACAGTGACTCATTTTGTGGTTAAATCGGCGCTCGGAGGGCGCGATAAAATTAGTATAACTCGAAACCGTGACGTGATAGCAAGTACCGCGACGTGCCATTCCTTTTGTCTGCGCGAGATCTATCGATATCTGTTATAATGTTAGTGAGAAAACGTGCGTAAGTGTGTGATATAGTTGAGACTTTTGTGAAAATTTCAGAAATGTCTCAATACCTTAATTTAAATAGTTTGACTTGATCGCGAGAAAACGTATAATAATTGAAGACAACATGGGAGGCATATGCTTCGTCGACATCACACTGAACGGCAAGTCACGCTTCATTCTCGGATGTTTTTACATTCACTCGAACGTCTCCATCTCGGGCTTCGAAATGTTTCTCTTTGCGATGATGATCACGTACTCCTAGAAAGCCAGCCTTAAAGGTTGACCTGGAAAATATGGATTGTCACAACTAGACTGCAATTCTTAAATTTTCTTTTATTGATTCCGACAGTTTTCATGTTCTTCCAATTGCATTAAACGCGTATTTATAAGATTCACACTATTTCTTTCGTATGAAAATGATGCTTTTCACAAAAGGGAATTTACGATGATGTTAAAGTATTTCTGCGGGCGGTCGTAGTGAGCGATGGGTTTTCCTCTTCGGAGCGCTCCGTGGTAACAATGGCACACACAACAGCAACTACGGCCTCTGTGAATCTTGGAGAGGTGAAAGCCAGTTCTGTGTGACATTGGCGAAAAGACCCAACTCACTGGGTTTTGTTCCAGAATCCTTAGGTTGAATGACCAACTTGAACCCTCAGCTGTGTGCTAATCCCCCACACTGATGTACTTACCTGATTAAAAAGACAAAAAGAAATATTAAGAATGACTCAAGTGTGGGATATTGTGGACCTACCACACTTGAGAAGGACGGTCCACCATGGAATCGACCTGGACTTTCTAACCGGCGTATGAGAAAGCGATCTCGGCTGAGTGAATGTAAGATTGGTGTATGGAATACTAGAGGTATAAATGGTAAGATGAGTGAGGTGATTGAGGAGATGAATAAGTATAGACTGGATGTGCTGTGTGTAAGTGAAACCAAAAAGAAGGAAATTGGGGTAGAACAAGTGAATGGCACGGTAAGTGTGTGATCTGGAGTATTGGATAATATGAGAGGACAGACTGGTGTAGGTGTGATTTTAAGTAAAAGGATGAAGAACAACTTGATTCACTATAGTTGCATAAGTGAAAGAATTATCTGGATTCGTTTGAAAGTGAAACTTCAGAGAATTGTAATTGTTGTAGTGTATGCTCCTTGTGACTCGGATATAATAGCAGGTGATTTCAACGCTAAAGTAGGTGTGCAGAATGCAATTTCTGATAATGTTTTGGGTAAGTTTAATGATCCTTGTGTGAATGATAATGGTAAATGATTAATTGAACTCTGCATTGAGAATGATTTGTGTGTATCTAATACATTTTTCAACCAAAAGTATATACACACACATGCTTGGGAATATCGTACTCTTGGTCAAAAGAGTGTGATAGATTATATTGTTTACGATCATGGTTTGAAACACTTAGTTGTTGACACCCGTGTGATGAGAGGTGCGGATGTTGGTTCTGATCATTACTTGGTAGTGTCACGAGTGAAACTTAATGTTAGTTGGAGGAAAATTAATAGGAAGAGACCCAGGATAGAAAGAATAAAGGTTGATAGGCTTCTTGAAGATTATCAGCGGTATTCTGACTTACTCAGAGAACGACTGAAGGATCTGAAATCTTGTGAGAGGGATGTAGAAAAGAAGTGGGAATGTTTTAAGAACTGTGTTGTTACTGATGCTAAAGAGGTCTGTGGCACCACAATAGTGGGTAAAAATAGAGGTGATGCTTGGTGGAATAGTGAGATTGATGAGACAGTAAAGAAAAAGAAGGAAGCCTATTTGGGGATGTTGCAAAGTAGAGTCACTGGGGATGAATATTGCTGTAAGAAGCGTGAAGCTGCTAAGCTAGTTCGCCACAGTAAGGCAAACGATAGGAAAGAGAAAGTGGAAAGGCATGAACTGGCTTTTTGGAAAGATAGAAAGTCCTTCTGGAAGTACATGAGACTCAGGAAAAATAGGGGAAACAAAGTTGTAAGTTGTGTGAAGAATGAGATTGGGGAAATGATATGGGAGCCCAATGAGTTAAGTGACAGATGGGGTGAATACTTCTGTAAGTTATTAGATCAGAAAAGCAAAGATGGTTCTGGGACAGATGCAGATGATGTCACGATGAGGGATGAAAGCACAGGAGGGATCTCAAGAGAAGAAGTGTGTAAAGCTCTAAAATCTCTTCAGAATGGTAAGGCTCCAGGAGTTGATGGCATAACCGCATAGATGTTGAAGTATGGTGGTGACTCTATAATTGACTGGTTAACTGAAATTTGCCAGTTGTGCTGTGACTTAGTTTATTGCCTTCATTGATTTAGAGAAAGCTTACGACCGAGTCAATAGGACACTTTTGTGGAAGGTATTGAATGAATATGGTGGTACTGGGAATCCACTTAATAGTGTAAAAGCCATATATGCTGGTAGTAGAGCTTGTGTACGAGTGAATGGTGTTTTATCAAAATGGTTTTCCATTGATGCAGGAGTTAGACAGGGTTGTATAATGTCACCATGGCTGCTTAATATATTTATGGATGCATGCATGCGTGATGCCAAAATAGATAATAGTGGTTTATGTTTTGGTGATATCCGTGTGCGCAGATTGCTGTATGCTGATGACACTGTCCTGTTGGCAGAGAGCAAAGGTGAGTTGCAGAGTATATTGACTCGGATGCACGAAGTTTGCATGAAATTCAAACTGAGTATAAATAAGGTAAAAACCAAAGTTATGGTGTTTGAGAGAGGAATGGGTAGCACTGAATGTAATGTAAGTATAAATGGCACTGTGATTGACCAGGTGAGTGAGTTTGTGTATTTAGGAAGCTTGTTTGACAGAGTGAACAAGTTGGATGGTGAAATCAGTAAGTGATTGAATCCTTTTTTGAAAGTCATAGCTGCTCTGGGAGGTTTTCATAGGAATGATGGGTTCTCTAGAGAGTCCCGCATGGCTGTGTATGAAACAATAATTGTTCCTACTCTGATGTATGGCAGTAAAACCTGGGTACTGCAGAAGAAACATAGGAGTCGTTTGTGTGCTGGAGAAATGCGTTACTTACGTGGGGTTTGTGGCAAGACACGATCTGATTGTGTGAGGAATGAAGATGTATTGCAGTTGTGTGATGTAAAGCAAAATGTTGTTAGCAAGGTGAAGACCAATATGCTTCGGTGGTTTGGCCATGTTGAAGGAATGAGTGATGAAATGCTTACTAAGAAAATCTTTTCAGCCCAAGTGGCAGGAAGGAAAGGCAGAGAAAGGCCAAGGAAGACATGGGTGGATCACATTCAGGAGTGTCTGCGTGAGAAAAAGATTATTTAGTATGAAGTATAAAAGATCTAGTGTACGGCGTGTAATGGATATCAGTGAAGCACGAGTTGTATGTCAAAATCGCTGTAAATGGCGAAGTTTGATACGACAACAATAAGTAAAAATATCTGGAAATTTGTATTTCTTTTTGGAGCTAACCTCTGAATCTCAGAGAACAGCTTAGTGATATGATATGATGATGTAATGATGTTAAAGTATTTGTAAGGAACTGAATCTCGGATTGTTGCTGCAAAAGAAAGTACTCTGTATGGAAAGTGGCGAACGGCGTTTAGTTGAAATAATACACATCTTCACTATAGCACTTCTATGTGCAAACTAGAAAATTACATAGGACGTGCATTCGAGAAACTTAATTCATGATCCATGAATATTAGCTCTCCAGCTGAAATGTGCTAGAAAAAAGACATACCTCAACCACCTACCACAAATAACAGGACTTTACTCTAAAGTCATGTGACATATCTCAGTTGGGCACCAGCGGAAATAATTTGGATTTGCCTGTAGACCAGTGGTTGCTATACTTATTGAAAAATAAGTGGGAAAATCCTCTTAATGCGTGTGTAGATAATTGGACAAAGAGTTCTTTTATCCGAAGAAAATGCGTGAGACCAAGTTCCAAATCATTGTAGCTTGTCTAACATTAAAGCTTGCGTTTGCGTTTTGTGAATTATCTCTCTGCCAAAGAAAACGTGTGATTTTCTCCAAGGTGCTTCAATTATTACAGAAAATACGATTTTAAATGTATGATTTGAGCTGGAAACTGCATTCCTGGCATTTGTTTTTGTAAAACACTTAAATTTTAATATACTGAATAGTACATTGCACGAATGAAGAAAATTGTCTAGGACGTGTTACTCTTAAGGAAATGTATGTGATTTGGCTCATGTCGTCTACTTCTGTAAATCTAAGGTTCTCGAAAAAAGAAATTCCCAAGTGAGTTTTATACACTGATTTCTTTAAAATTTAAAATAAAATGTTGTACTATTAACTGTTTCCCAGTAATAAACTCATCAATAATTTTGGAACTGCTTGTTTTTCCAAGTCCTCGTGCTTGTGAGTAAATGTGAATATATTATAGGCCAAAAAATTCACTTTTGATTTGTTTGCGGGGTTTAAAGGCCAGAATTAGCAACAAAATCACCCGACCTTA
The DNA here is from genome assembly GCA_039090855.1 of Macrothele yani. Classification (NCBI taxonomy): domain Eukaryota; kingdom Metazoa; phylum Arthropoda; class Arachnida; order Araneae; family Macrothelidae; genus Macrothele; species Macrothele yani. The sequence goes on from CM077034.1 coordinate 126,481,919, forward strand.
ATTCAGGTCTGCTGGTTTCACGCATGGACCCGTGCGGTAGGGCAAGCTCCTCATACAACATACACATGTATATATGCTTCTGCGGGATTCAAAAGCCAGTACAAATCTCGGACGATTGATTATTAGCAAAGCCTCATATCATTCGGCGTCTATGAAGCATTCTTGTCTTCCTTTACATTTTCTTATATAACTGTGTCGTTTCTCTTTTTCTGTACATTTGAAGAGTGTTCGTTCTACTTAATAATTATGAAATTTTAACATATATAACAAAGTTTAGAACAATTTGTACTTAAATAATATGTTCAACATACAAAAATGTGTTGAATATATTCATTTTGATTTTAATCTGCTTTCTGATATTAACTGATAGATACTGTATTATTCCATATGTCTTATTCACAGTAAAAAAATTTTACCTATATATACGTCTGCGGATCGGATGGTAAAGCGATCAAGCATGCTCGTAGTCAGGCCCTATCTTTATGCTTCAAGCAAGTAAGGAAATCTCCAATTCAGAGTCGTGCAATGAAGCCCTTACTGCACAACACTGAATTGAATTTCGTTATTTATTAATCGTTGTATTTAATATGAAAAGAAAAACAGAAGTATAGTTCCAATTTATCTTTTTAATTAGGTATTAAAATCAGTGCGATTGTTCATTTTAGCATTTCTGAATTTGAATTTCAGGCTTAATTCTATTGTCGTTATATGCTTTACTTTATCTACGGTTTTTATTGAAACTTTTAATTATAAGAAAATAAATAATTTTTCGGATGCCAATTCTGTGCGTCCCTGACCTCAAAGTATTGCAAATGCTTGAAGAAGCATGGATAACGAAGTATTCAATTTTAGAATAGATTTCGAGTGCCTGAGAAACTCCAACTGTAACTCTAAACGTAACAACTTGCCTTCTTAAGTAAAACGAAATTAGCATGTTCACTAAATGTAGATACGCCTTTCAGATTAGCTACTAGCGAACGGGACGTGCTAAGCCGTCACCATGACGTCTCGGCAACAGCAAGTTTTCAACGCGTGCTAGTACCCTCGTTCCAGTACAACGTCAGACCTTCGCATATGCATACCAAGAATACAAAAATAGGTCAAAACTCCAAACCAACGGAAGAAATGTGGACGTCATCGTGCAATTGCGGTGAGATGAGACTGCCCACCTTGGTTACAAGAAAAGTACGGAAACCTAGATGCAGATATTATCAGAAATTAAGGGTTTCGCGTTCACAAGTTCACTCACAAAGACTATCTGTCGTACAATGGGACAAAGAAATTATGGCCGTTAACGTCAGTGGCAGTTTCCTTCTCGACTGCAAAATACCTGAATATTAGGATGGAGTTTCCAAAGGCCTGTCGCAAGTAGACTGAAGAGCACTAGAAAAAACGCTATCTTGTTTGACGAAACATTGTTTCACATCATCATACCAATAAGAAGGTGCGTGTACATCCTAAACAACACACAGTGATGAACGCAGCTTTCCAAGTTGGTGCCATACCGACTGGCGGATGCGGTGCAAGAGTTTGTTGTGCGTTGACATAGGCTTTCTTAAGACCCTTCGTGCCTGTTCCGGTGCATTCACATATGGACCTTCTTAAGACCTTTCGTACACGCTGCGGAGCGTTCACATGGGCTATTCTTAAGACGCTTCGTACCTCTTTCGATGAATTCACATGGGCTTTCTTAAGACAAATTCGTACCAGCGGCGGAGCTTTCACATGGGGTTCCGTAAGACCTTTTCGTACCTGTTGCGGTGCATCCACATGGGCTTTCTTAAGAACCTTCCTACTTGTAGAAACCACCACCACCAGCACAAGGTGTATCAATATCATCTGCGGCAATTAATAATATTTCTGAAAAATAAATTTACTATTTTAAAACTGATAGATTAGATGTCCGTTTGCTTTTCTTCCCATTCTATATGTTATAGTACGGCTGTATAATTGTCTCAATTCCTCCCTTAACGATTGAGCTTCGATCCCAGTTGGGGTAACTCCAGCAGGATAATGCGAAAAGCCCACCAGCCTCGTTGTTTGAGGATGGTTCAGGGTACATCAAGAATGCTTCCAGATATTGCTCTGCAATACAAATTCACAAGACGTGAATCCAATCCAGCATCTGTGGCTTGTGTTGGAATAGCAAATCCCATCTACGATAGTCCAATCACCTAACTAACAGATGTTTAAAGGATATGTTGTGATGTATTTGTAGCAGATACCTAAAGGAATCTTATAGAGTCCATTACTCGGAGGGTAAGAGCTGTTTTTGTGGCACGTAGAGGACCAACATACAGGGAGGTGATCATAATATTTTATCTCCTTCGTGTTTGGATGCCCAGTTTATAACTGTCTTGCTTAAGGTGGTTCCACCGAAAATCTATGCCTTATGTTTCCAATGGTAAAATTTCTTTACACATTTTCTTCGCAATCAATGCATTCTCAAAGATGAAAATTTTCACATCGATGAAACTAACTTTAGTTATGGTTATGTAATAACAAGTATTAAGTTTCCCATGCTATAATTTAAAGTTAGTTTTAAGTTTTATCGATATGTAAATTGCCGTCCTTGGGAATCATTAATTGCGAAGAAATATGTAAAGAAAGCAGTTTTACCATTAGAAACATAAGGCAGATATTTTAGGTGGATTCACCTTAAGAGTCAAGCTTACACTCCTACACTCTAATACGTATCTGCGCAGACTTCCTGTGAAAGCATTTTCTTCCCGTTTCAAAATTTCTTTACTTTTCACCCTTGCGATGGCTCATTGTTTGGATACCTGACTTGAATGGAACACGGGTTGTAAAATTAGTTTTAATTACTTAGAAGGTATGTAATTTATTTCCCTTGAATGAACAGCAGAAGACATGAAAAACTAAAAACTTATTTTGGACAGAACGATATCAAAAGAGCTCAGCGTTAATCCAAAGCTCCCGAACCTTTTCAGTATTTGAGGAGATGTATCCTGCTGTGTCCTGAATGTTTTTATTACTATAATATTAAATATTAATCAACTTCTTCCTCAATTAAGACTTGGAAATCAGCGAATCATGCGCAATAAAATGTTCTAGACGCAAATCGCATAGCCTTAATTTTGTATCTTCGTTCGGAATGTTTTGTTCTATAATTCCTTTTGAGTGTTATTTAAATTTGGAAATAGGTATTAAAATAAGAAACATTCATGTTTTACTCATATTTTTTATTATGATTTAAAATAAAGGTCTTTCAGACCATGTGTTCCTTAGAACGTAATGTGGAATGCCTACCTAGGATGCTGAAAATATTAATATTCACTCTGACGTTATAACAGTAAGGATGACACAAACGTGGCCACACGTTGGTTGATAGCAAATTAGCCACACATAGAAACAAAATTCTAAATTAAATGTTTTCATTTTCACAACAATTTTCCTTCCTTCAAAATGTGGCGTTAATACTGAATTTCAAGCCTCGTGCTTATTAGTGTTCCCCATACCTTATGCTATCAATTTAAAAGTAATGTTTTTTATTTCACATTACTTTTCAAGAACGTCGTCTTGCAGAATTTAAAGCATTTTTTGGACAACCGTCTTGCTATTAGCATCCAAGCGTGATTCATCACTTTACATGTTAATTCATATAAGTTGTTTTATTCAATTTTTTCAGAGATATTTTGAGGAAATTCAAACTCTTTTTAGCGATACTTGCTGTTTTACAGATTTCGGTTATTCACTAAGTTCAAGGTACTTATATTTACAGGACATTGCTTATGCGATTGCCAAACAAAATGGTATATAAGAATGAGTATCCATAGGTTAAGTTATAAAAAAGTGGTCAAGTGGTGCATAAAATCCCATGTTGGGGAAAACAGGACGAGGCTCCACGAAGTGTTCCAAATTGGGAGTATATTTAGACTTCTGTTATTTCATTGGCACTAAAGTTATAGAAATTTAGACCACGTGCTTAAATATATTATAAAAAACCAGGACACGATTCTCATTCGCAATTTCAGCTTTACCCACTTTGGTTAAAACCCATCAGTAGAAAGAGAATTAAATGACGCGTAAAATAGATTTTTTACGTGCAACACCTCCCATAGATTTCAAGGAATTCATTTCTTGTACACAGTATTTATAGAAATTTCATGCCCAGCCAATATACCGCATTTACTTGAATCTAATGCGCTCCTTACTTCTCAGCTACAAAAATTCGTATCTTTTCTTAATACTCGTATACTAAGACATAAGAAAACTTGAATGAAATACAAACTTATGAAACTTACGAAATATGTAAATTCCTGAATTTGTTTAAATTCCACATAATTTCAAATTATGTATTGCTCACTTAATCTCTCCAACTACATCCTCCGATATTTCACTGCAGGAATCTTTATTGCTGCTTTCGGCTGTGGTTTCACTGCTGGATTGTTCGAAGATGGCGTCCGTCGTCTTCAGTGCCATCCATTGCATTGGAAATGACGCACTTCAGAAAAGAAAGCTTTACTAAATCATTAACAATGAACTCCCAGGCATCTACAATCCATTGTGCTATTACAGAGGGTAAAGATTTTTTAACACATCCAGTTTTTGTCAGTTCTGTGTCTCCCCATGTAAGCCACGCATTATAACGTGATCGAATTGCTGCTTTAAAAGGTATATTCACACAGACATCAAGGGGCTGAAGTTCAGAAATCATGCCTCCAGGCACAACAACTAAATAAGTTCTGTTTTTAACAATCCTGGGATCACCGAGTTGTATGCATGTTTCTTGAATGAACCCAATAGAAGCATGGGCCATAGTCGCCCAGCACCTAGTCGTCGAAACTACTCTTTTTGAAGCAGTCATTAACCAGTTTTTCGGTCATCGAGCCATTTTCTTAAACTCTGACATGAACGTTCTAAGGAAAAGTCTGTTTATTCGGAAATGTTTTTCTCTTGAAAATGACATACGGTGGTAGCTTGTTCCCATCGGCGGTAATAGAAATCATGACCGTCATTCGGAGCTTTTCGTTTGCTCTTGTTAGTACTTTAACTTGCTCTGCACCAATACTTTCTACAGTGTAATTTAATGGCATATCAAAATGCAATGGTGTTTGGTCAGCATTTCCTTCTATCTTAAAACATGGTTCTCTTGCTTTCTTACTGATATGACGAACTTGAGAAAACTTCATAGCTTTTCTTCAAAGTCAGATGGCATTCTCTAACTTATTGAAGTACTCTACCTGAGAAAAAAATCATTTTCTTTTTCATAAAATGGCAAATCCATCCTCTTGAAGCAGTGAACCTTATACTGGATCCAAGTTCACGATAAATGTATCATGCTTTTTCCTGAAGAATTCTACAATAACCGGAAAACCTGATGCACGCTGCTGCTTGAAATGATATAGCCGATCGTCAATTTCGGGAAGTCTACCCGTCTCAGGTTCCAAGAACGTCTTTCTTGTTTTGGTGCACTGATTCAGCTTTTCCTTCTTCCAAAGCCCTAAATTCACTTCTGAAACTACATACTCCCTAAAAAAGGCGCGATTGCTATTTTTCTCTCCATAGGCAACCACCTGCAGTTTAAACTCTGCTGGATAATGGCAGCCGTTTTGAATACATCTCTCAGTAGTATGATCCAAGTTCAATAACAAAATGCAGTATTTCTTTCAGATAATAATACTATTAGGCAAGCGATTGTCCGTATTTTATATCTTTCGTGGAAGCTTCTTAACAAATGTAGAAGAATGGGAAAAGTTGGAAAAGTCCGTGGTTATAGCAACAATCAGACGCTCAGAGTAAATTCCATCCGCTGGCGCGCCACAAATACGACGTCCTAGATTGTCAGGCATTTGCGATACTCCCGGTGTACGTATTTGTCATCGATTCTAAGGCAGACCCGGATAAATAGGTTTGATTTTGAAGGAAAAAGGGCGCGATAGATTCGAGTAAATTCAGTATTTTCAATAGTTTTAAGATCAATTCCGCATAGTTTATAACAGATTGCGAACTATCTTTAAAATTCAACAGTGCAGTTTCTGTGAACTGCTCCCAAGAAAATGCCTATTATTGAACTTCAGGATAGCATACATTGGATTTTAAATAAGTGAAATTATTTTTCCTAAAACTATAGTGAAAATAACATTCCATCAGGACGTTTTCTGAGAACTATAGTGTTCGACAATCAAGCTGTCAGAGGCTATTAATGGAACGACACATTTTGACAATTTTGACTTTTCTAATACAATATATTTATTGTCAATCCACGGTGCCTACTTTTTTCACACATTGACTATGACAGTAATTTATTAAAGTAACTGGAATCCATACCGACAATTTCGAATTCATTTCTTTGTTTCTCAGTTTCTTTTAACATCCAATGGATTCTGAATCTCGAATGATGGTATTTTGTTAAAATGTTTGGTTGCCGGGAGGGATGACTTAAAAATATTTTGGATTGAATGATACTTTAAAGTAGTGGTTTCTAACGTTAAGTTAGTCGCGGGCCACTGACTGTAAATAAAGATAAAGCACGGACATCGCCACTCCCCCACCCCGATTAACAACAGGCAACTAAGGAAAACTACAGTTTATTTTGTAAACAAATATATTAACTTAAGTGAATTTTATCTAACTTAATGTAACTAATTTTAATTCACTAAAATAATGCTTAAAATAACTCAAACCAACTGAAATTGCTACTGTCTTACTTGAGATTATAATTAATGTGATTTTTGGGCTTGCATTTGTTTCACTAGATGTGGAATTCGCGGGCTGATACTGCTGCTTAAAGCTAGTCGTATGTCGTTGTTTGCGTTCAGCCAATTTATTTGCTTGTTATTAATCAATAGCAGAGTAGATAATGCCTGTTCACACAAAAACGTTATCGAAAACAGCATAAGATACCGTATGGCGGTTCGCAGAATTCTTGGATAGGAAATGAACTTCTTACACAACAACTTCTAGATTTTCTCACCAGATTCAAGTGAATCCGTGCAGTTGCTATCGTTTAGAAATCAATGACCTCTTCTTGGATTTCATCAGGAAGATCCTTGGGCTTGACATTGAAAGGACCGCGAATTAGTTCCTTAATGGGAGTTTCAACTTTCTCATATTCTGGAAAATAACAGTTGAATTCGTCTTTTAGTATTTGCATATGACGGAATACGATATGATGGACCTCTGCTGGGACATAGCGTATTTCTTGTCATGAGCAAAGATTTTCATAGTCAGAAATGACGAATAAGGTTTTCCTTAATTTTGTCAATCCGTTGATCTATTTTGCGAAGAAACGCGCGAAGCTTGTTTTCAAACACAAAGGTGATTGCCACACTTCCCAATTTTTCATTCCTAGAACTTTGCATCTGCAAATTTAGCTGTTTCAGAAATGGATGAAATTATCCATGAGATAGTCAAGTTGCATTTCGAAATGTGGTTCACAAAACTGCTCCAACAAAGAATTCAATGTTTCTCGATTATAATCACTTTCAACTTCTCTCTCAGCTTATACAAGCGTTTCAGTATGTTTTCGTTTGAGAGCCAACGAGCATTAATATGAAAAATTAGAGTCTCATGCTGAGCGTCCAAATATACACATATTTTTATGAAAACGCGTGTATTTAGTACACTATATTTAACATTATTCACTAGCTTTATGACCAGTTTGATCACAATAGCTAAGTCATCAGGCAACAATTTGGACGCTAGTCCTAGGTGATGAATGATGCAATGCGTCGTCAATATGAAGGAGTTCTTCTCTTCCACCAACGTTACTAAAATCAAATCCGTTGGTAGCATAACGGGAGCATAGTCAGCACAAAACCCAGCAAAGTTTTCTCATTCAATTTTATGCTTCTCGAAATAATCGAAGGTTATTTTCATGACGTCCTTTCCTTTCGACGTAGTTTCCAATTCTTCTGACAGTAGCAATTCTTCTTTGACGGTGTTATCTTCGGCTAGAAATCGAACGAAGTCAAATAATTGACCACACTGAGCAACAGCAGTACTTTCCTCACACTGCAGAGCAAAATAGGGAGAATTTTTAATTTCAATTACGAGCTGCTCTTCAGTGTTCTATGACATTTTTCTATTCGCGCCTTCACGGTGTTATTCACTAACGGAAATTCTTGAATTTTCTTTTAAGCTTTCTCCCCTAAAGCTTCTTGCACTGCTCTTAGAAAACATGGTTTCACTAATGTTGCACCAATGCTATGAGTTTTTTTACTTTGGAATTAATTGTGAACTTTCAGATGATGCGGAAAATACTTTTTCCAGACATTTCAAAATTTGTACCACTTTTTCCGAGTTTCATTTTTTAAGTTATCGAACTCTCCTGCAAAGCATTGTGGTGGACGTTCGCTCAAATAAGGATGATATGTCTTTTAGTGGCGTTCCAGCTTTGCGGGTTTTAGTTATCATAGCTGAGGATTATAGTACAAATAACACACTGGATTCGAATCTCCTTATTTATTTCTATTGCGGTGAACCCGAATTTTATATAGCCACTATCGCATTTCGTTTCCATTTTCTTACACAACCCAAAATAAGTTATAGTGCCAATTAACAATGTCACAAAATGTCAATCGAGCAAGAACACTCATGGAAATCAACCTTGGCAGACTGCTGGCTACTGACTGCGCTGTAGCGTTCTGCACTGCAGCGCATGTGCACTGCTCATGCTGAAGCGCAACGATGAGTACGGTTGAGGTCGGTCGGCCTTCAGCTCAACCACGTATGCAAGTCCGTAATTTTTACTCTCGTATGTATATTGACTCTCGTAAACTCGGATAAATATCGTATCTTATTATACTTACATGTTGGTAACCCCACAGACCACTTTTGAGATTCTCGCGTGCCAGAGGTGCTCGGCGGATAACCAGGTGAAAACCACTGGTTTAGAATAAAGATCAATGGGCAGTAATATTAAAAGACGGTAAAGTAATATTGAACATGAAAGACACGCTTTTCTCTTTAACAAATATGGTGTGTTGTTTCTTTTTTTCATAAAGCCTTTTAAATTGCGAAAAATTGTACACATCAAATATTTAGATTAAATTTTAATTTACATACAATTTCATATTGGTAATATAGTGGCACCTGGTTACTTCATTGCTGCTTCAATGCTCAAAAACTTCTTCAGTCTTTGAGATCACAAATTGATAACGAGGAACAGTGCACCAATTAAGTAGTAAATAGTTCACTGTACTAGTGATCCTATTTATTGGCGTAGGAAGTAGACACATTACCGTTTCCAAGCTTTCGCACATCAACCAGATGGCTTTTTTAAGGAAGTTAGACAGAAACTGCCGAGAAAGACATCTGGTTGATGTACGAATGCTTGGAAACGCTAATGTGTCTACTTCCTACTCCAATAAATCGGATCACTAGTACAGTGTTACTATTTACTACTTTGAGATCACTTTACTATTTTTGACTCTCCAAGAATTTAATAAAATACACTTAGTATAATATAGATTAGTTAATTATGATTGCGCCATATTTGTGATCTTCTAAATCTGTGACTGGGATGCACTTTCTAAATCAAAATGTGATATTTACTCCCAACATTTTGATAATACAAATTTTGTAAATACTCAGTATTCTCAAAAGCGCTGACAGCATAACAAAGTTATAATACATTATAACTTTTGTCCTTTTTTTTTTGTAAGAAAATTTTGCATTTAAAGCAGCTGATTTTTAATTTTAATTGTCCCTCTACCGTGTCTTTGCATACCCTTATTAATTTAGAATTCTTGTCCTAGATGAAGAAAATGTTTCAAATGTGTAATAAATAGTTGTATTATTTTAAGATATTCATTTTCTTGTAGAATATGAGGAACCTACTGTTAATTTATTTACCTGCTACATTACAGGATCACATATACACACTTACTTTCAAAAGGATATGTGAGTGACGGATACAGACAAATTACACGTCTCGCGTTACATCATCATTCGGCTTTGTCTTTCTTTGAATAGTCTCTATTTCAATAAGTTATCTGGGTCACGCATAAGAGATATCTCTCAATAAAATACTACGATGTTTTCCATTCACTGCAGTCAATACAAATTTCTTAGGTCATAACCATTAAGCTGTACCGCTTTCTTTGACCAGAAGAAGTGTTACCACAATCGCATTGAAGCAGCTGTATTGAATCGATTATAAACAAATTATATTGGATGAAGGAAATATAATGTTTCAGATCAAAACCTTTGCGAATATCCAGTTACAACGAATGCATTTGTGAAACACATGCTGGAGATTCAACCAAATTATTAGAACACAATAATTGAGCTGAAACTTCTTTCAAAGCATTAAATGAATTCTAGTCGCAAGGAATAACACAAGAGTGTGGTTATATTTATGATCTTGTTTGCTGAATTAGGAAATCGTAAGAACCAATTTGGATAAACAGTGCTGTTTCTAGCGCAAACGGAGGAAAAAAATGTTCGTCAAAAATTACAGTTACCAAGCTTTTTTTTCTGATGCTTTTCATTTTGTGAGTCGTAGTATATACGCTTAGGTAATAGAGTTCCATACTTCGAATTTGTTTACAAATCACGCACAAGTTCCACTAAGCAATGCTCGATTTATTACTTCTTAATGGAAAGGAATATATGCGGGTAATCTGTAAAGGAGTTTTATTTTTAATCAAATACTTGGCCAATGTTAAAAAAACCTTTCAAGCTGGGAAGAAGCTAATAATGAAGTATTTTGGAATATGAAGGACACGTCTGTCTTATGTCAGCTGTAAGAGTTTTTTATTCTTGGTTGTGTAAAAGTATGACTGTTTCGCAGTTTTATAAACATACCTGAAACTAAAACAATTGAACGACAATTTAGGAACTATATTTCACAATATTTAAAAAGATTAGGGGTACTTACGTATTAACGCCACCGCAGCAGAAGTTGTGCTAATGCGCCAATAAAGAGCAATCTTGTTGTTCGCACGCGCAGGCAAAGTAGTCAATCGGATTTCGGTGGAAAATGGGCCAATATAGAGTTCAACATAGATTCAAAACAGTCTCTATTTTCTTTCACCTGATGCTGTCGCCATATGAACGTATTAACGCCACCGCAGCTACAGATTTGGTGGTTTAAGGGCCGTCTACACCTAACATTTTGCGACAAATCATAAAATAAAACACTTTATTTAAAAACAAAGAAGTCAATCGGATTTCGGTGGAAAATGGGCCGATATAGAGTTCAACATAGATTCAAAACAGTCTCTGTTTTCTTTCACCTGATGATGTCGCCATATGAACGTATTAACGCCATCGCAGCTACAGATTTGGCGGTTTAAGTGCCGCCAATCTACACCTAAAATTTTTGCGACAAATCATAAAATAAAACACTTTATTTAAAAACAAAGTAGTCAATCGGATTTCGGTGGACATAAAGGCAACAAAGAATCCAAAATATAAATGTCTGCGCGTGCGAACAACAAGATTGCTCTTTATTGGCGCATTAGCACAACTTCTGCTGCGGTGGCGTTAAAATCCCAAATGCGCATTTTCGTAGCACTAAAAAATGACGTCAAAAATCAGCAAACAAAAAGGCAACAAAGAATCCAAAATATAAATGCCTGCGCATGCGAACAACAAGATTGCTCTTTCTTTATTGGCGCATTAGCACAACTTCTGCTGCGGTGGCGTTAATACGTAAGTACCAGATTAAGTTTCCAACATCCTTTTTTTTTACAGCGACTCAATAGCCGTTTTTTTAAGACTCGATACAGAGGTCCGAAAATGATTTTCAGTTTATGAAATATTATATAAGAACACTTTTTCGATACATTACTGTTTACTTTCAGTATTAAGGACCAAATGCGAATTAGAAATAAGCCACCCAGGAGATATTTTTTATTAACAGTGATTCAAATAAAAAATGTCACCCTTTCGTAGTTTCATTCCGCAATGTTTAGAAAGAATGTCTATCGCTACAGGAAGTTTTAAGTTATTTTCAAAATTTCTCTTTCATTCATTGCTCTTCCCACCTCGTGGCCGAAGTTAGCACCACATGAATAAAATTTTATTGGTAACATTTTTTTTTTCAATATGAGTTCCGTGGGCGAATTAAAGGACATAAGTACTATAATAAGCGAATTCTGATGGAAAAGAAAACTGCTTCCTGATGGAAAGCTAGGATGCACTTTAATCATCGGCCCCAGTCGTTTGCTTTAGCTAACGCCCCGCTGGAATGATGGAGAAAACGTTTCGCGATAAGTGGCGCTGCAGCTGCTTCGGCGTTATTTGCTCCTTTACTGCTTGCATTACGTAATCGGTGTGTGTTGTGCGGGAGCAGTGTTAGGGGCGCGAAATATGCGGCGGCGCGGAATGGGTGTATTTGAAAGGAATGGGTTTATTTTGTAATATGGCTGGCCTTGAAAAAGGCCTTTATGGAATGCGGAAAGTTCAGTTGTTGTTAGCTACTTATAACGACGAAAAATAAGTGTTTTCTCCTCATTGAGAACCTGTCTATCTAGTACGAATATTTAAGTGGAAAATATTAAGTACTAGGGAAGAACTGTTTGATTAAAGCAATCATCCCCTCAAAACAGTGTTCAGAGGAAAGACGACGATTTTGTCGAAATAAATATTCGAGAATGTGGTCTGCCAAGTGATCTTTGTGAATTCCAATAAATCGTGTGCATTTGAGGCACCGCCAATTGCTCTCAACACCTTGCGTGTGCGCCCCAGAAGTCGGATCAACGAAATTGAGCGAGTGTTTTAGTGACAGATGTTGGAAACCACAGGATGCAAGATTGCGGTACGCAGCCACTGATCCATGATTTCAGTACTTCTAGGTTGAACATGCTTCTGGATGAGCGGCAGCAATGTGTGAGCAGAGCGGTTATTCTCCGTGCAGATCTCAACCCTGAATCGTTTCGAATCTCGTTCAAAGATGCCAAGCATCCAGGTGCCCTTAACGAGACGACCACGATCATACTTCCGCTTCCCAACCTTCGCCTCATCCACTTCTACGATTACACCAGGGCCTCCAAAATGTCCTTCGTCTTGTTTGTAGGATACCATAAAATCTGCGACTAGTTCTGACGATATCGGCAGGACTTTGCAACAGTATTGGAAGCAACGAACATGGATGAAAGTGGTGATCACATCGACTTTGATCATGGAAGCACTGTGGGCTAAAGACAGATTGTTCATTGTACCGCACAAATTGTACAAACCCTCAGATTCACGAGGGCAACAGCATCAAGGGTACATCGTGAGCTTGCTATCAAAGGACGCATCACGCCCACAGAACAAGCGGTGGACGATCACACCCTACTGATGACCGGGGTCGACGAAGATGTCGACGGCCTTACAGACTGACAGCTTGGCAACGGCGGCGAAACAACTTTAAACCTGAATGTCGGAGGACCAAACAGCGTCAGCCAGAGAATGGTACGACGCCTGTTATGTACCCTCGGCAACGGGAGCCGACGCCTTAGCCGTGTGTGATTGTTCAATGCTCGTCGTTGAAAATAATTGGTCGCCTGGTGCCAGGAACTAAAAACTGGACCTCTCCAGAATGTCGTCGCGTCGTGTGGTCAGATGAATCCCGTTTCTGCCGTTCCAAGCTGACGGGAGGGTGCGTGTGTGACGTCCACAGCATGATACTGTGGCTCATGCTTACCAGTTCAGCCTTGATCAAGGCGGTGGTGAATCTGTGATGGTTCGGGGTACCTTCTCACAAACACATTGGGTTTCTCAGCGTGTCTGAAGAGTTCCGCCCCAATATCCGCCACGATACTGTCATGGCTGAAGGACCACTCATCTTGATATGGATCCATCCAGCCTGCTTTCAAAGCTCCCATATTAAAACCTGTTTGCCCTCTGAATGCCTTGGAGCCGAAGATGAGATCTATGCATCCTGGGCCTACATCTCGGGCGCAGGTGAGGAGAAATTCTGTACAAGGAATGGCTGTCACTACCTCCGGAATCTCCTGGATTATATGTCTAGGCTTCTACATGTTGTTATTGGCGCTAGAGGAGGACCAATACTCTATTAAGTTGGTATTTTTAATGTGCCCATGGAATTTTCATACACGGTTGAATATGCCATTAGCAATACATGCTTTAATTCCACCAATTTTTCTCTATTCTGTTAACAGTAGCTGTTAAATGCTTATCATGTTTCTTATATTAATACATGACTGATCATTTTGACTTTATTTCGCTACTTGCCATCTCCGAATATGACTGACCATTAATGTATGACTGACGATTATAACGGTATTTCGCTGACTGTCATCTTCTAGTTTTGGCAACACAATTATTTCCCTTTTCTTAAGGAACATAGCAGAGCACAATAGCCCCCCCCCCACATATTTTTACCTGTTCCTGTTCAGCTAGCCTGATTATTGCCATGGTAACTGTAGCAGATAAAGTACCTCATGGTTTATTATTTCATTTTGTTAAATATAATATAGTCTGTTTAAATTAATATTTAAACCAACCTCCCCCCCCTCGTGTGCAAAACTGTCGCCCCGTAAATTATGTATATACCCTATACCTTAAAGGTAAATTCTGTATTTTAAAGGTAATTTGGCAATATTGCTTCTGTGATTGAAAGTAAATTCTAATCGAAAAGTGTTAGAAGAGCAAATGAAATAATTCACTACTGTCTGTAAAAATGTTGACACCAAGAAAGAAACAAGCAACTCAAATAAAATTATATCACAGATCACTCATGTCGCTGGAGATAACTGATCACATTTTTTTAATGATTGTTTAACGACCACCGTGAACAACTCAGTGGGCCGCCCCGGTGGCGCAGTGGTCTAAGGCGCTGGCCTCTGATCATTCGTCCGTAAGGGTGCGGGTTCGAATCCCGGTGAGGCATGGATGTTGTGTTTGTCTTACGGCATTGGCTCTCTCCCTTCCCTGGAACCAGTGACCCTAAATTAGGGACGGGCGACGGCTTATAGCCCATTGAGTTGCTCACGGTGGTCGTTAAACCTCCAATCAAAAAAAAAAAAAAAAAGAACAACTCAGTGGGCTATAAGCAGTCGCCCGTCCCTAATTTTGGGCCCCTGACTCCAGGGAAGGGAGAGAGCCAGTGCTGTAAGACAAATACAATATCCATGCCTCACCCGGATCCGAATCCGAATATATCTCGGACGAATGATCAGAAGCACATCGCTTAGACCCCTGCGCCATCGGGAGGCTGATTACATTTGTAGAAATATATAAGATTTTTCTCTTCAAAACTTACTATCGTGTTAAGCTACCACGAACAACAACCACTGCTGCACGAGGTAGTATTGAATGGAAGAGAGTTTGTATATCCCCTCAAAAGACTGCCTGCCAGGGTGCTTCTATACCAGTCCAGGGTTCATTTGCCGTCACGGGTGACGCGTTTAATGGGCTACCATGTCTCAAACATTTTCGATGGGGGATATATCTGGTGAACGTGCAGGCCAGGGGAGAAGCGGTGTCAATAGTGCATAGAAGAGGTCTTGGAAATTCCGGGTCACATACACCCGAGTATTTTTCTGCTGGCATTTAGCGCCATGACAACTATGAAGGAAGGGTGTCAAGTCTTCCTCTGAAATACCCAGATAAGTTGCTGTCAGTGGAAGGTTTCCGCAATTAGTATCAGGAAACACCGTGAATTGAACCCCATGGTGGCCCAAACAATGACGCTTGCTTTTAGGCCAGCATGAAGCTGAAAATGCAGGCTGCAAGGAGCTGTTCGTCACAATGTTTTCGAACACGAATGCAGCCATCATGATGTATTAATTTGAATCGTGGCCCTTGAGAAAACATTACCTGTTGCCAGTCAGAAACCCACTGTCTGTGCTGGAGACTGTTGCAGTCTGTGGTTGAGGGTCAGAGGAATGCGCAGGAATTCGCTGTTAGCGACCGGTTCTCTGTTAAGCAACCTGCATCGAACTGTGCAAGAGGACAGAGGCTGATTTGTAGATTCTACAGCAACTGTTCTATAACATAGAAAACGTGCCATGGTTCGAAGGGCACCGTCACTCGAAGGTGTCCCTTAATGGATATTTTACTGTACCAGACGCCAAGAACCGGTCATAAATTTTTAAAATGACGCCTCTGCAAGAAATCACTACTGTCCCTTAAACCGATCTTCAAGTGAAAGAATACAAAATCAGTTGCTCTCTTTCCTAACAGATTAGAACATCCAAGATAAAAATTGACATGCTTCTCTAATAGTAGCACAATATTTCAGGTGAAACATACTTGAAATCATAAACAAAACCTCATTAGCTATATCATCATCATCATCATCATCATTGTCAACCATTATCAATCCACTGCTGGACGAAGGTCTCCCCAAGTTTCCTCCACAACGGTCTGTCTTTCGCCAGTCTCCTCCATGTCACTCCCGCATATTTAGTAATTTCATCCACCCATCTCCCATGTGGTCTTTTTCTGGGTCTTTTCCTGTCCCTTGGAATCCAATCTAAAATTTCGGCTGTCCATCTATGGTCTGTCCTTCTGGCAGTATGTCCAGCCCATTGCCATTTCAGGGATTTAACTCTGATCATGATGTCTTCCACTCTCGTCATTTTTCGGATCCACGAGTTCCTCTTCTTATCTCTCCTGGTTATACCAAGCATGCACCTCTCCATGCTACTTTGAGTTGTCTGCAGCCTTTGTATGTCTCTTTTAGTTAAGGTCCACGTCTCTGCACCATACGTAAGCACTGGAAGGATGCATTGATCAAACACTTTTCTTTTAAGACATAATGGCATATTGCTCTTGAAAATTATGCTGTTTCTTCCAAAAGCTCTCCAGGCAAGTTTTGTACGCCGATTAATTTCTTCATCAATGTGACCCTCACTTGATATCTGCTGTCCAAGATAAACATACGTATCTGTTATCTCCAGTTTTTCTCCATCAATCGATAAATCTTCATTTCTTGTAAAAACATTGAACATCACTTTTGTCTTCTGAAAGTTCATTTTTAATCCCACTTCTTTACTCTTGTCAGCAAGTTCCTGGATCATACTCTGCAGCTCTGATGGGGTAGTTGCAAAAATGACTACGTCATCAGCAAAACGAAGGTGGGTTAGATAATCTCCATTAATCTTTATCCCTTTGTTTTCCCAGTTCAGTGATTGAAAGACATTTTCCAATGTGGCATTAAAGAGCTTCAGAGATATGGTGTCACCTTGTCTCACTCCCTTTCCAATTTTTATGTGTGTTGTATTTTAAAACAGCCGAATCTTTGCACTTGCATTTTCATAGATGTTATTAATAATATTAATGTATGCATCTTCAATACCGCAGGATTTCAGAGCCGTGGTAACTGCTGATGGTTTCACCGAATCAAAGGCTTTTTCATAATCGATAAAAGCCATGCACAATGGAAGTTCATATTCCCTCGCTCTTTCAATTAGTTCTCTCAGTACGTGGATATGATCTATTGTGCTGTAGCCACTCCTGAATCCAGCTTGTTCTCTCGGTTGAGCCATGTCCAGTGTTACCTTCAAGCGGTGTGAAAGAACTTTAGTGAAGATTTTATAAACCACTGATAGGAGGCTGATAGGTCTGTAGTTCCTGAGATCCTCAATGTCACCTGTTTTATGTAGCAGGATCATTGTAGCAATGTTCAAATCCTCAGGAATCTTCCCTTCATTAAGGCATCGAGTGAAAATTTGGGAGAGTACTGTTTCAATTTCTCCATTTGCTTCTTGTATGATGTCTACAGTAATTCCATCTTCTCCTGGAGCCCGCTTCATGTTCTTGATTGCATGAGCAACTTCTGCTGGGAGGACTGGAAGAACTCTGGTACCTTTCATGATGTCTGGAGTACATGTATCATCCCTTTCATATAATTTGGAGTAGAAATCTTTCACTCTTGTCAAAATTTCGCCTCTATTTCTTGTTATAGAACCATCTTCTTTTCTCAGAGCCATAATCTGTTTTCTTCCCTTACTGAGATGTCCCTTTGCTATCTTTAGGCTTTCGTTGTTTTCAATTGCTTTCCTCACTAGCTCACAGTTGAATTTCCTTACGTCTTCAGTGATACTTTTTCGTGCTGTCTTGCACAGCTCTATATATTCTACTTTGGAAGTCACATCTTCTTTAGTTGTCCTCATCTCTCTTCTTTTTTGCATCAACATTTTGGTTTTTCCTGATAATTTGTTCACATGCAACTTGTTCTTAGACCCAGCTAATTTTGTTGCTGTTTCCATAAGAGCTTTGGTTACTTATCTGTTAACTTCCGAAATATCCACTTCTTCCGATGTTAGGCCTTCTAAAGCAGAGAATCTGTTCTTCAGTTCCAACTTGAAAGTATTATGGTGTTTTTTAAGGTTGGTTATGTCAATAGATTTTATTTGTCTTATGAGCTTGCCAAGTTCAAGTTTAGTGTTGAGGTGCATCTTACATCTTACCAATCTATGGTCACTACCTGTGTTGAACTTGTTCAGCACACTGCAGTCTTCGATGACGAATTTTTTGTTACACATAATAAAATCAATTTCACTTGTCGTCCCAATTGGATGTCTCCATGTCCATTTCCTGTGTGGCTTTTTCTTGAAAAAGGAATTCAAGATGAAAAATCCTTCTGCCTCTGCAAACTCAACGAGAGTATTTCCACGCTGGTTTCTGTTGCCGTGACCGAATTTACCTACTGAAGTTTCATTCTGTTGCCGTTGCCCTATTTTTGCATTGAAATCTCCCATAATTATCTTCAAGTGCTGCTTACCTTTATTATTTAGATCACGAATTTCCTCATAAAATTCTTCAATTTCTTCTTCAGGATGACTTGTGGTGGGTGCATAAGTTTGAATAATCTGAGCCTGGTATCTTCTCGATAGTTGGATAACGAGTCGTGCAGCTCTGTCAGAGGAACTTTCAACTTCTACCACTTTATCCTTCAGTTTCTTGTTTATTATAAATCCAACACCACTAGTTCTGCCAGTATCTGTCCCACGATAATAGAAGAGATGTCCACTTTTCAGTTCAATGAGATCTTCTCCTTTTCTCCTTACGTCACTTAGCCCGACGATGTCCCACTTGATCCTTTGTAGTTCCTCTTCCAATTCAAGAAGCCTTGAATCAGAAGATAGGGAGCGTCCGTTGTAGTTAGCCAAGGTCAGCATCAAATGGCAGCCTACTTCGGTCCTCCGGGGATTCTTAGCACCCTTTGCCTTCATGTCGCACTGGCCGCTGCCTTGGCCAGGTACATTCCAGCTGCCGGAGACTGAGGGCCAAGATTTAAGTTGTAGAGTCATTTTGGAGGTGTTTGGCCATAACTCACCACGCTGGCCAAGCGGGTTGGTGAGTGTGGGATAGCATTTCCTCTGATCCCGGTGGTATAGTTATACCGCTATTGGCGGTCGTCAGAGCCCCTTTAGTGGGAACAGGATGCACCACGAGAAGGCTGGGTTGACATTTGTCAAGGAGAGGCTGTGATGTTACGCATCACCTGACCTTTCATTAATGTTCCTGATTTTTTTGAAAGAAAATTATAGATGAGGAATCCTACAATATCGGCTACCAGTTTTCACTGAATTAACCATTATGAATCCATCCCACCCTCTTAGAATATCCGATAATCAAAGTTTTCTTGTATCGCAAGGTTACAAATTAGAAGACTGTAGGGAAGAACAAGTTGGCAAGTTACCGTAGAAAATATAAAAAATTCACAGTTTCTAGTATTTTTGGGTTTCATTTAATTTATATAATGATCTTTATCTTCGTCTCTGTATGTTATGGATTTCCTAACCTGACAAAGTGGATCAATTAAACAGATACTTCATTGTCTCATCCAAAGAAGGATAAATTTCCAAATGATAAAACTTGGAAGAATCAGTAACACACAACGTTTACTTAATACGAGAAATTAAATACGATTTGAAAATCTCAACTAGGTATGCACTTTTCTTTCCCTAGTTAAGTACGTTGAAGCGAGCAAAGCGTTATCAGAGAAAGACTACAACGTGTGCTATCACTCACCCAGGGAGATAGCATTCCAATGCCTTGCCTTCAAATATCAGAGCACTCCATGGAACACATAAGAGAAATGTGCCCAGTTGGGGAACTATGAAGCTCCTGTGTCCCTGTCAGGGCAGTTTGGTGTTTTAGAATGTCCCCAACTTGCCCGCACCACTTTCGCACGGTCTCCACGCTGATTTTTAACCTTGGCTTAATATATATGTTTGAATTTTCCATCTTTAAACAAACGTGGCGCAGCCCCAAGAAAAAAGCTATTCTTCAAACGGGCCACCTGATCTGGTCGTATTGGTGGTCCAAATGATTATTCATTTGGACCACCATATAGATATTGTAGATGGCCGCCTAATATAAACAGCATCAGCTGCATCATCGTCTTTCTCTCTTAGGTTTTTCAAAAGAAAATTTCGTATTCGTATCTATCCAAATTGTTTCTCCAGTTCCAGCTCCTTCTTGGTTTCTCCGTTTCTGGTTGCTCATATATAAACAAAATGCGAATTTTGGGACTTGAAGCAAAAATTAATTCAACGGAGCATTCAAAAACTAACCAAGCGATTTTTTTATCCAGGTGGCATCTTTCCCTTCACCCGGAGCATGACTCTAAAGTGCGGCTTTGGTTTTCATTATAATGCACAATGTGAAAGTAATCATTGATCTCAGCCTCTATGCTTGGAACATTGTCATGGTTGCAAAACACAAGCGCGTGTACAGCAAAATTTTCCTAAATTGTGCAAACTGCTTTGGTATCTAAGAGGGGAATTAAATTTCTCTTACGTATATCAAAATATTAAAAAAGAACAACAGAACTAACGACCTGTTCCGTTAATCATGACGTATCCAAAACTGTCAACCGATAATTTCGATGGAAATGAATGGTATGGGAAAAAATAAAATAACGATTTCACTTGATGGAAATTTTATAAGGAAGCGCAGAAACTTCATGGCATGGTAATGCAAGCGATGTTCAAACAATTCGTACGTATTAATAAATGTTTTTCCAGAAATAAATTTTGTTGCAATAACGGGACTCACACTATACTTGACTAGTAGTTTCTGAAAGTTCACGCGGGTGTGGTAAACTATAAACGTCGTCCAAATAAAATATAGTTTAATTGTTGAAATTAAGGGTACTTCATTGCAACATAAAAATATGTGATAGGTAAATACATACATAGCACGCGGATGTGGTAGAGCCCGAAGTAGTCACCACTACCCTTTTCGCAGGTCTCCCATAGTCAACAAGTTTATGGACCCTTTGTTAATTTTTTTTTGTTAATCGAAGGATTAACGACAACAGTGAGCAACTCAATGGACTATAAGCAGTTGCCCGTCCCTAATTTAGGGCCACTGGTTCCAAGGAAGGGATAGAGCCAGTGCCGTAAGACAAACACAACATCCATGCCTCACCGGGATTCGAAACCGTACACCTTTCTGACAAATTATCAGAAGCCACCGCTTTAAATGTTTTTGAGCGCACTGCGCGCATACTTTCGCATATCCCCTTTTGTTTGGTTGATCATTGTGTCGATGGAGGCGCTGCTAATGCTGCTGTTGCAGCTCTTAACTTGCTAAATGTTATTCTGCTCTTAACTTTCATCAGTTCTTTCACTATTGCGATTGTTTCCGGTTTGATAGAAACGTGTTCTTGGCCAGGTCTTGGCAGATAGTAGGTGCTCTTACGTCCACCCTGAAATTCTTTGCACCATTTCAAGATCCTGCTGCGTGCAAGGAACTCATTCCCATAAACCCCATGCATGAGTCGTAAAATTACTGTCGATTTGCTTCTCTCTTTTCTCAAAAATTGGATCACGGCTCGAAGTGCCATCTTGGTGGTATCCATGAGATTGATCTTTTGCGTTCTTTTGATATCACTGACATTCAAAGCTTCGCACAAATTAAATGCTTCGCTTGCTGCATTCCCTTATTAAGTCTGGTTGTTGAAGCAATATCATCGCTTAAGATATTACCGCAATATTTCCGCGCCACCTCTTAACGGAGTTTGTGTTTCATTTGGCTGACCCATATAAAATAAGGCGAATTTTAGACCCTGAAATGGAACAAAATTTTTGTATTTTTATATCACCCAATTTGGCTTCTTTCGAAATATTCGTTTGGAGAATTTCTTGTAACGGCTATAAACATATTAATTTCAATTAAAAAAATAAACAAAAAACAATTTGAAATGATTAAAATACATTCTAGCAAATTGAAAGTCTGCTACCAGCCAAACATTCGTAAAAATACTTTTATAAATAATTTATAATTCCAGTAGTTTAAAGTGACTTAGGAGAGAAAATGGCATGATCGAGGTTTTTCTTTGAGCTCCATAAGAAGAAAGTCAAAGTTGTAACATAGTCCAGTATTAACTAGCATTGTTTTAATTACCAGCAGATTTCGATTGAATTCAGGAAGGAATGTATTTTTATGTCAGAACAACGCACTTACGCATTGTCTCTTTTGAAAGGTAATTTTGAAGCAACATAATTTCTGACAATCAGTTATAGGGACGGTATCATATAATTTAGCCAAAAAAAGCGTACCACTGTCAATCCTATGCGGAAAACTAATGGAAAGCACGCTCTGACAAGTAACTGTTTCTTTGAAGAACTTTCGTTCGCTGCATAGAATGAGAGAAAATGAAGAAAACTAATTTCTTAAACATGGATTTCCCGAAACTTTCAGTTTTTTTAGAATAATGCTCAGTAAATGAGACAGCAATTTTTAACAATCCCAAATCTAAAGAATCAGAATGCGAAACGCGACCAAAAATAGGTTCTGTTAGAACGTTCTTGTTTACAATGAATACACATATGATACATTGAGAGCAACTACGTTCACTGAACAACCGTTAGATTATAGAAAAAAATATTTTTGATAATTGCTTCCAGAGGAAGAACGTTTCCTTCTCGATGGATATGTACAGCGAACATCGATTTTGGCAAACAGTTTGATTCCCTTTGTTACAATTAGGGAAACGCACATCAGGTTTACTTCTTATCCTATTGCCCGCCTCTTCCTTCAGTTATACATTGTATATTGAGTACGTAATTATCATTTTTTTTGTTTGGTGTGCGGGTTTAACGACCACTGTGAGCAACTGGAATGGATGTAAGCAAAGCTACGGTTTCTAATTTAGGTCACTTGTTCCAGGGAAAGGAAAGGACCATTATTCAAAGACGTTTGTATTACAGTATGTAACGGCAAAAAAATCAAATTTACCAAAAGTGAAAGAAACTCCTAATCCCGACAAAAAGATAGAAAGACCCTTTAGTTATGACTGGTATCAGCGGACCGCACAAGATTTGAACAACGTATACTCAGTGATCGCAGAACTATGACCACCTAGTAAGATTAAAATACATGTTACCGAAAGATAAAGTAAAATTAATCGTGCTGGTAGACATGCCTCGGAAAATGCAAAAATTATATCGTCTTGGAATGAGAATAGAACCTGCATTTCCCGATTTGCGTTCGAGTATGATACTGTTACACCACCCAGGATAAAGAACCTGGATGAAATTGAGGATGTGTTTTGGGACTCAGACGTAACGAACAGCCGTGTGCAAATCAAAGCATATATGTCCCTTCATTTTAGCAGCACGCGAGCAGAGCGCCAGTCCCCTGAAGAAATAAATGATAGTCAAATAAGTGCTACGGGCAGAGTGATGCCAAATCAACTACATCTTTAAATAGTATTTTGATATTCTTACAAACTATGCATTAAAAATCAAAATATAAATGTATATATAATTTTTTACCATATATGTTTCCCATGAAAAATAGAACAAAAACTTTGCAAATCGCATTTAATCAAACTTTGCGCTGCCTCAAAAAGAGAAATTGTTGGTCAAACGTGCCAACTGATCTGGGCGTATTGGTGGTCCAAATGATTATGCACTTGTCCAGGAACAGAAGACTACCGAGAAATTCGAGCTCTGCATAGATATGGACCTGCCGCCTAATATAAACACCATCAGCTCAATTATTGTCTTTCTCTCTTAGCTTTTTAAAGAAAACTTCGTATTCGTGTCTACCCAAATTCTTTCTCCAGTTCGAGCTCCTCCTTTATCTCTTCGCTGTTGGCAGTTCACAAATAAACAAAATACGAATTTTGCGTCTAGAAATAAAAAATAATCCAACGGAGCATTTAAAAACTAGCCAAGGGATAATTTAATTTGTTTTTGCAGGTCGTCTCTTTCCTTTCTCCAGGAGCATAACCCTAAAATGCTGCTTTAGATTCAAATATAATGTACAAAAAAAAGTAATAATTAACGTCAGCCTATATGCTTGGAACATTGTCATGGTTGCCAAACACTGTCACGTGTACAGCAACATTTTCCTAAATTCTGCAAACTAATTTGGTAACTACAAGGGGAATTATATTTCTCATACATACATCAAAATATCAAAAAAACAAAACTTCTAACGATCTGGTTTGTTAATTATGACATATCCAAAACTGTCAACCGTACAATTTCGATACAAGTGAACGATACGGGGAAAAAAATAAAACTACGATGTCATGCGCTGCTTCCAATATGGATCGCTCGGTATATTCCTCGAAGAAGGCATTGAGGAAATACGTTGATTTTTCCAGTGTAATTTTGTTGTCGAACATGATGTTACCACGATAGATCCTTAACGGATAGTGTTGCGAAAAACACTTTGAGAACTGCTCTCAGATAATAATCACAATCAACTGACTAATTTTTTCACTTTTTCAAGTGTTTCCAGACTTTTCTACAGAATAACTAACAGGACAGAGACAAAAGCGGCCTATTATTTGTAATAGGAGTTTACGAAAAAAATACTGAACATAAAATTTATTTTAATAAACGAAAAGCGACAGCACAATATCAATTTTCAGTTTTGAAACATTGTCAGATATGAAAATGTAATTTTTAAATTCCACTTCTACTCGTCTCCCTGCATTCATCATAAACTTACTATGGAGGTTAAAAAAATTTTTTTGAGAGAAAACGTTAATCACTTATACATTATTTTGCATCTGAACTATTTAAATTTCTGATATTGTAAATTATTATATAACCATTTGTAATTGAATAATCAATTAATTCCTTATATACTTTTTTACTCTGACATTTTGATTATGAGACCAGCTAAAGAACTTCTGAGTCCCTTCTTGCAATGTTACCTGTCTGCGCCCCATAAACGCAATGGTCATCCATATCAAGTTACGTATATTAAACAAAACAGATTTATTAAGGTACCGCTGTACTGCACACCGTCATTGAATAATTTTTAAACTGTAAAAATCTATTTTATTTTCAGGTTCAGTCTTAAGATTAGGTAAATATCGTGGGCAAAACAAAATATTGGGTAAATAAGTTTCACAAAATATAAAACTAGTTTCGTTGCAGAAGAAATGCTGATGCATATTATGAAAGCTGTAAGCGGGAACAGCTTGCACAGTATATGAAATACATGTGAAGAATTTCACATAATACTGAAAAGTGGCTTAATTTCTCAGACACTGCCTATTTTTAATGGTTCATATACACAGATATTTTGAATACACTAGGATATTGAAAATTCTTATGTAAAGGAGATAAAAAATTTTTCCTGAAATTCTAAAATTACATAAATTTGCCTTCTGAATTCCAGGTTAAAATCTGAGAAGCAGTCTCCTCTACATTCGTAATATTGTCCACGTTTGAAAACTACTATTTCAATGATTTCTCAAAAGGTGTTTTACTTTGCATCTAAGGACCAAAGGCTAAAAAATATTGTATTTTAAAGAGTGCAAGTCCATTATCTCTTAATTCACGATGAAACATAATTTTCTTTTTCTATTCTGTAAACTGATTTGTATTACGCCAAATGGAATGTGCATAAACGACGTTCGAAAGAGCATTTGGAATTTCGTGTTTGACGATATCTTGTATGACCGTGCATTTGTACACTTCTACGACATTCTGTTATAACCGAAATTATTTTTGAAAAAATGTAACACAAATCATCTAGCTGAATTTGTTTAATTGCAGGGTATATTGAAGATTTCCACTTGAACAAAAAATGTCAAAACTAATTAAATTCATTGAATTTCCCCACCAAATATTTCGTCGCATAACTCTATGGGATTACGATCAGGGCTCCGTGCTGACCAATCCACACACGATACGGAATTATCGTGAAACCACGCGGTAACAGTCCTTGCTTTATGGCTCGGCGCATAATCCTGCTGGTACCAACAGGTCTCGGTTCCATAGTATTGCCACAGAGTTGGTTGGGCATAGTTGTTCAGAATATCGAGTTAGACGTGTTGGTAAACAGATTTGTCCACGATAACCAATGAACCGGGACCATACCACGTAAAAGGCTCCCAGACGCACTGACAGCTCCAAACGTGACCATAGGAATAGTATACTGTGGTAAATAGCGTCCTCCGGCTGCCGCCGTGCCCACACACATTCATCGGAATGATGGATCGTGTATCTGGATTCCTTAGTCCATAGGACCCGTTTCCATTGATCAACGGTCCACGAAATTTGTTCTTTACACCATGCTAAACGATAAGTATTATTCTGAGTAGAGATTAAAGGCCCCTGAGAAGCCGCATGACCACGGTAACCCATAGAATGAAGTTTTATGCGAAAGGTACGTGCACATACTGAGGTTCTAGCATTGTTACTCATCTGCACACTGACGTCTTGTGCAGTACTCCATCGATTAGCCGTAGCGACTCTTCTGAGGTTTCGACATCCTCTATCACTGATTTTATTTGGTCTGTCGGGACGCTTTGCTGCTTCAAGAACTCGATGTGTCTTCTATTATGGACAACCCACTTATATAACACCCAACACTCTTGCCTTTCTCAAAGTCAGTTCTCTTCTGCCGCGACATTTTCACTCAACCAGACAGTGCGATGTGGTCGAGGGCAGCTGCGCGCTTATTTTTATATCGTTTGCACCTTTACCGCGCATCTTAACAATGCAGCGGATCCGTTCATTTGCTTTTGAAGGGTGTCCGGTGACTTTGTCAATATAGTGTATCTAGATGCCTCATCCATTTATTTTTCTTTTTGTTTGTTGTATAATAACTCATACCAAGATAAATGTTCAAATTTTCTTTCTCATCCTCCGTATTCTTTACACATAGCAGTGGCATGTACTGAAACTGCTTAGTATGAAATATAAATGACTGGAAGAGATATGGAAAATTGGACATTTGATAAAATTATTTTTAATTTTATCATTAGTTTTTCCATATTTATTTTTATTAATCTGGAAAACTAGAAAAAAATTAGTACACCCATTTTCTAAGCATAGGTGTTGAATGTTTTTTGTGTGATTCTCTGAAGAACCTCTTAGTATAATATTGTTACAGGGATAAATATTAACTTAAAATATTGATACTACTTGCTTCAGAAAATAACAATTTTTTTCACAGCCTCTGCGAGACAAAAAGTACAGTAAAAACCTATAAACTTTAAGATGGGTTTTTGAGTGTTTTCAGTTGCATTACCAACCGTTTTAAAAATATAAGTTTGCAAATTAATACTTCGTAGGCGCATTTACCAAATGCTCTGGTAGATCAAGATATATTGCTGCGGTATGTGTCTTTTTATTGAAACTCAAAATTCTTTTCAACTACACTGGTTAGCAGATTCATATGTTGAATACTTTTCATTGAGGTCTCCTTGGAAGCACGTTATCATCCAAAATAACGTGCGCGGTATAATCATCACAGTATTGTTGAATTCAAACAAGCATAATGTTTTTCTAAAAATTTGCCTGTCGTTAGCAGTAGAGAAATTTGCTTATTATTATCCTCTAAATCTGAATTTTTTTACTGGTTTTTGCAGTAAAGTGATTTTTGCTAATTTCCACTCACTTAAAAGGTATCTTATCTGAAAAGTTGTATCATCATTTTTATAAGTGTTTGAATATTTTCCATAATCTTGATTTTTAATCCATTTTTTCCGGTGCCTTTTTTTTTTGTTTTAAAATTTTACTGTGATATAATGTTTCTTCACCTGAAATTGGAAGCGGGTTTTCTAAATCAGATGGACAAAAATGTATGCCCTTCCAAGAACCATTGTTTTTACTAATTTTTTCTTGATTTATGTACTCTTGCTCAGTGATTTCTCCCTTTAAAGTTTGTTTTGTAAATTTTAATTTGTCTTTCAAATCATTTACACACATCTTTTGTTTCTGGTGGAGGTTTTTTCTTTTTTATCAAATGTCTTGATCTTTGGATATATAGTGCTGAAACTTCACTTTCTTTTCATATTTTTCCTTTCCCGGAGAGTGTAGCTCTAAATTATAAACGGTGCAGATTCGAATCCTTGTGAAGCGTGGAAGTTGTTTTTATATACAAACACTGGCTCTCTTCCTCTTCTAGAGCCAGTGACGATAAATTAGAGATTAATATTACTGCTTAGAGCCCAGCTAGTTGCGCACGGTTTTTAGGTTTTATCCAAATCAGGATTTGCAGGAAAATAATGAAACAATATAAGAACTTTAGTCTTCCTGTTAATGGCAAAACAGCTCACTAATGAATATCGTGGCATATTGATACAATGCAAGAAAATAAGAAATGTTCCTTAAGACTTTGAAGAAACAATAACTTCTGATCAAGATGTGTTTAGCTACTATGAGAAAAATTGGGATTATACATGCTAACAAACTATGAAGAAACATATCGAAAAAGCAAATATTTGCACTGACCTATTCAGCAAATACACTGGCGGAAAGTGAAAAAAGAACACCAAGAAGGAATTGGCGGATGATCATGAAATTTATATATGTTAATGGGGTCGAGTTTACGTACGTGTGATGTTAATTTCGGTGCCAACCGGTGAGCGCCTACGCCACAGCACGGCATAATATACAAATTATCGTCGGTGGTATTTAAGGAGCACGGCGAAGTGAATGTAATCAGTCGTCGGCGTACAGACACGTGCGAAGACCCTGAAAAGCTGCAATGCCTGGACGTGGAAGACGTGTATGATTTCAACAGTTATCGGACTTTGAGCGACGTCCTCTAGTCTGACTCCGCGAGGCCGGATGGTCGTATCGTCATATTGCGGAGCGAATTGGACGGGAAGTATCGGTGGTGGTACGATGGTGGCGTCGATATTCCGAGGAACATTCCCACACTAGAAGACGTAGAACCGGGAGTCACAGACGGACTGATGAGCGTACCGATCGACGCATAAGAAAAGCGGCGTTGTCAAGCAGAACATCCACTGCGACGTAAATTCGAGCTGTTGTTGCACCTGAGGTGACTATGCGAACAATCCGCAACCGTCTGCTTGATGCAGGACTACATGCACGTGTGCCTCTGGCATGTGTTCCTCAGACTACAGCCCACCGTCAGGAACGGCTGCAGTGGTGTCGCCAACTTCTGCAATGAAGAACGCATTGGCGATCTGTAGTGTTCAGCGATGAAATCAGATTCTGTTTGGAAGTCTCCGATGGCCGTATGCGTGTTCGCAGACGCACAGGTGAACGTCTCCACCCTTCTTGCACCAGCCAGCGAAACACAGTGCCTACACCTGGTCTCCTGGTTTGGGGATCGATCATCTATCACTCCCGTACAAAACTAGCGTTTGTACTGGGTACGTTAAACAGCACCTCCTACATCAACAACATCATTCAGCCAGTTGTTGTGTCATTTGTAAGGTCGGTCCATCGTGGTGTTTCCAGCAAGATAACGCACGCCCACACACACACGTGCAACGCAACGTGCACTTCAGTGTGTGAGACAACTTCCATGGCTTGCACGTTCACCGGATCTGTCCCCCATTGAGCACGTGTGGGATTTTATGGAACAACGACTTATCCGGTCTGCACGGCTAGCCACGACCATCCGCGATTTACGTGTCCAGGTTGAGAAGGCTTGTAACTCAATACCCCAAACTTACATCCAACATCTGTACGACAGACTCCATGCCAGAATTGCACAGTGTGATGCAGTCATGGCGGTTTAACCTCGTACTAAATATGCTACATGGAGATTTTATTTCTCAGTTTACCAGCAATTACATCTGTATTTTACCATAATGTTTTGATCACGTTATCCTCTGTATTCTGTTATTATGCTGTATAAATTTCGTTGGTATCATTCGTCTCCTTCTTGTGTTCTTTTTTCACTTTCCGCCAGTGTAGAAACGACTTTGAACGATCCAGTGTGAGCGGCACAAGGAAACGGAATGACACCAAATGTTCGTTCTTGCTTATGTCTGACGTTTTAGCAGGCGGCGATTACAATATATTTACTCAAATACTTTTGAATGCGATCAAACCATGTTTATTTTTTAATTTCTCACTGGATGAAAATACAAATTTGAAAAGAACCACATGTAGTATACTTTCGTGATAGCACTGTCCAATAAACAGAAAAAAATTCTGCAAAACAATAAAAAGAAGGTTTTAAAATGAATAATTTCTCAAAATTATTTTCTCCCTCAATTTCGGGAGTAAACAGCATGAAAGACAAAATGCGCATATTTGAACAGTTTCTTATTAAAGAGTACATTTTGCTTTTTTAACGAAAACCCTGTCATCTCTTGAAAAAAGATAGGTGAATGTAAATACAATAGACAGAAGAAATCAACTAACAGTAGATTATAAATAAACAAATATCTAAATCAAACTGATGATTGGCAATGGTAATGAGGAGAATGATGGTTATTTATATTTGATAATTGTATAGATTAGTGGACGCTGATAGTGTTGAATGCTTTCATACCTCTTTGTGAGATCGTTTCATTTTTTAAACGTAAACGGCAAGTTCAAAGCGGCGATTAACAGTTTTTTTTATCATTAAATAGCTTTGATTTATTTCGAGCAAAACAGAGCGGAATTGTTAGCTATGTGTGATTGCTATTGTTTTGTGCACGCCACAATTTATACATATATTAATTGCTTTGCGCTTGTGTAAAGTAAACAACTTGAACGGCCGGAGTTCTGTTAATATAAAAGGATAAATTAGTGATCGTTTTTCATTTTTTTGGCAATTTGAAAGTTGATACACGTTCATTACATGTCCAAAAACCTGCTCTACATTTCGATAGAAAACGCTTTCTCCCTGTGTCAAAGATGTAAAAGTTGAACTGATTCGAGTCCCACTCACAATTGCATTAAAAAGTTTAGTCTCCTTTTAAATTAAAAAGTGTTCAAGTGCTTTATCACCCGTAGAGAAACTTCAACCATTCTGGAATTTCAGAACCACACATATTCATAGGATAACTAAAAAACAATATTTGTTAAAAGTACAGTTTTAGCAATAACGCTTTGATAAACGCTATGTATTCCCATGATGTTTAGAGTAAACCATCGAGTATATATTAGGTAGAAACACTACTGACTCTGCCGCCATGGGTCACAGCGAAACTTGGGAGTGACGTCACATACATGCAAAAACAAATGAAATTATGCATTTGATAAAACAGTAAGCTTGTATAATTTAGAAAAATTATTAAACTCCTCATTTTATCTGTCTATACGTCACGAAGCTTTTGTTCCATTGATTTCAGTTGTTTTAAAGTAGCTTCTTGCCTAGATGTGACGTCATCTGCAGCACGGGCGGTGACTTATGACGGGTAAAGCTGTGTGGACAGGAGTGGTGACTTCACCTAATACAGTATAAATTCCATAGGGTAAAGGATCGGCCCACAACTTCTGCACGCCCCCAGGTAAGCTACGACATGAACTATCCAAATTTATTTCAGCTGTTACTATCCATATTACTTGATTCACAGCTTAAATGAAGAATTTATCCTCTAAAAATGCTTTACATTTCAGTACAAATACCCGGGAATTAAAATCATGAATAATAATTATTATACTTTTTTTCACAATATATTACTACTAATTAAACGCAAACTCGGAAAGAATAAAACTGAGAAAAAGGAACTTATCAGCCTTTGCGTTATTGCTTACGTTGTTTTTTAAATCAGAAAAATATTCAATCTGCACTTAAATCAGAACAGAGGAGGTTTCATAAAATACAATACATTGAAACTACCATTACTAAATATGAAAACCTTAAAACGGAAGAGAAAGAAATGGTGGAAAGGAAACTTTGAAGCAGATATGGTTCAGAACACGTTGATGTAAAAAGTGCAAACACCAAGTGACGAATTACAGTGAAAAAAATAAAATTTACAAATAGAATATGTCATGCAGTTATAGAGAAGCGATTTTTTTCTAAATTATAGAAGTATTTGGAAGATTATTATCGGTAGATATTATATGAGTAAGACAAGGTACATTTTGAGGATTAACAATCTTTATTCGAAAAATAGAGGTCGCATCTCTAACATTCCAACGGGAATTTGCGTGCGTAGCCTAGACCATAGGAAGCTATTCTCCCTCGTGGTGAAGTCGTGATGCTACAGGCCGGTAAAGGAAGTGTCCCATTTACATTGGCAGCCTTGGTTCCCCGTGCATTTACTTTTGTGATTATCCCCGCACTGGATTAAGCTAAACTTCTCGCCGTAAACCTAAAGCTTTTTGTGGCTAATCATTACACAAAGCATGATATATTCTTTCGGTAGGACCAGGGGGCGCTATTACAATGTGCAGTTGCAGTCTCCGTTTTCTCGGATCTGCGCATGACGTGACACCCGGAGCAAACGCCGCGAAAGCACGACACCAGAAGGACGCCGCACGGCATCTTTGGCTTTGGAGTGCAAACTCAAACTCGTTCTTAGAAATTGGTAAATATACTTCATAACTAGTAGCTATTTCTCAACATCAGTTGTGCATATTATTATTTTATATCAGTGTAACACAATATGCCTGGATGTGCAATAGCAGGATGTTTATCCTACAGTAGGAAGACTCGAGGTACAGATATTATTTATCATTGTTTTCCTGCAAACCCTGATTTGGAAAAACTCTAGGTACTGAAAGTAAACGAAAAGATAATTTTAAAGTTAAAAATGCAAGAATTTGCTCGGAACATTTTACTGTTGACAGTTATGTTTGTTACTTAAAATCAGAATTTCTTGGATTACCTGGCAGAAAGAAATTGACAGAAGATGCTATACCTATAGTCAATCTTCCAGGTCAAATTAGCCATAAGCATATTACAACTGCTAATCCTCATGAATCGTCATCCTCCGTTCCTAGCGTTCAGAATGTTAGTCCTGCAGCAGATAGATTACATGGACGTGAAGTAAGAAAACGAGCATTGGAAACCTTTCGCAATGTGTCTCCAAAGAAAAAAATGATAAATCTGTGTCAACTGATATTACGTTACCATCTTCAGCTGATGTTCAACGTCTGAAGACGAAGATAAAGTCATTGGAAATAAGAAATAAAAGATTAAGTGTTGAGTGCACGAAATTAAGAGTGCAAAATAAGTTCCTTAATACCAAACTTGCATCTACTCAAAAGGATCTGCGTGAATGTCTGAATAACTCAGCTTCACAAGTGGCAGCTGACGTGAGTAAAGTTTTACGTAAAATATTTACAGAAAACCAGATTCGTTGTTTGCTGTATAACAAAAAAAGTGTGAAATGGGTAAAGGATGACATATGTGAAACGATTACATTGCGGGCCATATCTGTCAAATCCTACAACTTCTTACGATTGAAGATGGGGTTTCCTTTGCCTGGGCTTTCAAACCTGCGACGATGGACCGCTCGTTCATTCCGTTGTCATCCAGGTATTTTGCACGATGTTCTACAGTTAATGCAAACTCAGGGTGAAAGATTTAATGATGTAGAACGCGTATGTGTAATTTCATTTGACGAAATGAATGTCGACAGCCGGATTTCATATGACCAGGAAGAAGATCGTATTTTTGGACCCTACAGCAATGTTCAGGTGGTTATGGTGCGAGGAATCTTTTCTAGCTGGAAGCAGCCGATATATTAAGATTTTGATGTTTCAATGACAGCGTCATTACTCAAAAAAATAATATCATCCTTACAGGATATTAAATATAATGTTGTTGCTGTAGTGTCTCACCTTGGGCCAAAGAATCGTGCAGTGTGGAAGGAACTCAGTGCATCACACAAACACAAGCTTTCCGAATCTATCAGACCACCAGAAACGTGTTTGGGTATTTGCAGATGTTCCCCATCTATATAAGTTGCTCAGAAATCATTTTCTTGATGCGGGATTAACCTTGCCAAGTAACAAGGTCATCACAAACGCCACTATTGGGCAGTTGTTATCTTTGGATTGTGGTGAAATTAAAATTTGTCCAAAATTAACATCACATCATCTTACAGTGAAAAACAGAGAGCGTCAACGAGTACGTATGGTAGTCGAACTGTTTTCCAACCATACAGCACAGGACATACGTTATTTAATGCCAAATGAAGAGTCCATTTCTAAATTTATCCAGTTAATCAATAATTCATTTGATGTTTTCAATTCTAGGAAGCCCTGTGATGACAGACCCAATGTATGTGGATTTGGTATTCATCATGCTATTCAAGAAAACACTTTAAGGAAACTGTTTGCTTGTTGTCAAGAGATGAGGGTTGATACTACGAAAGTTCTTTTGCCATTTCAGAAAGGGTTTTTAACATCTATGCAGTCAGTGGTGGGACTGTTTGGTGACCTTAAACTCTTGAACATCAAATATATATTGACGTCACGCTTGAATCAGGACTGTCTTGAAAAATTTTTTCTCACGGATCCGAGGAATTGGTCATTTTTACGATAACCCGTTACCTTCAGAAGTGAAGTGCCGTATTCGCCGTTTATTACTCGGTAGCAACATATCGGATATTTCTTTATCTAGTGCTTCTTCAGTTGCTTCAGATGTTGACGACAATGATTCCTTCTTAACATTTCAGCTATTGGGTAGTATTTTGCCAGATATGTCAGAACCACTTTCCATGGTTGAAGGTATGACTGCGATGCGGGACGTTGTGATTGATGATCCTATTAATCCTGATCCTCCTTTAGCATGCGTTACTGAAAGTGATTGCTCTGTTGAAGGTTTTAAATACATTGCTAGCTATCTTGCGCATCGTAGGCCAAAATATGATAAAACCTTTGGCACTTCCACTGGGCAATTACCTGCTGTTCCCGGCGATGTCCCATCTTCATGCTGGATAGCAGCATTGTCACGAGGAGGTCTCCTTATGCCTTCTGATGACTGGTTAAGCAAAATCAGTCAATTTGAGCTGATCTTTACCTCATTTCATGGGCAATATTTTCTGTCGCTTGATAAAAATATTGTAAAGAAGCTCTGTAATGTTATAAGCAAAAATTTCCTGATACTCCACTGGAATCAATCAAACTGTATGTGAAAACATGAACATTCATACGCTTGAGATACCTTAACATGAAAGCTAAGGCTGGGAAAGCTGCAGAAGCCCAGAGTAGAAAGGCACGCAAATGGCAGGCTTCATCAAAGTAACGGAATGTTTGTTGCCAAGTACAGGGTGTGGCAGAAAAGCTGGAATCTGTTATCAAGGTAAACGCTATCTTATATTAAATTTGAGATACTAAATGTAAGTTAAACAAGTCAGTTAAAAAACTTATGTTGTTTTTTGTGTGCTGTCAGCAACTTAATATTATGTCAACTTAACCTAAGGCAGTCCCTTTCTGTGCATTTGAGCTAGCCTGGGTTGGGAGGAAGATTTAGGCAGGGATGGATCGTCACACCATGATAAGGTTTATTTTTGTTTTCATTTAAATTCTGCCCTCCATTGCAATAGTATTATATAATTTTTGATAGCTTTTTGTGCCACCTATTAAAATAAATTGAAAAACGAACATTTCTTGCGAATTTTTGTTTGTATTTGAAGGCTACTAAGTGGAATTCTGTAAACAACAAGATTTATTTTGCAAAAATGAAATGATGAATAACATATTTACTTCTTGTTTGTTTAGCCTGTTAACTGGACTAACTGATGCACTGTTAATCATAGTCGAAAGACTAGACTTTAAAAAGTTCGGATTTTAAGAATTTACTTTCGCACTGACAATAACGTTTTGTAAATATAACTTCCTGCGAACTACTACGGAACTACGAAGTTCAGCAATATGTTTGTTTACTGCAATGCCCTCATATTTCTTTATACAAATGCTGTCATTTTTTTTGTTTTCAAATATTTCTTTATACAAAAGCTGTTATTTTTTTGTTTTCAAATATTTCTTTATACAAAACCTGTTATTTTTTTGTTTTCAAATATTTCTTTATACAACAGCTGTTATTTTTTTGTTTTCAAAATTAATTAATTCATGAAAGTGGAAATAACAGATCACTGATAAATACACTGCCGGACAATTGCTAAGGACGGATGACAATAGCAACGATAGCAACCATAAAATGGAAGGCAGGAAAATGTGGAAATTAGCATAAGTGCGGGATACAGTAAGACGTGTTGTGCGTATGCAAATTTTGGATTGCCTAACTTGTTCGTGACGTCATAGCGCTGATAAGAGATATAAAGGATTTGACGCGTATTGACCGTTGTTGTTCAAACGCAAAGTTGAAAGGGAAAGAATCAATTGACGAACTTGCAATTTTAAGCATGTCTTCCCGACATCACCTAGATTATTTTACGCATGGCCGTATTATTGGCAAGATTGAAGAATGGCGAAAAATAACCGATGTTGCCAGGGAGTTCGACGTCAGCCACAGTGTTGTTTCAAGGCTTTGGAAATAATTTCAAACAAATGAAGAGTGTAGCAAACGTCACGGGGGAGGTCGTGTTCGCAGTACGACACCTGCAGAATATCGGTACATAGTGCTATCAACAAAAAGACACAGGCGCAGCACAGCTAGTGAGGTAGCAAATCAGTTTATGGCTGCTACTGGCAAGTGGATCTGCCGAAAAACTGTCGCCAGACGTTTGTATGAAGGAGGACTATATGCCCGCCGTCCTGTTTTTTCATCTCATTGTCCAGACGTCACCGTACCGCCCGTTTGCAATGGTGCCATCAACATCGCAATTGGACTGATAACGACTGGTATGCTGTCCTCTTCTCAGATGAGAGTAGATACAGTCTATCGTCTGATTGTCGACGACAACTGATCTGGCGTGATAGTGGTACTGCATATTGTCCAGCAAACATACAGGAAAGGGACCGATATCCGACATGTAGTGTGATGGTATGGGCTGGCATCATGATCAATGGCCGTACGTCCCTCTATGTGCTTCCAACTGGGGCTATGACTGGCCAACGATACATTAATGATGTTCTGCTACCTCATGTTCGCATGTTCCGTGGTGCTGTCGATGATGGATTCATTTTCATGGACGACAACGCAACATGTCATCGAACAGTCGCTCTCTAGGAGTGTCTTGAGAGCGAGGATATTCAACGCCTCGTATGGCCAGCACGTTCTCCAGATCTGAATCCTATTGAAAATGTGTGGGATGCTTTGGGGAGGAGTCTAGCTGGTCGCCAATGCCCTCCAATAAACAATTACACCATCATCCGTGCACTGACAGAGGAATGGGATACATTACCCCAACAGCTCTTGATAATGTTGTGCAAAGCATGACACGACGTGTGGAATCTTGCATCGCCCTCCATGGTGGCCATATCCCGTATTGACATCTTACGCCGGAACGCCTGCGGACGGTAATTGCATTTTTTTCACGTTTACGTATTCTGCACAAAATGGCCTGTTTGTCCCTTGAACACGTTCCAAAGCCTTCTGGATTTCAGAACACAATAAATTGTCTTTCTTGTAATGTCCTGGCATTCTGACATTATTTTATTTCACTTGGCATCCAACCACACTTACTTTTTAATGCGCTATTTAGCCGTTTATGATCCGTCCTTAGCAATTCTCCAGCAGTGTATGTTAATCTTTGAAGTTAGAAATTATTAGTATTTGAAAACCTTTTCCATCGCGTTTATTTACATTCCCTACTAAAGTGTAACCCGAAGCAGCGATGGCTATTGGGCTCGCCTCTTTGCCTCTCGCTGCTTTGCTCACAGCGCGACGTCATTTCGCTAGCCAATAGCAGCTCGTTTCCGAAGTGGATCAACCTAAAGAATTATCATCTTGGGTAGCACAACTCCCCGTTTCTTCGCGCACGCACCACAATGGACTGTCTGGAAGAGTACTAAATTTTGTTTGCAACATTTAACTGCGCACCTCACTCTTCTAATTTCAAACGATATCATCATTTTTGAGACAAACAACAGTGATGCATTAATACTCGAAATTCACAAAAGATAGATGTCAGCTCTTTATCGTCAGCTCCCCTGGAATCATTGAACGGAATACAACTTCAAACATGGAAAAACTTGATGGATTACATGCTTTTACGTGCATAATAAATTTTCGTTCATTACGTAAGAGCATTGCGCTTCTGTTAACCGATTTGGCATTTTCGGTATTACATGATTGATATTCTGGCTTTAAAAAGTGGCTGCTAGCACTAAACACATCAGAATCCCAGCAGCAGAACAAATTATTGTTTCTCTGAAAATATTAATGACAACTCCCGGTTCCTTCAAATTTCCCTCTATGCCGTGTTTTCTAGTAAATATATTTCAAATAAGGGTTCAAAATTTTCGACGTCATTTGAAATTTTGAACACCAAGCGCAATGTAATACTTCAAAGTCAATAACATGTTATTTTCTTAAGAATGTTAAAACTCACGGCATTAAGAAATATTACATAGATTGAAATGAATTATACGAGTATTAAAAATGTATTTCTTTAGGAGGTGTACGACGACTGACGTCTATAACATGTCCGTGTTTTATTTAAATCAAGTTATGAATTTTATAATAAGGAAAGCGTGTCAAAATTTAATACTTGTTCTCCGAAATCAGCTTTTCGTTTTAGGAGGAAATTGCTGCCATTTCTTTATTTGCTATTTTGAATATTTCTTTTTTTAAACAAACTCTCGTACCATATTAAGTACTTTACAGACTTGGATGCACACCCACCGAGTCGGTTATCATTTCGATTTATGCCGTATTTTCTAGTAAATTCAGGAGAAGTACCTTTGCTCATATTATTTTTTTGATAACCTTTAGAAAATACGCATAAGATTTTTTGGTAGTAACCTATATTTGTATATAAAAAACATCAATTCAATTTTTGGACTTAATCCTAAGGCTACAAATACATTTCTAGTTTTTTATATGATTTATTTTTTATGATATTCTTTAGGAATAGTTTTTACTTCGCCGATGTGTATACAAAAAGAAAATTCAAATCAAGTTTTGGACGCCTTTTTAAGGATGCAAATGCATTGCTAGTAGACACATGCGCTTACTTTTATCTTTGGTATTTAGTTTAACAAATACTGTTAGCAACTCTAAGGAATATGATGGATTGGTCGTCGTATTTCGGTCCACTGGTTTTGCAGAGGGACAGGGCCAGTGACGTAATTACGCCTCACCAGGGACTCCAGCTACGAGCCAGTAGGACATATTGGATACTTTGCAATCGGATTACTATGCGTCCACCATTTCTGTCGGTGTAATTCTGCGTTTAGAAATAATGGAACTAATAAACACAGTATTTTATAATAGGACGATATGCCAAAGAACAAAAGCATTTCATAATAAGAATGCTAATCATATAATGTGGGTCTATTTGTCGTAGCTGAGAAGCTCCGTTTTATAATGATTAAGAAATAGAAAGAAACCTGTTTGCCCAAAGGTGCATTTGACCAAAAAAAGATTTTGCGTATAATAAGAGATCTTCAAACTGCTTATATTTCTAGGGATATATGGAAAATTGAAATGTCAATTGATGCCTGCATAAAATATTGTTGTTCACGAACCGGATTTCATGCAGATATTTATGCGTTTCTTGTATGAAAAGACACGTTTCTTTGTATGAAAGAAAGGAAGAGGCATTGAAGGAACTTCACGAAAACTCTTCTCATTTAATTTGCAAAATCTCTAAGCCATATAACAAAACATTGAGGTATACATGCAGATAGAAATCTGTGAATTTCGAATAAGTAGGTAGAAGAATGTTAATGAAAATTAAATAGAAAGATTAAACTTTAAGAAAATGTGCAAGATGTTTTCACCAAATTATTTAAAAGATTTTCATGATTAATTAAACGATAGAGATTTGAAACCGAATGCGTTTTTTCTGATATTTGTTTAACAATGCTTCTAAGGAGCTGATATCTGATGGATCAAAATGCTGAATTATAGTTTGTTCGAGCATTGACAGGACCAAATTTCATTTGTCCAATGAATGCCGTTGACTTGTAGGTAAACTTCGGTCAACACCTGAACGATATGTTAGTTTTACACACACAGTTTTGGTGTCCGAAGTGTGATGTTTCAAGACGATAATTTCATCAGTAACTTAAAACAATAGCAGAAAATTCCGAAAAATGTACACTACACTCGCTTTCCGAGTAACTAAATTAACAATTGCGTTGAAAACGTTTCTAAAGGAACATTAGATGGTTCAGTTGAATCGCAATATTGGGTTTTCGAGAGACGCCAACCAGAATTTTGATTTCAACTAAGAAAATGTACTTTCTCTTTTTTACACTGGGAACAACAATCACGGATCGTTATATTAAAAATATCGGAAGGTAGAGATAATTTGTGCTCTCCTTTTCTCCTATGTACAAACAGGACATTTTCAACTGCTGATCAGAAAATTGAATGCGCATACATTTATTTGTACATACATTACAAACAGTAGGTTTAACACAATAATACAAATCTTAATATTATGCGATGTGAGAAAATAATTTTTTGAAATTTCAGTTAGTACATTTCGATGCAAATTGTATTTATTTAAACAAAGATATAGTGTGGGCTGTCTTAATAAAAACGGGCTCCAAGATCAAATTACTCTACGCAAAGAGTTATACCACAAATAAGTAGGGGGTAGATATACAGTCGTGGCCAAAAGTTCTGCACCAGTAGACCGAAAGTCACCTTTTGTTATTTGAAGTCAAGTTATACAGCTTAATGATAAAGTCAGGAATACATTCTTTACATCATTTTTAAGGAAATGTTATACTTAATTCAAATATTTTTACAAAATGTTATTACCAGTAATAGAAGTTAAGTTACAAGCAAAAGTACAACGTCTAGTCATAAAAAGCAAAAAAAAAAATAGTGGAATTTGTGAAATTAGTGTACAACACATTTAACGTAAAATTAATGTACAGTACATTATTGAAACTTGCAGGATACTTGAAACAACGAGCAACAAGCTAAATACGGTTTAATATTTAATTGGTTTCAACATGTTTATTGAGAAACTAGGATGGAAGAAAACAGAGGGCCTGTATTTACAGTGCCAAGAGAAACATAATTGACGACATATGTACAATGGCGATGAAAAATTACAGATGTAGGTTTGCTATATACATGGACAATAAAAACAAAGGAAAAGTGATAACATGGAAAATTTGAGCAACAAAGCGAGCGGAAACAATGATGTATGAGTAATTCGCAAGAGATACGCAATGAAAGAATCAAAATGAACATTTCTAGTAATGGGTACAAAGCTGAATGTGTGGTTAAAATGTTATGTACATTGCAGTACAGACATGAAAGGTAAAAAGAAAAGATGGAGCGCAAGAAATTAAAAATAATATGTACAAATGCATTCAAAGGCATTAACAAATTACTTCGATGGGAAAACGCTCTTCTCAGAGAGCGGCTGTGATGATCAATTTACGTCACAAAGACATGGATGAAAGTACCTGGGGAATTTCTGTAACCGTTCTATAGAGGTACAGAAAGTTTCTTCAGACAGTCAGTAGAGTAAGATTTAGAAGAACAGTTCTCAAAGAAGGAGTTGTAGATGAACTGTGGGATCAGTAAACCAGGTTCGATACGGAGACCAAACCTGAAAAAAGCGACGT
Source organism: Macrothele yani (assembly GCA_039090855.1). Taxonomy (NCBI): domain Eukaryota; kingdom Metazoa; phylum Arthropoda; class Arachnida; order Araneae; family Macrothelidae; genus Macrothele; species Macrothele yani. The sequence continues at coordinate 126,523,588 of CM077034.1, forward strand.
TCTTGAGAGTCAATTAAGGCAGACGCATATGCAAGGCGCAGTCGCGACAGAAGGCTGTTGCGGAAGATACTACACATTGTATCCCCTGTCTGGAAGATGGTGGGTGTTACTGGAACAGATCGAAGCTGTTGGTGATAAAGTTATGTGACGTAAAGGGCCAGAATGAACACATAAGCACTTGCTGTAGGTAGCGGAGTAGGAGGTTGATACCATCTATACAGGGTACTGTAAGCTCTAAATGAAAGGTTGAGTGCACACAGATGTTGCACCACAGAGAATGCAAGATGATGGAGAGGTAGAAGCACCGGACAGAAGAGATAAACATGGGGTACATCTGCGGGCATGTGACAGAAGACACAGGTGTCAGCCACACGCACGGTAATGCTGTGGGTGGAACGTCTGGAATCGGAAGTGGTACAGATGATGAAGGAGCACGAAGGAAGTGATAAAAAGAAGAGACAGATAAACTGCAAAGCGGAAGAGTAGAGCCTTTAAAAGTGAGAAAAAAGGGGAGGGGAGGGAAGCGGAAGGAACGAGTGTCAGGCCAGTAGGGGAAGCAAGGTCGGGGTAAAGTGTGACAATAGCTGTGCGGATATCAGAGTTAGAGTGAAAGAGAAGTAGGAGTACTAGGAAGCATAGGAGAGATGTCAGAGAAAGGTTTCTACAGGAGATCAGTGGTAAGGAGGTCCCGAACAGTCACGCTTCTGCAGGGAGCCATGAGAGGTCGGTGACGTGAGGGGCGACATGGGGATAAATGACAGAGCAATAGAAAAGTGGTTGGGCCAAGAGTTCAGTGGAAGAGGCAGGAGGGACACGAAGAAGATATAGAGAGAATGAATAAAAGAAAGCGCTTCAGCATAGATGTGCTAAAGGCGAGAGCGAAGAAGGGAAAAGTGATCCATCAACACAAGTGTGGTAATAGTAAATATTGGATTTCGGCGAGAAACTATCACATCCATAGTGACTGTAGCTGGATTTGGTGAGGCTGTCAGAATACGGAGGAAGATGATCACTCTATGAGCTCTATAGAGAAGCACAACATCTGTAAGGGAAATGCCTCCTGTAGAGATTGGGCGATAGAGGGTTGAGAGTTGAACCCAGTGATGGTGTGTCCAGATGACTTTGGACACTATTCTGGTAATCTCCTGAAGATAATAGAGAGGTAGCTTGAGGAGTGTCCAAGAATAAAGTCACGTTGAGAGGAGGCAAATACGAACAATTCTCGCTCAAGTGACGTAAGATGTGCAGAACTGGGTGTTCCTCCAAAAGGCAGCCGAGTGATTCAGACGCGTATGGAGCGATTTCCATGTGCATTCCTCGCAGCTAAGGGAACACCAAGATGTACTCCGAGGTACTTTTGCGTAGTTGGAGTCCAAGAGGCTTACCAAGGGTTGTCAGATCGGGTGGTCCATCCTCCGCACCAGAGAACTGTACCTTTTGTAGTGTTAAGGCTTGCGCCGGAGCAAGATGAGTAGAGTGCGTATCAATCTGAAAGGATGTCGAACAGAACATTGTCCCGGATGCAGAATGTTGCGTCGTCCGCATACACCGAATGGGTGATTTGATGGTGTCTTTTGCTTGCAGTCAAAGGAGCAGGTACAGCAGAAAAGCATGATGAACTCTACACAGGAATGGCTCGAAGGCAATGGCAAACAATTGACCTGACAAAGGACAGCATTTTTGAATACCACGATTGAAATTGGTGGGAGCTGTAAGAAACGCGACCGTCGTGACATGGAGAACCGCGTCCTGATAGAGGTTGAGGATGGTAGTAACAAAGACAGGGGGAAACCAAAAGCAAGGAGTGCTAAAGAAAGATATGAGTGGGAGATATTATCGAATGCTCTACGCCGGTATAAATTAAGAAGCGCGAGCGATTGTGAGTTAGTATGAGCGAGATGAGAAAGGTCACGAAGGAGATGTAAGTTAGAGGCGATAGACCGGCCAGGGACCGTGTAGGTGTGGTCAGAAGTAAGAAGAAAAGGGAGGACAGATTTGAGTCAGCGAGAAAGGAGTTTATTGTAAAGTTTCTGATCAAGATTGAGAAGTGAGATTGGACGCCAATTCCCCACGTCAAGGAGGTCACCCTTCTTAGGGAAAAGCACGACATGTGCCACAGTGAAACCCCTCGGGAGAGAGGAAGCGGTAAGAACAGTATAAAAAGCAGCAAGGAGGAAAGGAAATAAGGCAGAGGTGAAGGTAATGTAAAAGGAAAGAGAGAGGCAGTCAGGGCCAGGGACGGCGCGGGAATTCTGAGAATGTTGGACGGTTCTAAGCTCGGAATAAGTAGGAGGTTGTAGAAGAGAGACAGAAAGATGAGAAGGAATCTGAGGTAAAGAAGAGGGTAAGGAGGCAGCTGAAGTAGAGGAGGGAGGAGGAGTTTCACTGTATTTGTTGACGAAATAGTGACGGACGTGTGAGCAAAGGATGTCCGAATCTGAGGAAACACTGCCATCAGGTAGCCGAAGAAGTCGAAGATGATGAGATGAACGATGCTTGTCTTCAAGCGGGGAAAGAAATTCGTAAGAACATTCCTCCGGTGTTAAATGCTGTAATCGAAGTCGGAGGATTGCAAAATCTCGTCAAGCATTTGGTTCAAGTAGAGCACACAAGTAGGCATGTTACGCCGCATATTACGGGTGACCATCGCCAAGGTGAGTTAAGGTTTGCCGCAAGTTGTCTTTATTCGTGATGCGTGAGGTATTAATACGGAAAGAATAGCACTTCCAAAAGTGAAGAAGATTGGATTTGACTGTGAGCCAATATGTAAGAATACAAGTGGCAGTAGCGATTCCAGGTAGGAAACTTTGGAGAAGTTCCCGTACTGCAGAACAGAACTCTGAATCTTCAAGAAAGGATGACTGAAGAGTCCAAGAACGAAATCTCGAATTTTTCCGAGATGAGGATCCAATGGTGGTAACGACAGCACAGTGATCAGATGATGCCGTGGGAGAGTGGATACAGTCTGTTATGACAGGAAGAAGTGATGATGTGACATAAATACGATCCAATCTGACCGAAGTAAGAGTAGAAGCGATTGTTCTCTGCCACGTGTAGGAAGTTGTCGTTGGATGAAGCTGATGAAAAACATCGTGGAGATCAGAATCTGCCACGATGGATCGGAGCTGTTCCACCAGACGAATGCGATGCTCATTGACAGTTGGAGAGCGGTCGAGATCAGGTTGGATAGTGCAGTTAAAGTCACCGCCGAACACAATGTAATCAGGTGATGACGCAGATTGAATGGCTGTTTGCAAAGACGTGAAAAGCTGTGATAGTTGAGTGGAAGATTGGGGTACATAGATGTTAAATATCAAGTACTTCTGACTATCATGAATGAAGGAGAGGCGTTGTAGTTTATCTTTGACAAAGGTTCAGAACTCGGAGGGAGGAGACGATTTGGTGAAAGCGTGAACGAACGCCTATCGCTATGCCACCATGTCGTGAAAGTCGAAAGGCGTGATGGAATGTGAAATCCCCTTGGCGCCACGGTGGAAGAGCGTGGATGAAAGACAATTAGTCTCTTGTAGAAGAACTAAATCGGCATTTAATTGGGTTAGGTCTAAAACAACTAGCGAGTTGGCAAGTGGTGAACTAAATGCCCTACAATTCAAGTTCACTATCTTGAATGGGTAAGTCAGATGGTGGCTGGAGTACATCATCAGCTGCCTTGCATAGGATGTCTAGACGACGAAGGAATTTCATTATCCAGCGCGGTCGAGGCACCGCTTGAATATGAGAAGGTATAATTTGCAATTGTAGCAGAACATCTGTAAGGTTTGCAGTATAAGAGGAAATAAATTTTCTCGACGGTTGGAATTGTCGAGGACCTGAAAGGAAATTATATACAGCATATCCAATGATTGGAAGTTGAGGAAGAGAATGAGTTTCCAAAAATTGAAGAAATTCGTGTGAGAGAAATGGGTCTGCAGATCCAGTATCAGTATCAGTTTCTTGTTCAACAGCAGAATCTGAAGCAGTGTGGCCGACTGAGTGATCGCTACGGTCCGAGCGGTCAGTCGTTGTTTGGGTTTTCTTGGTACGAGTATTTTGGGACGGTTTCCTTTGACCTGAGAGGTGGTAGCATCAAGGTTGGCAGGTGCTTTGAAGTGGCTAGAGGCAGTGGACCAACCAGAAAGAATAGATGTTTGTACTTGAGTATCCCCCGAGTGAGAGGAGAGGAGGAATGAACTCAAAAGCGAAGCTGTGTCTGATGAAGGAAGTGACAGTGAAGGGAACTCAAGTCTGGATTCTGCAAGTCGTTGCGAAGTCACGCGATGACCAACGGCTGTAGTGCTACTTTTACTTTTGATTTGTGTAGAAGACATTGACGGTACCGCTGAAGAAGACGATGTTTGAGCTGTCCAAGTTGACGCAGAAATGCGATGTGGACATAAGGCACGAGGGTGTACATAACCTTTACAAATTAAACTTATAGTGCCGACAGTAATGGTTATATCACGGATGCATGTATCACAACGAACAGTGAATTTGGGTGGAACACGTAGTTTCGCTTCATCAGACGGAAAAATCACTCTTACATTTCGTCGTAAGCCAAGAAGATAACGATCTTTCGGCAGGGCTGGAAAAAGAGGAGAAAGTGGTGATTGTTCCTCCAACACGTTCAAAGTTTTGCGCAATGGACAGTAAAACTTCGTTAGAAATTTCTGGCGGGACTGGGGAAAACTCAGAACAGTAGGCATATTGAAGATAGGATCAGCATTAATATGGCGATCACCAATAGAAAGTCCATCATTTTTAACTTGAAGTGCATATTTGAGTTCGGAGAAATATGCGGTAACTTTGCCAATTTTTTTTTTATTAGAGGTTTAACTACCACCGTGACCAACTCAATGGGCTATAAGCAGTCTCCCGTCCCTAATTTAGGGTCACTGGTTCCAGGGAAGGGAAATAGCCAGTGCCGTAAGACAAAAACAACATCCATGCCTCACCGGGATTCGAACCCGGACCCTCTTCGGACGAATGATCAGAGGCCATTGCTTAGACAACTGCGCCACCGGGGCGGCACTTTGCCATCTTTCTGGCCCACGTGTGTGACGGCTGACTTCGGGAAGAGTAGACAAAGTGCTGCACTGTAAGCAGTGAGTTTAGTATTAGCAACAGCAGGAAAGGCAACACCGAGGTCAATTTTACTAGGGAAATGTTGACCAGCTGGCGAAGTTTTTGGAAGATCTCGACGAAGAAGTCAGAGTTTGCATCACATTTCAACTGATAAGGGCTTTTTTATTGAAGCCGTTGTAGAAGGTGAAGAGGATTTGTTCGAAACGACGGCTGCATATGGAGCGGCTGTGCGATGTGATGACGTAGAGTTTACTGACGGAATTGTAACATCCAGCGCCTCTTCTGAAGATCGTTGGTCACAACTCAGTAACGTAGAAGCAGGAGCAGGATCAGCTGACAGCGTATCTGAAGTGTTCTTAGGAGAGGAGTGGCTTGACGGAGCAAGCCTGCCATTGGATGGTGGAAGAGGAGGAACATCGTTATCAGTGGCAAGAGCTGAAACGTCACCCTCGCCTAATGTCGCCATTGTAATGGCAAAGTAGAATTCACATCTTAGCCAACCTCGGCAAAGACAATAAAACGAAGATAACTTAACTACAGTATATGATCACTTGCCGACTTGGTAGAGATATAAACGAACCCGTGGAACGTTCACGGAATACTGTCTCGAAATGCGGTAATGGCAAATCCAACGTGATTGACGAAATTCTCGAAGCTGGAGGACGAGTTTATCCAGAAGCAATACCTAATTCCTCAGTTTCTTCGAACTTCTCTACCAGCCACCTCTGCACTCTATCGAATAAAAGTTCTCAGTAATTATCTGATTCGTATATAATGGCGTAATGCACACTTTGCATTACTCTGATTTTTATAATAGAATCTTAACAGTAACTCGACTCGCCTTACTGTGCGTCCCTAATTAGGACCACTGGTTCCAGGGAAGGGGCAGAGCCAGCGCCGTAAAGCAAACACAACATCCATGCCTCACCGGCATTCCACCGTGGTATGGTATAGAGTCCTAATGACCACTCATAGCCCGATCACTGTTGCTTTCATCGTATTAGACGAAGCATGACATAGGTACATGATAATCTGTGCATGCCTTTTAGTCCTTCCATATGAGCGACCTGAAATTTCATGTATTTCGGAAGTGAAGCCTCAGGTGTATTACACAGGTAAGCTCTTGTAATGACCATTTTTCTTGGGAATTAGCAGATTTTATCTTGGGAATTTGCGCATCAAAGACCCTGCTGGAGAAATGACGGCGATCCAGACGCAAGATAAAAAAACATAGAACATTTTGCATGAAATGGATATGATTTCTTTGCTTTTAATCGTGAGCTCTTGTTTCCGGGGTTGCTCTAAGAATTCAACTTTAATTTTTCCTACTACAGGGATACATGTATACATTAAAGATAAAACATATTTGACAAACAGACGTCTTCAAAATAAAAGTGGCTTCAAATATTTTTCAAAAATAAAAAAGTGTCTTCAGATAAAAGTTTTTAAACTCGTTTAGGTGTTCGACTTAATTCTTCCTGTGATCACTCCTGTTTTTCTTACCAACATCTCGAAAGTTCTATTAGTTTCGACTGAATACTTCGACATTTTAAGTAGTCCCGAAACATATAGATTTTTTTAAACATTATATAAATACACGCTGATGAGCCATTACATCTAAGACCATATATCTAATCAGCTGTAGGACTTCCTTTAGCCAGCAAACAGCAGCCACTCGACGAGGCATCGATTTCAAAAAGGGGCGACAGGTGTCCTGGGACATCTGGTACAATAATGTCAACAGCATGTTCTGCAGTTCCCGTACATTTCGGGGTGGTGGTGATAAAGTCCGAACCCATTTTACCAAGTAGAACCACAAATGTTCCATTGGTTTCATATTAGGTAAATTTGGAGGCCAGGGCATTTAATGAAAGTCAGCAGCATATTCTTTGAAGCTCTCCTTGAAGATTCTGGCACTGGGGCATGGGGCATTATCCTGTTTGTAAATGGCCATAACCAGCAGGGGGCACAGTTGCCATGAATGGGTGAACTTGGTCCGCAACGATGTTCAAATGCCTGACAGCTGTCAGGGATTGTGCTATTGGGATAATGAGGCCTAAAATGTCTCAAAAAAATCGCTCACAGCATATCCCCGCTGCCGGTGGGTTTCCGCCCAATAGTGCATTCTGGTGCAACAGCTTCCATTGGTAATCGGCATGTCGGCACCCTGCCGTTTACGTGATGTACTAGGATTCTTGATTCGTCAGACCAGGCCAATTTCTTCCAATCATTCACGGCCCAATCTCGATGATATTGGTCTTCATTTATGCGTGGCTGGCGGTGACGTGCAGTAAGCATGGGTATCCATCAGAGTCTTCGGCTACGGAGGCCCAAGCACAGATGGCTGCGACGAATTGTTTGCTGTGACACATTGCCCTGACCGCCATTGTTCTAGCAGGGGATGATTCGTAACACTGTGGCTCTTCGGTCGCTGTAAACAATGCGCGACAATCTCTGCTCCACTCTGGCATCAGTGAGCTGCGGACGAAACACCGCTGGACGAAATTTTGTCGTTTGGCCATCGGTGCACCTCATTTTGTACATTCTCACTAGAGCGGTACGTGAACAACCCACATCTTCAGAGATCATAGTTCCAAAGCCCATTGCCATCACAATTTGTCCTTTATGAAACTCCGATAAATCGTCAGCTTTTTCCATTCTGACTCCGAACACCCTTCTGACCGAACGTCATCTGTGCCCCCATTCGGTCTGCATGCGTGCTCGTTTCTCTAGGCTAGGGATTGTCATAATCTATTTGTTCATCGGTGTATTATAAATGTATTATTCATTTCTAATGTTCTAAACTTGCCGAATATAACACTTAATATTTGAATTATTGCACTGTGTAGATTTAAATGAACGTGTTCTTATCATGCATGCTTTTTCTGCTTTCTAAAACTGCATGGCAGCCAAATTATGAAAAAAGGATATATGATAGAGAAAATCAGCGTAATATGTATATCGCTACTAAAACTTTACCTGCGCCACGGTCCAGTCTTCAGGCGCGGTCATTTCTCTAGCCTTAGGATGGTCAAAATGGACCATCGATGTAGAACATACAAACTAGGTATACAGCATAAAATGCCTTACTACAGATTCATTTTCACTTAATATTTTCACACAACGAATTACAATTTAATAAATTAAAATACATAGATATTAAGATGGTTTAGAAAGTAAGTTTTTGATTGTTATTTTATTTTCAGTTGGAATATTGCTCTTTTAAAGCCATTCAGAGCCTTCATTGCTCTCTTATCAGTGTTTCGTCTATAAAACTAGCAGCAAATGACAGCCAAAGATTTCACGACATCGCTAACATTCGATGCAGCTGCATTTACTTGAACAATATTAACACTACTGTCTATGGAGACGATTCTTTGCACTTTTTGTCGTCAGTCATTCCATCTAGTATCACATGGGACGATGTTGCTAAATTAGCATAGAACGTGACACAAACTTCTTAGATAAACACATCTTCCTCTTCAATGATATTTTTTAGCCGATTGCGGAATGGTATCTTTTTTGGCTGTGGATTAGTTTGGAATGCAATTGCTAATGTAAGTCTCAAAAGAAAAGCCCGATATGACAACATCAAGAAAGAGCAGATCTCTTTTTCAGGGGCCCACATAGCTGACCTATGACAGTGCACATTCGAGAAAAGGTGTCTTAAATCAAGTTGGTGAAAGGTGATAGGGAATTCACAGTGTGAGAGGGTGTACAAATTTGAAATTTAATGCGGAATTCGCTGGAATGGGGAAGTGCACGCATCATTTGGAAAACTCATAGTTTGGAAAACTTTGAACGTAACCGAGATTAAGCTATTTTCTGAAGACGTATGTACTTTAGAAATTTGCAGAATTTTTTCCAGAGCTAACAGCTGTAACATGCAAAGTTTCCCTTTGGTTTGTCGTTGATGACACCAAAGATGCAGGGCCAAGCACTGAGTGAGTCCTCTCACGAGTAAGCTTTTGATTCGTTCAATCTAGTGCTTTAATCGTTTGCTTCAAACCGCCTGCTCTAGTGGGCCTGGGTTCGAGTCTCGGATGAGGTGTGCACGGTATATTTGTCTAACAGAACTGTCTTCCTCCTTTCGTGGAGTCAGTTTCAAAGTTATTTTTGAGAGAATACGATCATATGTAATCGAAACAAAATAAAACCTTCACGAAGATCGATTCGAGTCGGCGACCAAAGCTAGATTTGGACCAACGACTCGCTGAAACTTTTGTAAATGAAAAAAAGTTTAAATATTGAAAGCGGGAACACAGTGCTCTTATTTGTGTGATCCCATTGAGACGTATATAAGGTAACTTGTTAAATTTGAAAACTGAATGTTGCCCAAGTCAAACCTTAACACATACGGAGAGGAGGAAAAGGAAACAAACCATCCAAGTGGAAGCAATTAAAAAAAACTTTGTAAAATCATCTGAAATGCCATATTTTACACGGCCGTCCGTGAAAAAAGATACATTTTTTTGTTCGTTTTCCTCCACTTCGATCCCTGTCTTTGAGTATGCTTAATCACCCTCTTATTTTGTTCTAGGTGTTTAGAAGATGAATTATAAGTGGCTAGCAGTTAGTAATCTATTTGCGGAAGACATTTCTTATTTTGGAACTTTAGAGGAATTCTTTGAACTTCGTATTAAAAATATATTTTTCCCCCTCAAATGCGCTGCGAATTAAAATAAATAAATACGAGTTAGCAAGCTGGGTTTCTTTTTCCTGTTTTCATTCATTATTTTCTGGGATTTTATCTGGAATTTATTTTCATTGTGTATGTGGATTTCATTATCGGGAATCTGATATCGCAAAAAAAGCAGAAACAAAATGTCGCTGATAAAATAAATGTACGATGCATAAAATACAACTGCACCAGTATAGTGGACCGAAAAAAACCTTTTTTTAATTTGCATATCGCCTAGTAAGAAATCGTTGCCATTTGGGTCAACAAGAATAACAAAAGACAATTTTTTGAAAACGACTTAAATTTTACGTCTCCGCACGGCACACTAGATTCACGTTTTTCCGACCGCATTGGGCCGTAAGCAAAAACAAATATATATATTTTTTGTAATTGAAATTGAGAAACCTCTAGTGCGCAAAAGTGTCCATTAGTTTTCCCAATAACAGTGAAAAAACGTTTTGAAGTTGATCAATATATCATATCTCCGCTTTGCACGCAAAGTTCACCATTTCCTTCCCACATTTGGCCCGTAGGTCCAGGCTAGGTAAAAGCATCCTGGCATGTAGGGCATCGGAAAAATCTCTAGGAAATCGCACTGTTCTGAATGCACCATGCTTGCGGATGTGTAGTACACTCAGTTTGCTTTGCAATGTGTAGCGTGTAGCTCTTCGCTTGCTTCCAGTGTCATATATGGAAACAACCCAGACCTCACCACGAGGAGGTGGCTACTGGCTACAATTCGAGTTCCACCCAGCCTATGTTCAGCTCAGAATTTTATTTCTACGTGGTATATCTTGTTCGGTAATTTGCTTTACTCGAAAAAGGTGGCATTAATTGCCGTAATGCAATTGTTTCTGTTATGAACGAATCTCTGCTGTCAGTCTTTCCAGATCTTCGTCTGAGAGGTGTTTTGTCAGGGGTGGTTCGGTAAGTTGCGTTTTAGTCCAATCGATCATCTCAAAACATTCATTGGTATCCAAATTTAGTTGCGGTACGTTGAATTCTCTTATGATATCTTTTATTTGTTGTTGTCTAACTTTCTTTATTATTCCCCATCCAAGAGCTCTAACGTGGGTGCGTTCGTCCAAAATCATACTTAGCAATATATTCTCTGGGTGACTGAAAAACAAGTTGCTCTCAATCAGTGCATCAATGTCGTCGCCACTCAATCCCTATCGCAAACTTTGGTCTGTGTCGCCAACTACATAATGAAGGTATATGCCCCGGTCTGGTTTTACATAAAGCAGTAAAGCAGAAGCCTTCGTCCACAAAAGGGGTCAAACACTTTTGGAAACTAATCAACTTATCGCGCTTCATGGATTTGAAGTTCAAAGTAATCACTGATGCAGTGGTCAAGAGAAACGCGTTTTTCAGTCACCCAGATAATATATTGCTAAGTATTATTTTGGACGAATGCACCCACGCAAGAGTTTTTGGATGGAAAAGAAAAAAGAAAGCTAAACAACAACAAATGAATGATATCATAAAAGAATTCGGAAAGCCGCAATTAAATTTGGCTGCAAATGAAATATATGAGATGATCGATTGGACTAAAACGCGTCTTACTGAACCATCCCTGACTAAACACATCTCAGACGAAGATCTGGGTCTAATAATCGCAACTTCTGCAGAAGGTGGCGAAGAAATAACCAAGTTTCCCTACCACATGCAAGCTGTGGAACGTTGCGTGAAACTGTTAGAGATGAAGCTAGAGATTCGTTCATAAAAGCAACAATTGCATCACGGCAATTTATGCCACATTTTTCGGGTAAAGCGAATTGCCGAACAAGATATACCACGTAGAAATAAAATTCTGAGCTGCAGGGAAAGTGGACGGACCTCGAACAGTAGCCAGTAGCCACATCCTCGTGGTGAGTTCTGGGTTGTTTCCATATGTGACATTGGAAGCAAGAGAATAGCTGCACGCTACACTTTGCAAAATAAACTGAGTGTAATACACATGCACACCCATGGTGTACTCAGAATAGTGCAGTTTCCCACGGATTTTTCCGATGACCTGAAAGCCAGGATGACTTTACCTAGCCTTGGCCTACGGGCCAAATGTGGAAAGAAAATGGTGAGTTTTGCATGCAAAGCTGAGACTTAGCATGTTAATCAACTTCAAAACATTTTTTTCCACTGTTAATTTCTAAAGAACACTTTTCCGCACTAGGGGTTATTCGATTTCAATTACAAAAAATTCAATCCGCTTTTCTTACGGCCTAATGCGGTCGGAAAAATGCGAAATTAGTGTTCCGCGCGGAGACGTAAGATATTGGTCGACTTAAAAAAATATATTTTGTTGTTCTTGTTGACTAAATGGGAACTTCTCGCATTAGACGATATGCAAATTAAAAAAAGAGGGTTTTTTCGGCCCACCCTATGCAACAGTATGCAATATTCATTATATTCTTCACATGAACTTAAAACTTGGTTTCATATTAAAAGAATTGGATTTACTTTTACAAAATACTGATATTTTTTTCGCTTCCCGAGCCCAAGGATTGCAAAATGATTAACTGTTTTAGTAACTCTGGGAAACGAAACCTAAGAATTTCGAGAAAAATAAGGTTTCATTGTTTTTCTAATGTCATAACAAATGCTAGGTTTCAACTATGCAGTTTTACACTACAATTAGTGTACCTTTTCATAGTTCTTACTTCAGGGGAATTAGAATCTCCCATATTATTTCCATTTATCACATAGTGCGCAGAAAATCCATCTTACAGGAATATATCTTTATCTGTAAACAAAACGAAGACTATGTTAGAAGAGGTACTTCTTCTGTGATCTTCTAGAATGATTGAGAGAATTAAAAGGGAACGTGTTAAGAAAAATTGGTAAAATAGAAGAATATGTTGCGACTAACATTACATAACACCTGCACCTCATCTTGCAGGACTTCGACTTGTCTGACATATCCAAATGCGATATCGTTCTACATAAAATAATGCTTTCAGTTTTATATTTGCAAAACAAATTAAATTTATCTATTACGAAGCAATTCTTTAACGATAAGGTTATGATATGTTGTAATAAGAAAGGCCTAAATATGGGCTGTTAATTAAACAATACTAAAATTCTGGCATTAGGCACTACGGGAAATAGGTATTATTTAAATATCAATTTTAATGTAAATAAAAGACTGAAAGTAGTCGAAATCCTGATTAGAAATACACAGTCGCCAATTTTAATTAGCAGAATTACCGATGTGCATTACATCCATAACGCGTACAGCTGTAAAATGGCGGCTCTTTACTGCAGATATCACAGATGAGTTTTAACAGTAAAATTGGCCGTATGGTAGAGCTCAGGGCCTTTTGAACATGAGCGATCGCAAGGTGACATCTGAGCATGAAGGTACTTCGCGAAATTTCTGATATGCTGTATACACTATCCTTATAAATTGCAAATGATGTTATTGTGAAGTTGAAACGCTTATCACCGACATGAATGCAATCGCTGCGTTATAGCCACGTAAGATAGCACGGCGGTAGTTTAGAGTGCTGAAGATGGTGGTCTAGCAAAATCACTTAACTTCGGCTGCAACACTCACCTGCCGTCCCATTGTTTCAGTGGTCTAAGCTCTGCCTAAAGACCATTCGTCCAAGAAATGTCCAGGTTCGAATAAAGTTGAGACATGGATGTTGTTTTTGCGTTACGGCACTGGCACTCTCTCTTCCCTGGAACGAGTGTCCCTATATTAGGAACGCGCGACGGCTTGCAGCCCATTGAGTTGCTCTCGGTGGTCGTTAGACCTTGAATCAAAATCAAAGAAATACTCACCACCGAGTTCAAACTACTGCTGGTAGCATCGCCAGCACTAGCATGGTTTGCTGAGAGCTGAACAGAGTAGGTTTCAATGCTGAGTGGCCGTTCACAAGCCTTACGTCTGGAAGTCGAACTTCAAATCTCTGTTGAAGTGGAGTAACTCTGGGCATCGTTAATGGATTCTGGAGCAGTAGAAACGCGTTCTTTGGAGTGAGAAATTAAATTTAATCATTTGGAAGTCTGACGGACTAATCTAAAAGTGGAAGATGCCTGATGAAGGCTACAAATAATTCGGTGTCAGTGTTCTCCCCAGGACCTATCTAAAGTGGGCGGTGTCTGGCTGATTTACTGACCACCCGGCTAACATTTAAGCTTTTCGCGACGTACTATACGGTATGGCCCACTGATCACGATCGATATTGAATCGAACAAGCTAGGTTATCGACGTCAGTGCGACAGGAGTTTGCGCCAAGTATGGCTGGAATTTTGATTTGATACTGAAATATCTGTGGAACTCAGCCTGCCCGGTACTTAACCTACCTATTTCGATATAAGCGGGTACGGGCAAAACAAATATTGATAATTTTAAACATCGATGTTTTGCCCTTGATGTTGCAAGAGCTGAGACATAAAAAAACAACAACATCGAGCTCTTATGGCCGATGTTTGGAACTGGGAAAGAACATTTTTTGTTGAAGTAAATGAATTTTTTTGTTGCATTTTTACAAAGAAGAAGCGTTCAGCCCCGAGCTGGTTTTCAAACTCGACAATAGACGGCAGCACAGCTGTGCTAACGCCTCTGTTCCGCTTTCCCTATAGCTCCTCTCTATGCGCACAGTTTCACGTGCAGACCGTTCGAGCTCAGGTGTGTCGCGTACTGTGTCTTTTTTGCCGCGAACCCATAAGTTATGTCTGACTGTATTCTGTACTTCTAAGTTCATTGTGAGAGTTAACTTCCAGGGAAGAACCATTTGATGACGGGAATGAAGACTTCACACCAGTGTTCCGAGGAAATATGACAACTTCCTTCTATAAAATGAAGCTGTATCTCAGTCTAAATAATAAGTCGAGAAAGTGGTTCTCGAAATAATTTACATATCGGATGATATAAATATAAGCATTGTATATAAAAATCACATAATATAATAAATATGCAAAAGTATTAAATTGAACAGTATAAAAACTTATAATTTAAAATCCAATAATTAATATTTGCTTTTTATTTATTTTTTCTCTTATAAAATAAAATTATCGGGATGTATGTGTTCTGCGGTAACCTTTACTTCCGGTAAAATACCACAAGTGAAACATTTGTAAGAAAACAGGTCCTCCCCAGAACACATATATTTGTTTACAAAAATACATCCTACGTGATTAGCATACCGATTCTGGATAGGTTAATGAGAAGTAATAGGAAGACAGTTTGCTTACGATATTTATAGATCATTGTGAATTCAACGGTTACACCACAATTTTGACTCATTGGAAAGATATAAGGCTGATATAATTACTAGATAGGTCAGCGAGAAATGACAAGGTGGTACTTGCGGAGAATGTTCATACCTCTGGATTTCAGCATCTCGTAACAACATCTCTGTGTCGAAGAGCGTCTTGAATCCTACGAAGCATACTTGTAATGATATAATTGACTAGTATAAGGGGCAGATCGTCCCATGTTACGCGCAACACGTAACAGAGTTCTGCCAGTGTAGGGGGCAAGGAACGTGAGTATCCAAACGTCGCTGTACATCGTCCCAAATGTTCTCAATAAGATTAAGGTCAGGTGACCGCGGACGCTGGTTTAGCGATTAATTATTACTATCTTCAAGCTCCTGAAGCACTCTCAGGAAAAGTGACTGGTCGCATTGTCAACGGAAAACGGGATGCTTGTCCAATAGCTGCGTGAAATATTATCACAACGTGTACAATATTCTGCTTTCGGTACACTGAGGCTTTCATGTCTTGAAAAACATACAAGACATAAATGTCGCTACTAAAACACCCTTATAGTCTGAGCAGAAGTGACTGCCGCTATTAAACGCAGACGGGTACACCAATACAACCCCACTGCACATAGTGTGATTGTATTTGTGTGCCGGATCACCTACACACATGTCCTCCTCAAAGAGCAGGACAACGAGCAAACCGGGACTCATCTTTGAAAAGTACATGGTGCCAGTCTGTATTCCATGACATATAATGTTTGATCTATGTATGTATGTCTTTGACGACGGTAAATGCTATATATCTCAGCGAACTCCTTGCTCTGAGTCCGCACACATGATGACGGATTTATACCATTTGAGTACATACTCTGACACCAGCAGCATCTCGAAGTGATTCCTGGAGTTGGCTACTAGTGATATTAGGATACTTCCGAGCACTTGCTGTCAGGTAGAGTTCTTTCCTCTTGGTGGATATCCTTGGGCGTTCACTCCTGGGTGTATTTGCTACATTTCCACGCCGCAGAAAAGCTGTGTGAAGCCAACTCACTACACTTGCGAAAATCCTAAAGCAGCAGCAAAATCGATCTGCCTTTCACCTGCTTGTAACATGCCACCATCCGTATTTCTGTTGGGAATACTTACCCATCGTCTTTATATCATTTCAGGTTAATCCCGCACTAAAGGTAATACATTCATCAAACTTCTAAACCAAACTGTGCAACGATACGTTTTTCACTTTGGCAGGTTAGATTTTCCGGAGCTCGCACGCTCGGTTGTTTGTTACAATGATGCAGATTTACATATGATGTAACAACCCACGCTGAAATCTGATCTCCAATAATCGCTAAATTAACACATCACCACATTTCCTCTTCCAAATTGCAGAATCCTAGCTTTTTGTGATGAGTGTATAAACTGAAAGACAATGTTCTTGATGTTGAAAGTTTCTCATACTCAGAACCGCAAATCGTTATTCTTTTCTCAGAGAACTAATATTAAATAAAAAAATTCAAAACAAAATATTGTAGGCAATACTTTTACAACAAATCAATATTTATTGATTGATGAAGAATGTCCTGAGTTTTTGAAAAGGAAAATTTACCTTTCGTAGCAGATATCAAGCGGGTCGCATTGATTCAGAAATCAATCAGAGTATAAAACGTGGTTGTATAACTTTTGGGAGACACAGTACATTTTTCAAGAACCATATATCATTATGTCTTAAAAGAACAGTATTTAATCAATGCATTCTTCCGATTATCAGGTACGGAACTGATTACATAGAGAGGATCCTGATAACTGAAAGAGTATGGAGAGATGCATGTTTAGATTAACGAGGAAAGATAAAAAAGGAATGACCTTGTGGATAAGAAAACATGATGGAATAAATCATGATCAAAATAAAATCTCCGAAATAGCACTGAGCTGAAACATTACCTGAGGAACGGACTACTAATGGAGAGCTGAAATATTAGAATGAATACTAAGGGACAGAGAAAGACAAAGAAGAAGACCACGGGGGAAGATGTGTGCATTGAATTCGAAAACAAGCCGGAGTGACATGAAACAATACACTTAGATGTGTTTCACTTTTCTACCCATGCAACTTTCTCAAGGGCCATTCAGGAAGAAAACATTTTGAGGAAATTTCAAGTTACATTAAAAGAAACGTTGTTTAGTTTGAAACAAAAAGTCCGATAGACACAAAGAGAATCAGTAAACAGTCAGTTGGAAAACACCTACAAAGCCAAAGCGGGAAGTAAACTGACGTCCCCCCTTCCAAAACTATAATTACAAATGCCTAACAAATTTGACAATAGATAATCAAAATGATTCAAGGACTGAAATAGGGGATTACACCATTGTACAATACAAATTTAGAAGATGTGAATCCGTTGATTGGTGTAAATACGATGTGGATGTTAAGTCAGATAATATCCGAAAACTTGAAAATTTCGTCTTCGTGAAACGGAATCGAACCCGCGATTCCCAGATAGCGCATACTCAGGCACCATTTTGCAATTTTCTATCCAGATGTTAAAAGGTATTATTTTTTAACTATTCCTATCCAGGTATTAAAACCAGAGAATTGATTGTTTGAATTAAACACGATTTCCTACGAAACAATGTGAACATTTCATTAATTTCAAGAAAAAGACTACATTTCTCTCTTATTTCGAACCATGAAAACCCTTTCGCTTAATAACAGAAACCAATTCGTTTCATAAAAAACGAAAGGCCTTCATTATGTTGAATCAGCAAGTATGAAGAGAAATATTAAAAATACGGGAAATTTGAAGTTTCAGGTCTTTTTACTTCCAAGAATGATAGATAGTTCAGTTTGTCTAGTATACGAACCAAAGGAATCCAAAGCGCATAAATTCATTTTGAAAAAGCGCCATGCAACATTAGATTTAACACATTTCTTCAATATGTTTAATAAATATAAATTTTCTTTCTTTCTTCGCTGATCTACAAAAAAAAACACTACTCTTGCACACTTTAAAGGAATAACAGCTGCTTAAATTCAGTGAATGAGTAATTGTGGTCAACAACTGCATTTTGTTCAAGGCTTTCTTTATTTCACAATGATTGTAAATTGCGCGCTAAAAATAGCACTGCAACTGTTTCCCCCTAACATTACTATTGCATGGCAGATAGTATAACCTCAACAGAAAGGTGCTATTGTGTCAGTATGACGCTGCAAAATAAAACAGGTTGTCTTCAAACATTTCTCTGTACCTCGTATCGCTTCAAACAAAATGGGAAAATATTCGTCAAACATTGAGTCATTTCTATATTTCTTGAAGTGTTATTGTTTTGGGCTTGTTTAGGGCAGGCGTTACCTGCCATCGGTAATGAAAATAATTTTACTTGCATTATGAAATTTCGACCAACTATAAATTTAAAAACAATCTGAATGAGTCTGCGAAAGCGCGGAACAGATAGCAGCGCTAATTCTTTTGAGGGGTGAGTGAGGTGGGGAAACATTGATTGCTAGAATTGCTTCTATAACTTAGAAAGAGGAAATACGTAGATATAGCCAGATGTCCTTTTTTTTTCTTTTAGAGTTATCGGGTTTTCGAAGCTGTTGTGAAACGCTTTCAATATCATTACTGTTTGATTTCGACCGTTCATCCGAGATGGGCCCGGATTGCGCAAAGATTTTCTGTATGATTGTGAAAGAATGATTTTACATCCTTGTTGAAGTTTTAAATATAACATTCAGATCGGAAATATGTGTGTCACGTTATGCTATGATCAGCACCGTTGTTGTTGTAGACCCTACGGTATGGCAATCTTCTGGAATATGTCTGCGAATTTTTTACGCTCATGTACGGAATCTTCTTAGTCTTTCAAGCTTCAACTGAGTTTGAATGCTTTCACCTTGATGCTGTTTTGCAGAAAAGTGTCAAGTGATATATTTATTATTTCATAACGCACGTGTGACACCCCGTTGGAGCAGTGGTCTAAGCGATGGCTTCTGATGATTCGTCCGAAATGAGTCCGACTTCAAATCCCGGTGAGACATAGATGTTGTGTTTGTCTTACGGCGCTGGCTCTCTCCCTTCCCTGAAACCAATTGCCCTAAATTAGTGACGGGCGACTGCTTATAGCCCACTAAGTTGCTCATGGTGATCGATAAAACCTCCAATCGAAAAAAAACGAGAAAACGACACCGAATTTTCGGGTATAATAAGCACGTCTTTTGAATCCGTTCTGACGCAAATTAAATTCATCAAAGCTATTCAAAGTCAATGGAACTGGTATGGAAAACAATAGTATCTGACGGAAGAAAGAAGTTTTTCAATCGGGTTTTTAATTCCTCAGATATTGCTGTAAACGGTATCGT
Source organism: Macrothele yani (assembly GCA_039090855.1). Classification (NCBI taxonomy): domain Eukaryota; kingdom Metazoa; phylum Arthropoda; class Arachnida; order Araneae; family Macrothelidae; genus Macrothele; species Macrothele yani. The sequence continues at coordinate 126,542,921 of CM077034.1, forward strand.
GAGCTTACGCCCTATGGCTGCAGACTTGTGCGTTAAGAAAAACATGAATTTATATGAGAAACATTTTACACCGGAAACGCTCTCCAACATAGAAAGAATTTTTCAAATCGGACTCTTGGAAACAGAGATATCGACAAAAATAAGATGTGACTTTACGTCCCCTGGTGGAAAAATCTTGCATTATTTTAGGAAAAAAGTATTGTAAAAGATTTTTACATAGGGCGGTATCGGTCTAAAAAAAAAATTAGTCGAGTTTTCAGGAGCCCAGATTTTGCTACAAATACAAATACATTAGAAGCAGAAATTAACAATTTGGCCCCTTGGTGGCCAAACCATTCTTTATCAAACATTAGAAATTATGTGAAAAATATTTTCCATTAGGTCTTGTATGCGATACAGGTAGCATTTTTCAAATCGGAGTTTTAGAAGCAGAAATAACGCAGAAAACGCAATTTACCTTTGTGCCCCCTAGCGGAAAGTATATGATTTATTTGAAAATTTTGAATTTATGGAAAAAACATTTCCCATTGGAAACACCGTCCAACAAAGAAGGAATGTTTCAAATCGGTCTTCTAGAAGTAGAGATATTGACAAAAATAAGATTTGCATCTACGCCCCCTGGCGTAGAAACCATGCATTATTTCAAGAAGAAAATGTTCCTAAAACGTTTGTCGATATGAGTAGTTTCTGTCAACAAACGACTTTTTTTCAATCGAGATTTTAGAAGCTCATATTTTGCTGCTAATATATTCGAAGCAGAAATTAAGACTTACGCCACCTGGTGGCCAAACCATTTTTTTGAAAAATTGTTAATCATGTGCAAAGGACTTCCCATCAGGAGCTGTATCCGGTGCAGAAAGAATTTTTCAAATCGGAGATTTAGAAGGAGAGATATAGGGGGAAGTAATTTACTTTTACGCCCCCTAGCAGAAAGTCTGCGAATTACTTGAAAATTTTCAAATTTCATGAAAAACATGTCACACTGGAAACACTATCCAACAAAGAAGGAATTTTTCAAATCGGACTCCTAGAAGTAGAGATAATGACAAAAATAAGATATAACTCTATGCCCCCTGAGGGAGAAACTATGCATTATTTTAAAAAGAAAATGTTTCTAAAAGGTATGTCGACATGAGTACCATCGGTCTACAAACGACATTTTTTTCAATCGAGAATTTAAAAGCTCATATTTTGCTGCAAATGCATCAGAAGCGGAAATTAAGGTTTACGCCCCTTTGGCGGCCAAACTATTTTTTTTACAAAAATTGGAATTATGTGTAAACGCTTTCCCATCAGAAGCTGTATCCGGCGCAGAAAGAATTTTTCAAACCGCAGATTTAGAAGCAGAGATATAGGGGAAAACCCAATTTACCTCTACGCCCCCTAGCGGAAAGTCTATGAATTACTTGAAAATTTTGAAATTATGTAAAAAACGTGTCACACTGAAAACGCTATCCAACAAAGAAGGATTTTTTCAAATCGGACTCCCAGAAGTAGAGATATTGTCAAAAGTAAAATATACGTCTACGCCCCCTGGCGGAGAAACTGTGGAATATTTGAAGAAGAAAATACTCGAAAAAGGTTTATCGATGTGAGTGGCATCAATCCACGAAATAGTTTTTTCAACTGATATTTTAGAAGCTCAGATTTATTGGTAAATACATCAGAAGCAAAAATTAACGCCTACGCCCCCTGGTGGCTAAAGTACTCTTTACCAAAAATTTGAAATTATATGCAAAAGACTTTCCATCACAGTTATCGGAAAAAATGTAATTTACTTTTACGCTCCTTAGCGGTAAATCTATGCGTAATTTGAAAAAGGAACTATATCTAAAATACTCTTCGACATAAATGGAATCGAAATATTTTTTGAAATTTTTTTTTTTTTTTGGAATCGGATGTTTAGAAGCAAATATGTGGAATAAAACGTATTTTTGAATTCGACATCATCTGCATTTACGCCCTTTTGTGGCGAAAGTATACATCGTAAAAAAAACGAAATAAAGGATCATCATTCGCATATTTCAAGCTTGCCAATGCAAAAATAATTTTTGAAATCGGACTAATAGTTGCAGAGATAGCGTGGGTACAGGCGGACGGATGGACTGACAAATCGGACGGACGGACGGACGGCAATCTTTTTTTACAAAAGACGTGCTATAAAAAAGCTCACGTGCACCTTTTCCTGCGAAGAAGTTCTGCTTTCTTAGTGCGACAAAAAAAAAAAAGGAAGCGCAAAAAATACTACCATGGTAAAAAACCTTTTTATGTAAGTGCTAGTAGCCTAGTTAAATTAAATATCATGTTTCATTTTTTGCACGTTTTTGAGATCCGATCCCGTGATCAAATTTCCTAATATAACTGTAAACATCGCCGCTGAGTTATTTATTATTAGTGGCCTAGAATATATATCCAATTTCCACATATTAGAGTCATTTGAAAACAACGTTTGCGCAAGCGCTAATAATGCAAAAGCACGAATTCTAGAACCCTTTAAACAACATGATCACCAATCAAGAATCGAAGATTCCAAATTTAGGAACAAACGCTTCAATAATTTAATAAGCGTCTCCGTTTGCTGGTTCCATAAAAGGTTTAGTCGCGTGTACGCAAATTCATCCCAGACCTGACTGTCGCAAATAGCGATATATTGTAGGTTCAACTGCTCTAGAAAGGAGAAATGAATATATGTCAGATAAGAATTTGAGTAATTAAAAATTGTGAAATATTAGATTTTTGGAAGTATATGCTACGTACCAAAGAAAAAAGATCTACTTTATGTGCAGAAGTACTGTTTATCCAGCACTATCGTAAACATGCTAAAACAATGACACTCCTACTACTTTGCCATATGTTTGGAAAAAAAACTAATAAATACAGTTTGTAATTAAGAAAAATTCAAAATTCAAACCCTAGCTATACACTAAGTTAACTTAACCTAACAACACCTTTCAAAGATCGAACTACGTAGCACTCAGAAATTAGATGGGAGGGACGAATGATCATCAACTAATGAACATCATTATACATCATGGCTTCAAGACACTGTCAATATATAATTTGCATTATGTACAGTATGTTTAAATGCAGTCTCTAACCTGACGACGCAAGGGTTGCCCTTGTGAAGGATTTTGTGCTCGTATTTTTAACTTGTAAATATTTTTATCATTAAGGATTTTAATTATAGGGCTTCAGACAGCAAATAATTCTAGAGTTTTAATTGTAAAAATGGTCTTTTTCTACTATTCTCTGACACATCTGCTCAGGGGATTGTATCCGTTTCACAGAATAGTACAGCAGTAAATTCAAGAGAAAATTCATTTTATACAAAAAAAAATTCTTGAACTCGAAAAATTCAGGTACTTTAATTTAACTTCCCTAAATGTTTTCAGTAGTTGCACCCATCATATGTTATAACTGCTTAAATATTGGGGGGTGGTGACGAAAGGTGGGCACAAAGAAAAGTTGGGTGGGCTGAAACTCTCCAATTTTTTTCCCAAACTAGTCCGCCTTTAACGTCCGGCCTCTTCAATATCCATGGTAAATATCTTGAAAAGTCATAGTTCGTTAAAAATTCGATAGGTAGATATATAGATTTAATTATTTTTTGATTTTCAAAGGGTATTTTCTTTCTGAATAGCCAGAGTACATTTTTAAAAAAATGTGGCCTGCACAAGACTGCTTGCCTCAGAGTATTTTTTCATAGACTCCGAGATTTTTAAATTAGGTACACAAAGTAGATTTCACTCTTTTTCATTTATAATATGCTTGTGAAAATTGCCATTCCAAGAAAGAATTGAGCTATTCTAATGAAATTTTTGTCACAGATTTCTCATGTTAAAAGTGATAACTGGTTGCATTTATACAACTATTCAAATTTTTTTCACTTCAAAACTCAGTATCGAGGATAATCGAGTAAAAATGACATTCTCTACACGGCGTGGCATTCAATGGGTAGGATTTTGATATCTTTCTGGGGAATAGCCTGCAAGACTGTTTCTGTGCGGGACCAGAGATCATTTTTGGTAACTGGTGAAGGCACTTGACTGGCCTGTCGTGCAGCTACAATGAACCAAACATTTTCGATCGGGACACATCCGGCAAACCTGGAAGCCAGGGAAGAAGCGAATAATAACATATGACATTTTCGTCTAATAAACCAGTTGAAGAAATATTATTGATGATTTTGTCTAATAATCTAGTCGACGAAAAATAAATGATGTTTCCGTCTTAAGGCACCCTCAGTTTTCATATTTATCATTCATATTACAGTGCTTTGTACTGTTACAGTCGATGTTTATTATTAAAACTTGCGATGAAGCAGAGGTACACTTTCCTGGTTATTTCGAAATTAAAAAATATTACATGTTTAAATATGAATTTATAATAATATGATTTTCAGGATTTTCTTCAATTGCTCGTAAACTCTTCAATTTAGTTTTCGCTTTTTATCTTGAAAAGTAATTAATAATAAAAAAATAAGTACGATTTCAAGTGTTATACTGTATCTTATAAATGGTTTCAAAAGGGCTTCTTCGAGCACACGCATACTAATGTAGAAAATCCTGAATACGAACTTGATATGCTTATGTCCATTCGCATATGGATAGGAAATCCTCATAATTGTTTTTAAAAGCAAAATTGTTTGCTATTAGGCTTGTGAATACCTAATAGCAAGCAAATACGGTTGCTCAGCTGGGTGGTATTCCCATTATAAAAATTAGTGAAGCGCAACTATCTGAGTCGCAATAAAATGTGTGTTACATGCAAATTAGAAGTGTTTTGGAAATACATTATGGTTCTAATTTTTCGTGGCACTAAGACAATCAGATTTTTCACTCCATCGACATCGAGCGTTCACGATATAGGTAAATTCGATAAATAACTTAAATATGGTTTAAAGCACATGCATGGGTGTTATGGTTTGCATTTCGTCTTTTTATGACAACATGTAGTTCAGTACGGGTATTTGAAGCATAGCCGAAGGGAAATTGTTACTTTTTATTCAGCTGGTACGTTGCTGAGGAGAAAATGGAGTTTTGCAAACTAATAAATTTTGGAGAGATACGCAAACACAAATTTACCCTGAAGAGTGGTGTGATGTTTTCATAATATGGTCAGGCATAGTCCTGTACAAATCATTTATTGCAGTTTTCTACAAGATCATATTTTGAGTTACATCTACTAAGTCAACTCCTCTAGTCACTAAAGCTCTTTTAAGACTTTCACCAACGTAAATTTCTTTTTTGAAGTGACTGAGATCTGACATTGTCGACAGTAGTTCCACAACAGCTGCTTCACCTGCAACTGTGTAACTGTAACGTGATAGCCGAGATCGTACTGCATCATTCTTATACCTCATATCGGGTTGATGTTGTCCTGTGACTGTCATTCTGCGTGGATTCATATTCTGTTGTCAATTGCGAGGGTTGTACCGAAAGTAATACAAAAGTAGAAATAACTTTTTTTTTCAAAAGACAGAGGTTGTTCAAATTGCACATATTCGTATAATGATCATTCTCTGTACAAAAGTACTGCTCAACATATTCTACATCACAAGCAATGCATCTGCACCATCTTTGAACCCAACATTAGAATACACTTTGATAAAATTCAATTTTCGACAGTTGTACCCACTTCTTCACAACCACTTTCACCTAGTTGATGTCATCAAATCTTTGTCCCCGGAGACTGTCCTTCGTTGAACCGATTACGTGGAAGTCGGAGGGCACCAGATCTTGAATGTATGGTGGATGGAGACCACCAAAGAGATTAATTTACTGATAGCCTGATTTGTTGCCAAACGTGTGTGTGGTCTCGCATTGTCCTGGTAAATGTGGATCCTTTTCCTATGTTTGTTCGGTCGTTTACTCCTTATGGCTTGTCTGAGCTTCTTGAGCGTCTCAATGTACCGCTCGCTGGTCACCGCACGGCCACTTTCCAGAAATCAAGCGGATTGATATTCTTGACATTCCAAATAACAGTCACCAAGACTTTCTGGGCTGATTATTGGCTCTTGAACTTCTTAGGCCTTCTTGAAAGGGTAGCACGCCTTTCCATGGATCGATTCTTCGTTTCCGGATCGTAAAGATACGCCCTAATTTCATCCCCTGTCACCAGATCGGGAAAAATGTGTCTTCATCGGCTTCAAGTTCTTCGAGCAGATCAGAGCAGACTTCCAGCTTTTTTCTTTCAAATGGAGTGTCAACTGGGGAGGTACTCTCTTTGCACACACTTTGCGTTACCCTAAGTATTCCACTATATTCTCTGTGACATTGTGACCACAGTCCAGTTGTGCAGGAAGCTCACGGATTGTGCCTCATCTCTCTGCGCGAATCAATTCATCCACTTGGTGATGATTCGTGTCAGAGTTCAGAAGTATTGGCCTCCCATTTCGTGTGTTTTTCGATGCTGGTTTCTCCTTCTTTAAACTACTTCATCAATCTGTGCACATTGGTCTTTTCAATAGTGTCATCTCCGTAAACATTCTGTCGTTCTGTAGATGTCGGACAGCCTGCACCATTCCTTTCTCAAGAACTCAATGACGGCATGTTGCTTCTGCTTGAAATCCATTATTTACCTGCAATGAAGCAAAAGGGTTACTATAGAGAAAGAGTTAGTGTACTAACATGTGCGATTTGAAACACCTCTGTGAGGTAATAAAAAAGTTATGCCAACTTTTCCATTACTTTCTGTATAACCCTCGTACAACCTCGGAAGAGTGAAATGCAATCATTCATTGCCGTTTTTGTATTGATATTAAATATATTACCTTACTAACAGAATGCGCCGTATTTAAATAATAAGGTCGACGTCATCTCTAATGTGAGGCAGGTGAACAGGTGTAGTACGATGTCGGCGTTGATTTAGGAGAGCCATAGACGCCGCTGAAGTAGCTACTGTGGAGTAATTGTCGACAATGTCGGATTTAAATTACCTCAAAAAACGCATTAATATTTGTACGATAATTTCTGGAGTTTCACGTACTCGAAAGGCAGAAACCGTAGCTACTACATGGGAAATTCTATCGAAGATTATGACTACCTTTTAGGAAAGACACGGTGTTGCTCCAAACTTTGAATTGTTGACACCATAGGAAAACGTCTCATAGGGTGATACAAACGTTGGGCGGATTCTAAAACGGAAGCACGAAACTATGGCACCGCCTATAACAGTAGAAATGAACACCAGTCGAAATTATCCCTTTTTTGTCATAACCCTTCTTCACAAACTCCATTGGGTCGGTATTTATGCACGAGCTGTAATCCATAGATATCTGGTTACAAACATTAGTATAACAAAACTTGTGAGGTGGTGCAATGAACATAAAAACTAACATCCTAAAGACTGGCGACGTGTCACCTGGTCTTATGTGTAGTGCTTCACATTGTTTTCACCAATGATAGAGTGTACTTCTGGTGAATATCTGTAGAATTGCAACACCATGACTGCTTATATTCTACTGAGAAGAAAGAGTTGGTTACCTAGTTCTGTAGGGTGAGATATCATGACATTAATTAGAGTTAGTGATAATTTTTCCGAGTAATGTCACATCTGCAATGTACGAATTCTTTCTTAAGGACCACCTGCAATGAATTTTATAGGCATTGTTAACAAGTCATCGACCCTTGCTCTGGTTGCAAGCAGCCAATAGACTTATTGAATGTGTGAAACGTGCCACGTTCTCGTATGAGGGCATGAGATGCGGCGAAATAGCTACTCAAGCCATCTCAATGTCCATACCTCAGAATTATTAAACACTTTTTGTAGTATCTGATGAAGAAGGATAGATCACTCCTTTCCTCGCATTTCTGTCAGAACCCTCCTTCACAAACTCCAATGGGTCTGCAGATTGAAGAGGCTTATGGGGCGAATACAGGTACATAATTTACGAAGGAATGATAGAGGATAACACCTCGACGTTTTTCAAAAGGAAATTTACTTCACGAATACATCACAAACATGGTTCTTCAAACTCTAAATAAAGTTGTATATCTTACAGGTCTTTTTTACTTTCAGGTGAACCAGACATACTTTTTTAACAATTTACAGTCAAACAAAAATGTTATCAACGCGTTATGTGAAATGCATCGTTTGTAACAAATGTAAACTATGTAAACTTTGCAAGAAAAAGTGATTAGCTATCTGGACCAGAAAAAAATATATACTACTTTAGATTGCAATGCAGTGAGAAACACAAACATATCGGTATGCCTGCGGAAAGGATTAATTTCGCTGAGAAATCAAAGGAGGTGGCGACATTTAAAATGACAAACTTTTGGGATTTAAAAAAGAATGTTATATCCGAACTAGAATGCAAATAAATAAATATTTAAGAACAGCGAGATTTAACAGAGTGTATGCATAAAAGCTGCTGATCGTAAAACTAATTTATAAGCATTTAGAATTTCCCTTGGTAAAAATACGCAAACAATCAGGGTTATTTCAAAAGGGATTCATTCAAGAGCAAAATAAATCGAACGCGTGTTTTCTCAGAGCTATTCTGCAAAATTGTACGTATCAAAAAGTCAAACGCCATATTTTCGCAAAGAATCAAAAAAGAACAAGTGAAAGTAATCTATAACAATGTTATGTGAAGTTTCTGTAATATACTTTTATATTCTCCGTGCTTTCTGAAATATTAAAAAAAATATTTATTTTTAGACCAATGTATCATACGTACCACTCAGTTATATATTAGGAAAATAATAAATATTAAGTAAAATGCTAATTTTTTTATAAATTTAAAATTTATGTTGATATTAGAAATACCTTCAAACCGATTTTGGTACAGACGTTTTCAGGAATTTAATGGTACTGAACAGTACTATAATATACTGTTTGTACTAAGGCTCTATGCTTTGAATGTTACACGGAATGTCTGTTGTAAGAAATCTTTGTTTTAAGATTATCAAAACCATGCAAGAGTGAAATGCTTTCAGAAGTTCGTTCACGTCAGGGATCTTTGGGTATCCTAGGACGAGTAGTATTTTGTAAGATATCAATGTAAAAATATAAATCTTGGAAACGTTGGAGGACATGGGAAAAGCTTTTAAGAAGTTTTGAATATGCAACACAAGGCAAATAAAAGATAAACGTAGATGAATGTTAATAATCAAGAAATTTCCTTATTTACTGTAAAAGAGGAATTGAAAAATAAATTGCGTTTTCCAATATCGCTCTTTTTTTAACTCTGATAACTATTATGAATTTTTGATAAGAAATTTATGTATCGTGCTTTTTCTCCCCGCTGTTTCATAAGCCGTGTTATAAATATACTAAAGTAGAAAATTAGTAGGTACACATTGTAATAACGTGTTCGACTACCCTTTACCTACAAAACAAAATGATTCAAAGAGGCGTGGACTCTGCAGGTTGCTGATGAACTTCTGCAGGTAATTTCAATAAAGATGATGCCATAGCTTGGGTTAATTGCCAATAGCTTAACGTAGAAGAAACTTAGATACGAATGGCTCTATCGATTACTTTACAGAGGTGTTCAATTAAGTTAACAACTGGGATTACAGAATTCAATTTTTTCATTTGGAAAACACTGTGGAATCCTTGGAATTGCTGTGTCACGATCCCCGCCTCATGTCGCGCTGCTGTCCCCTACTGGAAGTAGTCCTCTTCATAGAATTCGGGGAAGAAATATTCCTCAGAATATTTTTTTTAGTGAAAGTTTAATGACCACCGTGAGCAACTCAATGGGCTATAAGCAGCCTCTCTACCCTAATTTAGAGTCACTGGTTCCAGGGAAGGGACAGAGCCGGTGCGTAAACAAGCAAAACATCCATACCAGACCAGGATTCGAACGAAGATCCTTCTTGGATGGATGATTATTAACCAGCGCGTAGACCACTTCGCCACCGGGGCGGCCCTCAGATATACATGGAAACACACTAGAATATTCAAAGAAATCAGAATTATGTACTGAATTGCCTCTGGTTTACTGATCTTTCATGAACAAACTCCTCAGAAGAATTGAATTTACATCACCCTGAAATCGAACCCGCATCTTCCTATTTCCGTTCGAGTATACTAACCGTTGCACTTAGTCGAACGAAAATCGGGAATTGGGATTCGATTTCAACATAATTTCAAGTTTTTGGTGGAGTTGTTACATGGAAATCCAGTAAACCAAAGGCATTTCAGTACATAATTCTAATTGGTTTGAATATTAGAGTTATCTCCATCAGGAAACTCCATGCAGATGTATGCAACAGCCTGACTTGAACGGATGTTAAGAACTGTAACCATGTAAGTGCTTTACCGAATGCTTGCTTCAGAAACACACAAAAAACCGTAAACCCTTTCAGCAGTTTGTATTGTCAAGAATAGGAAGCTGTAATCCACTGATTCGCGATATCGACTCCACAATCGGAGTTACTTATCTGCTTGTAGTTCGTGAAAACATGATTGATTGGACAAGGATACCGTTTTTCCTGCTGAAATATTGCGGCAGGACAACTATCAAGGAAAGGGTACTACCCTTTTCCTCCAAAGCATCCGTGATGAATCTTGGCTGTTGCAAGTTCCTTTCGATTCTTATCAGGCGAAATTGCTAACTGAACCCTATAGGGACCCAAACCATGGCGATTTACGATACGCCGGTATGACCATGCCAATTGCACCCTGCAATGTGCCATTAACCACGATATCTTCGAACACATTAACCACGATATCTTCGAACATTAATAGTGAGTCTTCAGAAAACATGACCTATTGCAAATTAGAGCCCTGGTCTCAGTGCTCGGGACCACATTGCCGCCTGAGTCGTCTGTGGGTGAACTTAAATGTGTTGCTAGGGACCAATCCTCTGTTAAGTAAGTAACGAAATGGACTGGTGCCGGACGACAAAGACTAATCAGTTGCTGAGCTAAAAGCGTGGATCTCGGTGTGAAATCGGCCACAACCATGGGATAGAAGTGTCAGTCATACCATATAGAGTTGCGATTTTTTATAATTTATATAATTTACTTTTTTAAGAAATGAACTGCCAATATACTTTCAAATTGTCGAAAGACACACACACACACACACACACACACACACACACACACACACACACACACACACACACACATCTGTGGTTAGGCGAAATGTTAATTTCTTAGGAATTCGCTTTTCATGTCGCGGAGCAAGAAATAAATCTAACACCTTGAGCCAGGGTGTGTGTTTCGAGAATCATGATAGTTTTATTTACTTATTTATTTTTTAATTCCACGAAGTATATTAGTATTACTTACAACCGTACACGTACATTGTTCTTCAAATGGAGATGCCGACTCATAAAAGATATTGTCCATGCCATAAGATTGAGGGTATCACAGAGTAAAGTAACTATTTCCTTCCTCAAAAGTAAATATTATCTTTTAAGATGTCACAAATATAGCGCTTTCTTGTGCTTATATTACATAAAACAAACTACAAAAACGTTCTTTGCGCTACAGAAACGGAGATGGACTACGTAACACTAATTATGTGCTATGTAATCATCAATATTTTGAAATCCTACCTATTTCCTTTACTTTTATTTCAATCCTCTAACTTTTCAACTTGTAACCATATAACATTTATTCAGCAGCTATGTTCTATTCACATTCGTTGAATGGAAAGCAGTCTGTCTTCTACGAAAACAGAAAGCGAAGCCGCCATTTCTTCTAAGGTGAAGATACCTCATCAAATCCACTACAAAGTTAATTCCTGTGGATATTTCAAAAGTCCTTTATATAGTCCTAGATAAACCTTCCGACTTTTTATACTTAATTGAGTGGTTTTCTATTTTTTGTAGAAGACATTATATGATTTTGTTTTGAAGAAAACTGTGTGAATCTCGGATATTCGAAGACAAATGTGAATACAATTTATTACGACACATTTTTGTCGTAATAAATTTCTAAACGTTGCAGATATTGGCTTCTGTAGTACTTAAAATATCTCTCGCGGTACCAATCAGTAAAAGATTACTCACGCTGAGTGTAATATAGCATTACTAATCATAAAAGGATTAGCTGCAATTAAATAAGCTATGTTTCATGCACTTACATGCATGTGGATAATGTCGTAAAGGATTGCTCAGAAAGATGTAGATATCGGAGCCATATACATCATCATTATCCTAAACTATTGTCAATACACTGCTCGATAAAAGTCTCCCGAATCAAATGTATATCAGAACTGTCTGTCTTGAGCCAATTACCTCCATGATATTACAGCATGCTCTCGAATTTCATCCATTAATCTCCCATGCGGTCTTCTTCTGCATCTTTTTCTGTCCCTTGGAATGCAGTCTAAAATTTCGATTGTCCATCGGCAGTCCGTGATTTTGGAAACATGTCCAGCCCTTTGCCATTTCAAGCATTTTACTCTGATCATGATGTCTTCCACTCTTGTCGTGTTTCTTATCCAAGAGTTCCTCTTCTTCTCTTCCCTGATTACACCAAGTATGCATCACTCCATGCTTTGTTTAGTTGTCTGCAGCCTTTGTATGTCGTTTTCCGTTAAGGTCCATGTAATCCTCCATGTGTAAGAACTGGAAGGATGAATTGCATCAAAAATCGTAATAACGTTTTTAATTACCTAGATTTGAGTGTTTCATGTCCTTGATGCTACGATGAACTTGAACTTCGCGGCTTGTATAACTGAGCATGTTATGCCCGTAAGACTGGAAGAACTTCCCTTTTAAGATATAAAAGATATCACATGTTTTACTGCTAAAGATTTTGTTGAATTATATACTTTCATTATGCCTGCCCGTGCATCAGGACTTCTGAACGTCTCCGAGGTAATATTTTGCTATAGAAACTCCGAGTTGGTCCACATTATTTTATTAGTGCAAATATTACATATTGTTTTTAATTATTATTTACTTGCATCTTCTGATTGTGTCATGTGTATATAACGCATGGCAGTAATAAATAAAATTCAGGACATTTCTACGCCTTCTTTGGCAGATCGGCAAATAATTTTTACATTGATACTTGTGTAACCGTATTTATGAGGGTATATCCCCTTTTTTTAGATGCACGTCTCACGTAGTATGTGGTTCAAATTATTATCTATGTTGAACCTTATCCTTTGTATGGAAATTTTTACTTTTTCTTAATAGCCGCTTAAAGTATTTTACGGAAATTAATAACTTTTACACTGGCATGCAAAAATTGAGGACGAGACGGTTTATCGAATGTAACGTCGTGCAGAAGTGCTCCACATCGACTCAAATCATACCATAAGATCTCCAAGATGTAAGAATATGGGACAAGTGAGCAAAACCGTCCAAAAAAGGAATTCAAAGGATACAAAAGCACTTTATGGAAAAGGTAGCTTCTAGCACAACTGGACAGAAGACAGAAAAGTCCATGTGACAGGCGGCTGCGAAGAAGAATCCAGTCTTTAGTAGGGGATATTATCACCCCAGACTGCGTTGCAGGATTTACAACGTCTGTCCATGCTGAGGACGAGGTTGGCAAAGAGCTGTTGAGGCATCGCAGCTCATTCCTCTTGCAGCGCCAATCGCAGCTGCGGAATCGTTGCTGGCGACTGGTGACGAGCTGCCAAGCGTCTCCCGAGAAGGTCCCACACGTGTTCGATTGGATTCAGGTCCGGGGACTTTGCGGATCAAGCCCTGCGACAGCCACTGTACGATGAGGTGTAGCGTTGTCGTCCATGAAGAGGAACTCAGGACCCTCAGCACCTCTAAACAGACGCAAGTGAGGCAGGAGAACCTCGTTACAATAGCAGACACCAGTGACTGAAACTCCTTGGAAGATATGGAGGTCAGTACGGATGCCAAACATGATACCTCCGCAAACGAGAACTCCGCCACCTCCAAAACGGTCCCTTTTGATGATGTTGGAGGTGTGAATGCGTGTTCCCTGCTTTCTCCTGACGTGTATACGTCCAGAATCGTTTGTCAGACTAAACCGGCTCTCATCCGTAAAGAAAACTTGACCACATTGCTGATGTGTCCAGTTCTTCTGTTCCTGGCACCACAGAGACCGCCGTCTCCGATGAGCAGGCGTTAAAGGCACACACCAAATAGACCACCTTTGTGCAGCCTCCTGGCCAGGGTAAAACGCGATAACGGACTTCCAGTTTTCTGTTTCATGTGCCTTGCGATTTCTCCCACTGTCTGCCGTCCGTCTCTTCTCGCCTGTAGGAAAATATACCGGTCGTCCGCCGCAGTGGTTGCTCGTGGACGACCAATGCTAAACTCTCGGACATCTGCTCCTGTCTTTTGAAGTGCTCTCCAAGCTCGTGAAACGATGCTGTTGGAGATACCGAACTCCTCGGCCACACTTATCACACTTCGACATTCTTCCAACTTCCCAATGGCGCGACCCCGGCTAAAGTCATCTAGATGTCGTCTACTGGATTGCTTGTTGGCAATATCACACGGTGGCAGTAACTCGACGTCGTTCAAACCGATGTACACCGTAGAATAGCTTTCACTGAATTGCTGAGCGTCCGCCCGTGTGCTTTTCACCCTTCCGACACTCCTCCCCCCCCCCTACGACATGCTGCATATAAGTTCATGCCCTACCGTACCGGACTCTAATCTATCTCCTTAGTGGTATTTCGCTCCGTTCTGACTGCTCGTTCCGCTGCTAGGCTAATTTTTCCTCTTCGTCCTTAATTTTTGCACACCAGTGTATATATAAAGGTCTTCATATAATAAAGATGATATCAGAGACAAAAAAAATTGAAATCCGTCAGAACAAAAATATAGAGGTATACGTAATGGAGCACTTATCCTATAAGTGCAAATTAACAATCGCCAGATGACGACTAACTGTCAACTTTGGCGATTAAATTAATGTTGGTGGTCGCAAGTTTGACCATACAGCGTTTTTTTAAGCTTGCAATTTCTAAGAAAATGTCTTAGGATTTCTGGCATACGCACCCACATTGCATGTAGCACTAAAACGGCTTAAACCTCGATATTTCGGATGTCGTTACATGGAAAGCATCGATGTTTCAGACGCCGTTACATGGAAAGCATCGATGTTTCATTACCGATGTTTCAAACTGGTAAAAAGTATTTTCAGCGTGAAGTAAATGAATTTCTTTATGTTGCATTCTTGTGAAGGGGAATTGAATATCCTATTTTTACGTCGTGAATTGGCAGTTTTGGTGGATCTTTCATCCAAGAAATCGAGTTCTTTTCCTGAATACTGAACGAACCGATACATCAAAACAACATTGAGATTTCCACCGATAAATAGAGAGTTTTAACAGATATTATTGGTTACTAGAGTCGAATTGGTGAATAATCACCGTTATATTGAGCAGCGATTTTACCCAACAATGTGACTGCTGCAGATGGAAAAATACGAATTCATCGACCTATTAGCAAAAACATCGAGATTTTCACTGATACATGGGAAAATTCAACCAATACCATTGACGTTTTAGGAATGAGTAAACCCTGAGGAAAAACGATATACAAATGGCTTTTACCTTGCGCAGAGAGTGGCTTCTTTCACATTCAGATAAAGCAATCCATGTAAACAATAGCAGTTACATTAAACATCCTATTAACCCTCTTTTCCTTCTATATTCTGTGGTTGCTTGTGTGAAGAGTTATTTAGCAGATTTAAAAAAAACGTTTACGCATCACGTTCAAACATATCATCAGTAAGTGATAGCAGCTCAGATACTTAATCTTCAAAAATCAGCATGATGTGTTACAAAATATGTACCATATTTAATGTACAAACACTTTCAATAAACATTTATGATACGATATATGCTGTTCCTAATATTTAAAGTTAAAAAACCATTAGAAGTTTTTAGTTTATTATCACAAAAAAATTATCAAATATAAGTTGTGCTTCTTCAATCTCCTATGCTCCATAACACTTATTAGCTGTGCGCCTTTAAAAAGGCTTCAATCGTTAGGGTGGTTTTACACTAAGTGAACCACAGACAATTTTACCAGGTATGGTGCGAAAGTCGCCTTCGATTTATCCCTGTAGGATTTCCCCCACGGAAGGGTTTAGTTTGTCGCATGTGGTAAAACGAGTTGATACACAGGGAAAATATTACTCGTAAAATATGGAATCGAAAATGAGTTTTGTGGTTTGGGAAGGATTGGATTTTAAATTTGATTGTTCTGCAAAGGAAGTATCCAAAATGCGCAATGTGCAAAGCAGTTTCATACAGCTCTTATGCTATATCGGACAACCCGGCAGTCCTCTTTCTTGGTGGATCATCTAGAATCTCCCAGATCCTTCTTGTCGCTGTTTCGTGCCTTGTTCCATTCACTGCCGCCAATAGCGTGCCATGGCGACATCCGCACGAATAGTATGGCGCGCAATTCGGCGATAAGACCATCCCGCTTCCCAGACCCCGACGAAGCGGCTCTTCTCGTACTCCTCCAACTATTCGAATTGCTTCCGAACTTTTCTCGCAGGCATACTTCACTTGCAAAGGATGCAACCAACACAACAGCACGAGTCACAATGGAAAGTTCGCGCAAATTGACGACATTATAGAGACTGTCATGCGCAGAGCTACGATCCTTCTTTGCTTGCTTCACATGCGCGGTCGAGTGTGATACTTTTGTAATTCGCATGTCTCACGTTGTCATCCTTACCCACCAAGTTTCATTCCTGTTTGTTGCCTTCTACTAGCGATCGTAGCTTTTGTGATTTAACCACAGACAATTAATGTTCAGATTTTATAAACTCAGTTGTATCATTTGAGGAGAAGACGAACGAAAGAAACAAATAACTTATCGACTTTAATTTTTTACATAATAGTCTGCCTCCACACCCGAAAAAAACTACGAAATCGCTATAAAAGATTAAATAAAGTAGGCTGCAGATGTGCCTTCGCTAATGGTGTCTGCAAAAGACGGATGAAATGTTTAATATGGAGAGCTCAGACTCTCGGAAAAATAAAAGTACCGAAAGCCAAAAGAACTCAAACAAAATTATTAGAATCCTACCTAACGATTTTGATTGTAAATAAAGTAAATCAAAAGTTAAACATTATCAGTCGCCCCTAAGCACCGGCGTATTCTGACTCGAAATAAGGCAACAAACATAGATGACTACGAGACATAGCAAATATGCTAAGACAGTGAGTGCACCAATGCCTGTATTTAAAAAGGACTACAGATAAACATAATCTGTGCATTTAAATAGAGAATAAGCGTCCTATTAGAGAAAACCATTCATTTTCAAAAGAAAGAGTGTCACATTTCAGGAATTAAAATGCAAAGATCGGCAATTTCCTTTCTGATTTTCTTGTTTACTTCGCCACACCTTGAAAACATCTTTGGCGGGTTTTTCTTGACCATTGGACTAACACGTAGGTGGTTTGGGAACTTTATACACATAACGTTATTTTTCCAATTACATAGTGATCATTTTTTTCAACATTGGGTATGGAAATTAAAAGCTGATTTTTTTCTCTTAGGTTCTTATTGCAAAATAGTTTCTGGCTTTTAAGTACAGACCGGTATACCTAACATTATTGACATCGTGAAGAAAATCCGATTTCTTGCATTAGTTTGAGCCAACATGCTTTCGACCAAATGCCCGCAGGCCAAACAAACCATAAATTCAGTTCTTGTACTCTGTCTTACATACTATGCACTCGTCCTTGAAAATGTGGCTTCCTATTCATATTCTAAGTTGCATACCTGCTGCTTGTCAGGAGGACAGTAACTGCACTACAGTTTTCCACATTGAATATCAAAATGTGTGTTTATCGTGTTTGATGTTTCATCAATTGCTATTACTTTTATTTTTATTTTTAAATACACCAGAGTTGAATAATAATGAAACGCATATAGCGTATCAAATCCGTTTATTTTCGTGGTGTAGTCAGCACATATATTCGCCAAGCTTTCGCACTTCATTGGGAGGCTTTTTCAAGGCAATGGTAGACACAAAAATGCAGGGAATTGGAATAATGTAAAGAACGAAGATGATTTTTGAAAATAACGCGGGTGACGTCGCGAGCATATTACATGAATTTTTTATCACGTAATTATACAGAGCGCCGTGAGGTGTTTCCATCTTTTATTAATGCATTCCAAACCATTGGTAATTCCGTAGAGACTATATCATTGCATGCCACTTTGCTGGATAGGATTTCCACTGTTTCCCTGATGGCAGTCTCTTTGAAATTCGTGTAAGGGGCAATTCTTCTAATATTATTCCATACAGGAACCGCCGAGCGATGCATGACTTCTCTGGGAAGGGCTGTATTCTGCATGTCCTGGTTCACACTTTGTTTCTTGTTCTTTATGTCTAGTGTCCAAAAATCGCTTTATCATTCCAATATATATCTTTTCTGTGTTGTCAGGATATACCAACGGTATAGCGTACACACGCGCCTTTTCTTTCTCACACTGTCTCTAATTGCAGCTTGATATTATATGTGATAACGGGGTCGGGGACTTCATTGCTATTAATATGTTGTATTTGGATAATAAATTATTTAACCAATATGTAAAGCCTGGGATATATGTGATGGATCCTGCGTATCTCATTGTCCTACTGAGCGATTTTACTATTGCTGATATTATACGATTCCTCACAGTCTTATGTACTCTGTCTATGTCACCCTTCTGATATTCAGCCTTTAGACCTTTGCTATAGATATTAGCAACGTCTTTATTAATGAGGTAGCCGGGTTTTGCATACGTTGTACGCTCTATGGAACCACGCACTAAATGCAGAAAGTTTGTATTTCAAAAATCATCTATTATTATCGCGTTATTTTCAAAAATCATCTTCGTTTTTTACATGTTCTAATTCTCTGCACTTTTGTATCTACCATTGCCTTGAAAAAGTCTCCCAGTGGAGTGCGAAAGCTTGACGTACATTTGTGGTCACTACACCACGAAAATAAACGGATTTCATACGCTATATGCGTTTCATTATTACTTTTATTTTGTTTTCAGACGTCTAAGTAATCCTTAACTTCGTTACGTTATTTCTACCAGCTTTGCTTACCATTTTCGTCTGTATAAACAAAGCTGTAGACTTGACAGCTGGCCGTAAATCTATTATTTACCATTTAATTTCAAATGTGACACCAAAGAATGCAGCAAACATATCTTGCAACGAGACATAGGAACAAGCCTTAGGACAGTAATTGGACTAATGCCTATTATAACTGCTAAAAGAAGATACGTTTAAGCAGGGG
Source organism: Macrothele yani (assembly GCA_039090855.1). Classification (NCBI taxonomy): domain Eukaryota; kingdom Metazoa; phylum Arthropoda; class Arachnida; order Araneae; family Macrothelidae; genus Macrothele; species Macrothele yani. The sequence continues at coordinate 126,562,088 of CM077034.1, forward strand.
ACGAGCGGCTAACTAGAGTTAAAAAAGGACCCTCTTAATTCAGTGGAAAAAGAGATAAAGAAGAAGCAAAGGGCCACTTCAGGGTAGAGATGTCCCAGAAAAATTTTACGTGGGGGAAATATTCCACTCTAAAAAGAATTTTCGTGAATAAGGAACTGTATGAATGTAAATGAATGTGGTACTCCGGGTGTACAATTACTAAACCAAACAACAGGTACTTGATAAATATAACCATCCAATGGAATTTAACGAAAAACCAACGCATCTAGTGAAAAACGCTATTGGCCAAAGCTGGCACCTCCTAAATCCAAGGAAGATTTGAAAGTCAGTACAATTACATTTTAAAAGCCATCTAAACAAACGAATAACGCTATTTGACTTTTTTTTTTTTTTTTTTTTTTTTTTTTGATTGGAGGTTTAACGACCACCATGAGCAACTCAATGGGCTATAAGCAGTCGCCCGTCCCTAATTTAGGGTCACTGGTTCCAGGGAAGGGAGAGAGCCAGTGCCGAAAGACAAACACAACATCCATGCCTCACCGGGATTCGAACCCGGACCCCTTCGGACGAATGATCAGAGGCCATCGCTTAGACCACTGCGCCACCGGGGCGGCTATTTGACTTTAGGAAAGCACATTAATATTATCTTTACAAGCACACACGCTTTGTTTTGCATTTCGTTGAGGAACTACTTACATCATGTAGTGGCATGCGGAGAATTACGGTAGGAAACGTAAACAAGCCCTGCGACAAGGTAAAATTCCGAAGTGCAGCTAAATCCTTTCTAGATCATAGTTTCTTCTCCAATGTTTTTATTGTCTTTTTTTAGCGGTGGAGCTTCTTTGCCGTGTGATGGTTGATCTGCGCAGGGTTGAGTAAACAAAGCGCATTGATACTTGAAACTACTTGAGCTAAAAATCTGAAGAAAAATAATATTTTTCTCCTAGAAAACAGGAGAAAATGTCCACCAAATAACTTGACTGCCAAAGTCAATTCAAAATAAGTAACCATTTCAGAAATCAGTTGTTAGTGAAAACGTATTACTTCTTACCCCAATTCAAACCACGGGTTAAAACTCGTCCTTGCGACAACCATCGCAACTCTGTTGGAAGAACAGTTGTGTATTTGCAGATTTCTTCTGTTCGCATACGTTATTAAAAGTTAGGCAGGAATTGACAGTTCGGGACTTGATCAAATTAACTACTTTTACAGAACTGTTAAATGTTTCATACAACTCATGACTTTTTTATTTATTTATTTTCTTTTTTGCAGCCAAACTAAAGTTATGCGTCATGCAATATTGTGAATTGATGTTGGGGTTAACTGAGCCAATTCGCGCAATAGACGACTCTTGTGTGCTAGCATTAAGCACCTGCATCTATGGATACAGCACTGAAGCATCTCAATCCGTGGATACACTGATACACCATTCCCACTCTAAAATTAATTTAAGGCTTATAAAATATGAATGGCTTTATAATATCTTCTCCCTTCTTATGTTCTTGTATTTCTTTACATCCGAGTACATCGTCAGTAATAACAACTTTCTGAACGAAATCTTCTGTAGCAGTGAGCATCGCAACATGATTTTTCGATGTATGATTTAATTACTTAAAGAGAGTGATTACAAGTCTCACAAATTTATCCGAAGACAGGACCTAAAAAAATTGTGAATTTCGATGGAGAACTTCGGTCCGGATTAAAACTGATGAATCCATTATTCAAACTGTTACTTTCTGATGAATCAAACAAAATATTTGAAAGAAAATGCAGATAAACGGAATGACAGATTTAAATTAGTAAATTGTATCTAATTCAAAATTGATAATATATTATACAAAATGAAAACAACCAAAGCCTAAAGATAGCAAAGGGACATCTCAGTAAGGGAAGAAAACAGATTATGACTCTGAGAAAAGAAGATGGTTCTATAACAAGAAATAGAGGCGAAATTTTGACAAGAGTGAAAGATTTCTACTCCAAATTATATGAAAGGGATGATACATGTACTCCAGACATCATGAAAGGTACCACAGTTCTTCCAGTCCTCCCAGCAGAAGTTGCTCATGCAATCAAGAACATGAAGCGGGGGAAAGCTCCAGGAGAAGATGGAATTACTATAGACATCATACAAGAAGCAAGTGGAGAAATTGAAACAGTACTCGCCCAAATTTTCACTCGATGCCTTAATGAAGGGAAGATTCCTGAGGATTGGAACAATGCTACAATGATCCTGCTACATAAAAAAGGTGACATCGAGGATCTCAGGAACTACAGACCTATCAGCCTCCTATCAGTGGTTTATAAAATCTTCACTAAAGTTCTTTCACACCGCTTGAAGGTAACACTGGACATGGCTCAACCGAGAGAACAAGCTGGATTCAGGAGTGGCTACAGCACAATAGATCATATCCACGTACTGAGAGAACTAATTGAAAAAGCGAGGGAATATGAACTTCCATTGTGCATGGCTTTTATCGATTATGAAAAAGCCTTTGATTCGGTGAAACCATCAGCAGTTACCACGGCTCTGAAATCCTGCGGTATTGAAGATGCATACATTAATATTATTAATAACATCTATGAAAATGCAAGTGCAAAGATTCGGCTGTTTGAAAATACAACGCACATAAAAATTGGAAAGGGAGTGAGACAAGGTGACACCATATCTCCGAAGCTCTTTAATGCCACATTGGAAAATGTCTTTCAATCACTGAACTGGGAAAACAAAGGGATAAAGATTAATGGAGATTATCTAACCCACCTTCGTTTTGCTGATGACGTAGTCATTTTTGCAACTACCCCATCAGAGCTGCAGAGTATGATCCAGGAACTTGCTGACAAGAGTAAAGAAGTGGGATTAAAAATGAACTTTCAGAAGACAAAAGTGATGTTCAATGCTTTTACAAGAAATGAAGATTTATCGATTGATGGAGAAAAAGTGGAGATAACAGATACGTATGTTTATCTTGGACAGCAGATATCAAATGAGGGTCACATTGATGAAGAAATTAATCGGCGTACAAAACTTGCCTGGAGAGCTTTTGGAAGAAACAGCATAATTTTCAAGAGCAATATGCCATTATGTCTTAAAAGAAAAGTGTTTGATCAATGCATCCTTCCAGTGCTTACGTATGGTGCAGAGACGTGGACCTTAACTAAAAGAGACATACAAAGGCTGCAGACAACTCAAAGAAGCATGGAGAGGTGCATGCTTGGTATAACCAGGAGAGATAAGAAGAGGAACTCGTGGATCCGAAAAATGACGAGAGTGGAAGACATCATGATCAGAGTTAAATCTCTGAAATGGCAATGGGCTGGACATACTGCCAGAAGGACAGACCGTAGATGGACAGCCGAAATTTTAGATTGGATTCCAAGGGACAGGAAAAGACCCAGAAAAAGACCACATGGGAGATGGGTGGATGAAATTCGTAAATATGCGGGAGTGACATGGAGGAGACTGGCACAAGACAGACCGTTGTGGAGGAAACTTGGGGAGACCTTCGTCCAGCAGTGGATTGATAATGGTTGACAATGATGATGATGATGATTATACAAAAATTTGTATAAAACATTTTATTTCTAACCTTAACATTTTAATAATTTACTTTAAGTTGTATAATTTAATTCACGCTAGTAACTTAAAATGCTGGAGAATATCAAATGTGCCCTCTCGGTTGCTCAGTGGTCAAAGCGATGGCTTCTGATCATTCGTCCGAGATGGGTCCGGGTTCGTATTCTGCTGAGGCATTGATGTTGTGTTTTTCTTACGTAGCTGGCTGCATCCCTTCCCTGCAAGCAGTGACCCTAAATTAGTTACAGGCGTCTGCTAATAGCCCACTGAATTCATCACGGTGGGCGTTAAACCTTCAGTCGCATCACACAATCTGAAATTTGATGCCCTATCCGTCATTCCTACCACAAAACTCAAGGAGTTTATATGATACTGAGATCAAACCGATGATACTGAACGAAAAGGAACATCACATTCCTTAAAGAGACATCACGTTCGGAAATTTATCAGAATAGTTTCAACACTTTAATTAAACAATTTCTGCATGTTTCTGAATGACTTTAACACAAATTGGCTATGTTTGTTCAAGCGTTTTCAAAATCACCTTGGTTGAAAATCAAATTCCTTACGGTATGACAATGGAATTCCACATCGATGAAGAAATCAGGAGACACTTCAAAGGATTTCAATTATAAGCAATTGTAACATGGAACTCCAGAACCTCAGCCCCCTTTTATATTAACGGCTACCCAGAGTTCCGCAATGCCAGCACGACACCTTTCGTCATTCCACATGCTTTCAATAGTGGAAAAGTGGGAATTATATTATTGTGTAAGGGAACCACTGCAATTCCGAGGAGCCACGGATTCTGAATTAAGACTACATTTCTTTTGGATTCTTAATATTTTGCACACACAGAAACGTGAAACGAACAAGATTGATATACACATGCACATACAGATACGCGAAAGGGACAAGAGTGACACGCACAGGAACACACAGATAACTCGAAACGGGCAAATGATATACGCAAAACAGAAAAAAGAGATGCACACACGCACAGCGATATGCGAAAAGAAAGAGAAAGTTGCGGAAAAAGAAAGTAAGCGATACAAACCATCTTCTTAGATTTTATTTGGATAAAGTACTTAAACTAGTAAATTAAATCTGTTTGGAATTAGTCGTGCTTAATTCTCCTATGAGCATTCACATTTTCTGAAAGTGAGTCATGAAAAGAAAGCAAATGAAAAGAAGAAGAATGGTCTGTTCCGTTTTCTGAAGCATATTCTTTCATGATAAAGTAAAATTTAGATAAACACATATTCCTTCTTTTTTAAATAAAGGGGTGATCACAGTACAACATGAGGTGCTTAGAGCCCTGTACTGAGATCGCAGGTGAATGAATTTCATCCCCCTGCACTATGACTTATGTTTTGAACATGGTCTCTCGCTGTATGAAAACACAAACTAGCTTCAGGTATGTGGTAATGTGTAATGGTTACTCAACACATTGAAAAGCGGAAAGAAAGGTATGATTTAATTAACTTATTACAGGTTATTGATATGTTTCTCAATGTTTCCTCTTCTCAGATGTTCGAAACACTACATATGTTGAACGACGTTCTCTGCAGTGGACTGGAACTAGTCCTCATGATTTTTTTTTCATATGCAAAGTTTCTTTCTTTAAGACTTCCAGGTGATTAGTGAATCTAAAGTAGAGGCAGACTTTTAGCCATCAATAAAGAAATTCGTAGTAATTCCGGAATTCTCCATCTATGTTTCTTAAACGGCATGTTCCACTTAAAAGCACAGTTATCACCAACTTTAACTAAACCAAACGATATATCTTTAAACAAATTCAGTCCTGAACGAATGTGAGTCGCAATCAGGCATATTTTAAGTTTCATTTTCTCAAATGTATTTAAAATATATATCTTTTTCATAGAGCAAACTGCGAAAATATATTGTTTTGCTAAAAAAATCAGGTGCATGATTGGACGAGCGGATACTACGTGCCTAAGGAAATGTATCAATAACTATCATTTACAGTAGCAAAATACTGTTCATCACGTGTTTAACTAACAATATCAAGCAGAAGTTAATAAAATCCTGGTAATAATAACTAAAAGCAAACTACGAACAGCATATTCAAAAGGATTTACCCCAACTCTGAAAAGTAGGCTTACATCCATTGTCTTCCGGCTTCCTCTGCTAGTGAATGTATATCAGCAGTCGAAAACACAAAAAACATAACGACCAATAAAAACTACCACTGCTAGTGAACGTGTGTCAGCAGTCGAAAGGACATATCACAACGAACGGTAAAAACGACAAATTGAGTAAAACATGAATGAACGGCACGAAACCGAGTACGAAATTCGAATGAAATGAGTACATTAATATCGATTGAAAAGTAAAACCAACAAAGTTAAAAGCTCAAAATGACAAAACCACGGAACCTATTTGCATTCTACCCATGCTACAGCATCCATACATGTTTCGGCCAATATTAAACCTTCATCAGTGGAAGAGTTCACAATTGCATGGTCTTCCGTAATCGACTAGATGTAATATAATACGCCAGAATGAAAAACCGGTAAATTAACTTCGTCGCCTAAGTTATGAACATCACGCATTTCTTCCATAGCGCCATCTGTGGGGATTTCGCCGACGTATTCGTCCTGCTGATCAAGCCGAAGTTAGATAAACCAAGCAAGCAGAGTTTATCTAACTTCGGCTTAATATTACGTTGATTTTCAGAATGTAACAGGTATCTCCATGAGTCTGGAATATTGATAGGTGAATTAATGTTACAACAGTTCCCTTCATATTTTTCAATAATTAGATAATTAGAGCCTCAGAAGTGAGTATTTGTTTATTCGAAGTGATGTTAGAATTTTGACATTTTCCCAATCGGGTACAGCATTGTGTTCGATGCAATGCTGAAAAAACTCAGCACTTATACAGTATTGAAACAGCATTCATTCAGTATTGCATCGAACATGATGTTAGAATGTTGCTAGAATTTTGAATGATGTTAGAATTTTGACATTTTCCCAATCTGTACCCGATTGGGAAAATGTCAAAATTCTAACTTCACTTCGATCTCATAAACAAATCCTCACTTCTCAGCCTCTAATTATTGAAAAATATAAAATAGAAATGTTGTAACAATGATTCACCTATCGATATTCCACACGCATGGAGATACCTGTTACATTCTGAAAATCAACGTAATATTAAGCGGAAGTTTGATAAACTCTGCTTGCTTGACTTAGTTGATCAGCAGGACGAATACATCGGCGAAATCCCCACAGATGGCGCTATACAAGAAATGCGCGATAGGTTATAGGTGTTCATAGCTTAGGCGACGAAGTTAACATTCTGTTTTTTTCATTCTGGCATATTATATTACATCTAGTCGATTACGGAGGACCATGCACTTATGAACTCCTCCACTGATGAAGGCTTAATATTGGCCGAAACATGTATGGATGCTGTAGCACGGGTAGATTGTAAATAGGTTCTGTGGTTTTGTCATTTTGAGCTTTTAACTTTGTTGGTTTTACTTTTCAATCGATATTAATGTACTCATTTCATTTGAATTTCACACTCGGTTTACTGCCGTTTCATTCATGTTTTACACAATTTGTCGTTTCTACCGTTCGTTGTGATATGTCCTTTCGACTGCTGACATACGTTCACTAGCAGAGGAAGTTTTTACTGGTCGTTATGATTTTGGTCTTTTCGACTGCTGATATACATTCACTAGCAGAGGAAGTTTTTACTGGTCGTTATGATTTTTGTGTTTTCGACTGCTGATATACATTCACTAGCAGAGGAAGCCGGACGACAATGGATGTGGGCCTACTTTTCCGAATTGGGGTAAGTCCTTTTTAATATGCTGTTCGTAGTTTGCTTTTAGTTATTATTACCAGGAACCTATTGACTTCTGCTTGATATTGTTAATTAAACACGTGATGAACAGTATTTTGCTACTGTAAATGGTAGTTATTGATGTATTTTTTCCATTGTTTCGAATATTAAAGGCACACCGGACAACGAATATATTTCACTATGGCAGTTATGAAATATCATATGCATAACGCACCATAAAAAAGATGTGCAGACATCTTAAAACTGATAAGTGCCATTTGACTGGGCACTGGATTAGAATGGAATACAGCTGAGATTTATTCGTAAAAGGAATTGTGCAAATACGTATAATGAATTACAGCACTGAATTCTGGTAGGGAATTTCCATGAGAAGTAAAAATTCTACCGACAACAGGAAATGATAATGTACATGAAAATTATCGATTACCAGAGTCTGTAAATTCTATTCAGCCAAGTTTATGGGAATATACCAAACCAATAGCACGAAAAACGCTCCAATAAAAACAAAACATGAAAATCTATGACAATACTCCAATAACAGCAATTAACAAAGGCAAAACAGGTTCGTAGCTGCAGAAAAAAAACAAATTTAATGTACCATTTAACTGTTCCGTCTTCTTTAAATAAAAATTGCACACAATCGTAATAATTGTATTTCTCACAATCGCCTTCAAATTTAAGTCGTTGTCCTTTATATATTACTATAAGTCATTTCCGGCGAATATTTGCTCCCATCGTCGCCCATTTGATGTTTTTAATTAAATATATTAAATAATGGAAACTTTTTTGGTGCGCCAGCTGCATGTTTTCTGTAAATCGACAATGGCGTTATGTCAAGTTATCTGAGTTACTGTTGTATTTCTTTATCGTATTTTAAGATATCGGCAGAAAGACTTTTGCACGTCGCGGGAAAACTGGCTGCGTACCGCAATGAACTCAATCAGTAAACTGTGAATTTTGTAGGAAGCTGTAGTTGTTAAAAAAAATAAAAAGCCTCTTTTAAATCAGGAATGTTATTAGTGTACATGTAGGAAGGTAAGAAAATTTCCTTCAAGATCTAACATTTTGCTTCTGGAAGATTAGATATCATTTTTGTTATGTGGGCCGTAAAGATAATTTATCGACGTCAAAGATATTTCAGTGAGCACGTTAAATGAAAAGTATTGGTTCTGTAATCATCCTAGTCACGTTATAATGTTTTTATGTGCGATTATGCGTTCCTTTGTTTCAAAAACATCACTCACCCACACTCTGATAAATTTATCTCAAAGTTTCTCAGGAGCACTATTCTGCAACTAATTTTGTCATTTTTTATGTCCACCTTTCTTTAACCATTGACAATTATCACCTTCAACATCAGTACAAAGTCTTTGGCGTTTCAGAAGTAAAAATCAAATGTTTCTTACATTTTATTGGAAACAAACTTCTGCTTAATGTGTGAGCATTTCATTTAGGTATAGTATTATCCTAGCAACATATTTTTCTAAACACGTCGCCGAAGGACTTGTTGTTTAAACTAACGGACGCGTTCTCCTAAATCGTAAACTATCTCCTTAAAACTTGAAATGCGTGCCTTCTCGTCGCAATTTAAACTTTTTACTGCACCTTAAATCTAATTCTGCTCTGTTTCTCTTCGGAATATAATCATACTTTTGCAATCTTACGCCCACAGGACATGAATGTGAATTTCTATAACCAAAATATCATTCGTAAGAACTGAACAGTTTAAAAATAATCTGCAGCACAATGTTTAACGGTTATACCTTTATTATTTAGAGACTGTTTGTTCCGACTTGTTTTAATTTCCTTCGAAGCATGTCTTTTGTTTCACAGAGTGTCTTTTTTATAGATACTAAAGCTGAAAATAAAGTGAACCACGGATATTCCAGAAAAATAATTTTCCGAATCTGAAAAATTTACATTACAAAACAAAAGTTGGTATTACAAAACAAAAGTTTTGTAATACCAACTTTTATTACAAAACAAAGTTTTGTAATACCAGAGGCTATGGTATTACAAAACAAAAGTTTTGTAATACCATAGCCTCTGAGGTGCATTTTAAATGCAGCGTATAATTTTTTGCAGATGTAAGAAAGTTATGGTTTTCTATTCTCAAAGCTGATGAAGCGCTATTTCTGTTCTCGATCATTTGCTGTAAGGATTTGAGATTTTTATCTTTATATTTACCTAAACAACTGTTTTTTTCTTCATATTTTCAAGAAGAAGCTACGACAATATATTTTATATGTATCATTTTTGAGTGGTTTCCTGCAATTCGCTTAGTTTTCATTTTTCAAAGTTACTTTACTTCCTTTGTGAGATTTGGTAAAATCTTATTTAGCTCTTTCAGTTTCCCGTTCTACTTATATTGTTAAATTAAGTCTACCCTGTACAAATGTCATATGCTTCACCTCATAAGCTGATAAATCAATAATAGCGAACAGTTTGACTTTGTTAAATTCTGGCACGATATATTTGTACACAAATATAACGATTACATATTAGGCATATAAAAGATTTTAGTATTTTCCTCTAAAACTGGTGAACATAAAAAAATTATAAGTATTTTACTTGCTTGTGTAAATCAGTATCTACATATATTCAAAAAGGACTGCATACAGTTCCTCCAGAAAAATTGTTTAAACTAAAATGGAATGGTTTCGTGTTACTGGCTATTGCAGAAAAATATTGTAAACAATCTTTGCTTTCTTGCGTATCCATCTGTAAATTCGGAAAAGATTCAATTCTTACGAAATGCATTAGTTCAGGACGAATGCTTGTACTTCCTAACTTCTTTCCTGACTTTTAAAATACCTCCTTCCTATTCAGAAGATGTAGCTATCAGGCTCAGTTGTACATAATATCGGTTATCTTTCGGAAAATTTCCTTACAGCTAAAGACTATTTGATCACTAACACTGTAGTAACAGGTTGTACATTTTCCTGAAAACATTTGACTTAACACTGCTTTAAAATAATTCAATAATGCAGAAAATAACACTTCTTTAAAATGATTCAATAATATAGAACATAACACTGCTTTAAAATGATTGCATCATGGATAAAATAATACTAGATGAAAGTTATTGAATAATGCAGGAAATTTACCTCCTGCGTAGGAATATTTCAAATACCTTGTAAATTGTGGCGATTTGTGGGTCATATGTTTAAAATTTAACGGATGCACTAAATAGTGTGTTACGTTTTACATTTATTTTACAGCCTAATAGGGGTGTAGCTTATATAGTAGCCTACAATTTTCAAACACAAACACACACACACACACACATAAACTAAACATTTACACTACCCTCCATAGTACGACTTCTGTTAGATTTCGTCTGGGCTATTGCTATTACGTTTAACTGCACAGCAATAAGGAACAAAGGCAATGCAGAAACATGGGTTTTGTTAATCTTCAGACCTATGGACATATGATGACATCCTCAACTGCACAACGTCCCTACTCTTAGATATCTTGAGGTTACATTTACTGCAGGGTTCAATGACAAAAACTAAGCAGCCTAAATAAACGTATGTACAACGTTTTATATTTGAATGTGTCAGTTGTACACTGAAAATAATTATTTCAATCTTCCTACTGCAGCATTGCACAGGAATTTAAGGAAATTGATTTATTTTCACCCTCAAAAGGATGAGCATTTGCTAACTTGAGACCTTATTTTTCTCTTGCTTTAAAAGTGAAAAATTGCATTTTCAATTCAAGCACAGATACCTACTTGGTGCCAACTGCTCACACTTATGCTCAGAGAGACATGATAACAAATTACTGAAAAACTAGGGATATGTAAAGTCATACATACGTACATTTTGAATTATCTTTCAAACACACGTTTTTATAAATTTCGAACAGAAATGCATGATTAGTCGAATGCGTTAATTGTACCTTTGACATTTGCCTCAGGGATATGGTGCGATTTTTTTCTAGGAAGCGATATCAAGTTTGGCTTCCTCTCCCGAAAAAAAAGTCAGGGAGGGCAACCATGGAATATTATTTCCCGAGATGGTAGAATTGATCACTACAAGAAAAACTTATTCATACGTTTATTAGCTTTCAATATACGTACATGCAATAAAATAATTATTGTACTCATTTGTCACATAGAAGAATTATTGACTTAAAATCAGCTGTATGGTTCCATTCTGGTTGTATTCTGGTCTATTCTGGTGCTAATCATTAAATTTAGATGACCGTGACGTATAAAGTTAACGTTTGGGAGAATTACATTACAATTTTTCGCTATACGAAAATTAATACCTGAGAATTTTCGGTATTTATTTTGAGCTGAACATTGCTCTTGTTTGTAAGAAAGACACGTTGGAAAATATATAGTAAAATTTGAGAAAGCTTTGTTGAAAACAAAAGGACGACGAGCTGTATTCACACAACTTTTTCTTTCTTCGTTCTTTAATGCGTGGTGTAATTCCTGAAGAACACAATCTCAACTCATTTCGTATATGTTTTTAATATTTTTAACTTAACCATTTATTTTTGTACAAGTTATATTAATTTTATTTAATGCTCAACATTCAGAATTAATTTAAAAATAGGCCCTTAAAGTATGAAGGAATTAGCCAGCAAAAAGGCTTCACACTCAGATACTGAAAGGTCAAAATATAAAATCATTAGTTACTGTGAATATAAACGTTAAACATGAAGCATTCACGTCAGTAAAAAACTCCAGTTGATACACGAAAAACGAAACACCGATTTCCGTGAAATACTTTTCCCAATGAGCTACGTAAACGCTTTACTTTGTGCAGAGCGTTGCCTAGTGGATGAATATTTTACTGGAGCAGTTAATAAAATTTCGTTTCTCTAACCACCTGCATCACATACACTCATTCACTTTCTGATTAAGCTTTACAGATATGTGTACATAAATGTGAGTTGCATGTGCTTTGAAATAATTGAGGGACATTCTATTTCTCTTTCAAGACAATCAGGTCCTACTGGTCCGACGTAATTTAGCTTTCAACAGAATATTATTTATAATATTTTTTTACATTTAAACTAACAGCTGTATCACAAAATTATTATTATTAAAAGTATTCCTTATCACTAAAATCGAAGAGAGAACAGTAAATGCCCGAACAGTTCATTCCTTCGATGAATAAACAGCAGTCTTGATTTTCGCGGTGTAAGACGTCCTATTACTCTTCCTAGAGAACTAAAATCCGTCGGCTAGACTTACACAAAGAAAAGCGAAGCTTACCATTTCTTTTAGTTTGGCAACCTCCTCCTGGAATTAATGGACATAGAAGACTGTTTCATTAATTTAGTTAAGAAGCATCAAAGGAATGAGATAGTATTGGAAGTTCCATGTTATTTACCGAATTTCTAAAATTTGTAGTTATTCTATCTTTGAATGTATGAGATGTATTATTTTTGCTAATGAGTTTCCGAAGGAGATCTTGTAGAAAAATCTTCCATGGTATAAGCGCGCTATAGATTATTTTTAAAGCAATAAATTGCCTAACTGTTTATTTTCATTTGTAGGGGTTCCCCTCGCGCTGATATATAAAGCAGCAAGTAGTAGTAAATACCCTTGATATGAACTGCCAAATGATTTCTTTGGTAGACCCCAAGCTTCCCGTTTTTTTATGAACATCATCCTTTTCAGGTTGGCAGTTTATTTGATTTTGGCAGGAATAAGGAATTCATTTTGTCATACTTTGGAATGTTATTTATTTGTTATTCGTCAAAGGTTTAGTTGTTAGCGGGAGAGTAATACGTTTCTAAAGGTTTCTACTACTAAGTGACAGCTGGGTTTGAAATACGCAGCGGCGGCCGCGTAGCCCGTAACCATTTCTTGTCAATCGGCAACTGAGGTGTTGTCTTCCAAATCCCCATTGTTCGTCACCTGGGCAGCTTGGTTTCTCCTGTCGGCATCACCGAACGGTTCTCCATAAATTGACACCTCAGTAAGCAGAACAACATGACGTTGTATGTTGCATATTGCTGTCCAATTTTGAACAAAATTTGAAGGCGCTGAAACATTTTACATCGAATGACTACAACTAGACACGCTGGCGTACGATTTTGGAGAATAAAATGGTATGAGCTCATACTTGTCTGAGCGTTCAGATATGCTTCTTTGCACATCTATTGCAATGAGCTAAATATGTAATTATATACAATCACCGACAAACGAATAGTGATATAAATGTAATACATTTCTTTTAATTGAAATTGGCAAATAGTTGCATTGTAATATTGTAATAACTATACTGTATATAAGTAGCTACTGAAAGTACGAATGGGCACTAATACAAACGAACTGAAATATAAGAATACATATATATATTTTTTTATTGAAGGTCTAACGACCACCGTGAGCAACTCGATGTGCTATAAGTAGACTTTTGTCCTTACTTTAAGGCCGTTGATTCCATGGAAGGAATAGAGTCAGTGCCGTAAGACAAACACGACTTCCCTGTCTCCCCGGGCGGGATTTGAACCCGGACGTTTTCTCGGAAGAATGATCATAAGCCAGCGCTTATACCACTGGGCTACCGTGACGGCCAAATTTGTTAGATTTCAAAAGGTATATACTAGCTGCCTTCCGCATACTCTAGATATAGCAGCAGTTGGCTCTTTAGCTAAGCTGAATCACCTTCTTAAGAGTTCCAAGGTATAAATGAATATTGAAATCTAAAAGGTGGAGTCTGGTCCAATGTCTAAAACTGCCTTTTAAAACATGAATTTTGGAGTTCAGGGAAAGAATCTGAGAAGATGGTAAATGGCCGCCCTGGTGGCCCAGTGATCTGAGTGATGGCTTGTGATCATTCGCCCGAGATGGGTTCGGGTTCAAATTCCGCGAGGCATTGATGTTGTGTTTGTCTTACGGTGCTGGCTCTCACCCTTCCCTGAAACCAGTTGCCATAAATAAGGTACGAACGACTGCTTATAGCCCACTGAGTTACTCACGGTGGTCGTTAAACGTCCTATAAAAAAAAAGATGGTAGCATGTAAAATTTCAGGATTATTGAGTTTTTCCCGTTAGGGTGGTAGATAGAAGTAACCCACAAAACCTCCAGACAACATACATTGAATCGTCGGCCTCCCCCTCTCTCTTACAAACTACTTTTCTACGTTCGGTTTCTAATAAAAACAACTGCATCACTTCACAAAGCAAGATTTTAGGTCATGTTCAAAGGTGAAAGCTAATGGACATAATTTAAAACTTAAACTAGAGATACACCCTAGCCAAAACAAAAAATGCAGCATTCAGAAATAATCCAATCGAGAGGAATATTGGTATGTGCAATGAACATGTATAGGAAAGAAAATGGTTGCAATACCAGAGCGGTCGGGCCATTTATTCATACAAAGGAGCCGCACCAGTAAAACAATACAGTACGTCGTGGTCCCATCATTGGCTCCGATAAAAGCTGTTTCCCAGGTGGCATATTACATACAGTTAACGGATACTGCACTGAGATATAGTATGTCAGATGGTGTCCAAATGGAATGCCAGTTCACCTACATTAAGGGATGGGCGTAAGTGGCGTCCCATCATATACCAGATATTATCGTTCGGTAAGAGGTCGGGCGATCGGGATGACAGCGGAAAACCGTAGACATTACAGAAGTAAGACTGCGAGAGTCACGCCGTGTGTGGCCGAGCATTGTACTTTTGAAAAATTCCTCGTCGATGATGCGGTAGGAATGCCAACACAACAGGTCGTAGAATGTCGTCGACTTACAGTTGAGCCGTGAGGGCGTATGGAGGACTAACAAGGGTGTCCATATATCGTAGGAAATATCTCCAAAGACAGTCACTTCCGTTGTAGGAACCATGTTCCGTGCAACGGTAAAGGTAGGATCCATGAGCTGCGCGGCTTGCCTCCAAACACGTATGTGCTGTTCAGCTGCGCCTAGTGCAAACCGTAGCTCATCTCTGAAGAAGCCACAACGCCACTGAACATTTCCCCACTTAGATCGAGCCCTACACAACTGCAACAGGCGCCGGTAATGCTCGCTTGTCAGTGGTGGGCGGCGGAGTGGCCTCCTCGAATGTAGTCACCGTGTAGTCCTCAATGTAGTCCTCGAATGTAGTCACCGTGAAGTCAGGGAATTTAATTGTAGGTACGAGGCAATCGAATGATGAAGTACGGAAGTGGGGATCAGGACAGCTGTGTGGCAGCTGTCCTGATCCCCACTTCCGTACTTGTGGACGACGCAACATGTCCACGGATGGTTGAGGTCCAAGAATACCTCAACCATCCGTGCCTCTGGATTTTTATCCCTGGGTCTCACAATCGCTCGATCGTCGCGTTCTGTCGTTGCACTTGGCTATCCACTGCCCGCTTGCCTCTGGATTTTTATCTCTTCCACCCATTCGTACCAACATCATTCGATTGCCTCGTACCTACAATTAAATTCCCTGACTTCACGGCGACTTGACCAGCCGGCCTCTCTCATCCCAATTGTAAGTTCCTTCCCAAACTCGCTCACCTATTGCAGTGAACAGGGATCGGACGTCGACACTTCGCGTTTTTTTAGGGTAACGCAAACGCTATTCGCTGTCGCATTGGTTCTGGCCTGCGAGCTTTGCTCTTGAAAAACCCTCCTCGATGCACTGTTCCCATGCGCTGTGGCTGGTCATATTTAATATTTAATTATTAGTCCTTATTTTTTAATCATTATATGTGGAGTTTTATCAGGATTGGACAACTTTTTCGGCCTTCTTTCTTGTTGTTCTTTTCCTTGGGGTTTTTTCTAAGCAAAGAGTGTAGAATACCCAACATTCAGGAAAATTCATTTCGTAATGCGAAATAAATGAGATTTGAAAATCAGTTTTGCCATCGTGGGAGATATTTCCTTTAAGAGTAGCACCCTGTTCTTCCTTCCGTTCCCTCCACATTCGTATGGTGTGCTCAGTTGAGGATGTATTACACGAGGCGAACATGTATGTAAATAAACGGTCTACTTAGCAACCCCTTAAGCAGTCAGAATGATAGAAATATTGATATTAATGATAGTGAGATCGAGAACACATGGGCGACAGTCCCATGGCGAAATGGGATGGGTTCGTGGAGGGTTGATTATGCTGACACGCTATGATAACTTAGGGCAATCTAAAGTTACAGCGAAGGCAACAATTTCGTTAAATTTTCCATTTTAGTTCCCTTTTGGTCATTACATAATGTTTTAGTGAAATTTTTACTTTAATCATTACATAAGGATTAAGTGAAATTTTTCCTTTTAGTCATTATATAATGATTTAGTGAAATTTTTCCTTTTAGTCATTACATAACGATTTAGTGAAATTTTCCCTTTTAGTCATTTCATAACGATTTAGTGAAATTTTCTCTTTTAGTTATTACCTTCCGTTGCTGTGTGTTAATAAAAGAAAAACGTGAAAATAGCGATGACTTTGTGTATTTACATTGTCTTTTTGAAATTTGTAAGATTTGCATCATTTCTCTCGGCCTTTTGATTTATTTGCTATCATTAAATAGCTTGTGACGTTAAGCTCCACCAGATGGAGACTTCTAAGTTGCCGAGCCCATTACTACAGACTAAGTTATTTTATAACAGATTACTAAACATTCAGAACCTATGCTTTAAGGTCCCCCTCGGATACCAAGTTTAACAATTCATATAATTTAAATACATCCCTAAGTGACAGCTTCTTTAAATAAAATTCAATTGCCACCTTACAACTTTCAGGTTGATATTCAGAAAAATAATTATTTATAATATTTCTTGAGAAAAGTTTTATTATTGTTTAGTGACATTAAAAAAACGCTCGTTTATGTAGGCTCCCACCCCCAAAAAAAATGTTTTCCATAAAACCTTTACTTTGTAACTTGTGATTTCAAAACATGTAAAACGTCCTAAAACAGACACGGCTGTCGAAGAGGATTTAACTTATATACCAATTTTACCAGGCTATATGGTTTCTTCCTGAGACACTTTTCTTTACCTTGAAATTATTTCACCTGTTATATTTCTGCTGGATTTCAAATTTTTAGCTACTCAGTTCAAACAGTCTGAAGCAAATGTAAATCTTGATATAATAAAGGCTAATTTCAGTCATACCACTTTCATCCTAGTTGCTACACATTGCTGTTCCCTTTTTATCACAGACACAGGGATTCGTCAACATCACACAGCCAACCTCACGCGTGGAGGTTCCAAAGTTATATAAACCAGTCTTTTATGTTTTAATATTTAATATTGTTGCGACCTTTTGGTCTTCAGATATCAGGATGCCAAATTAATTCCGGACTGCGATTCGAATCACTGGATCCGCCAATACCTCGTTAGCCAATTAGCCGACACAGTACACCAATAAACCAATGGAGGCACAGTATAACAATTAAAACAGGGATTTAATAGATAAATGCATAAATTACACCGGATTCTTCATTAAATAGAAAGACTATAATTTCCGGGCAGCTTTGGCCCTCTTCGGTGTTTCAGAAAAGATGTCCTAACGAAAAGTCTGTTCGTTCACAATGCGCCACAAGTAAAAGTATTCGTAAAAAAGTACTTACATAGGTCCTTGAGTATTCACAGTATGGATGACACTAACAACACAAACACTCACTCGCATTCACTAACATGTTGGCACTACGGGTAGTTTAATCTTAACATCCATTGCCGCTCCTTCTTGCTGTGGCAAAAACGTTGTCGTTTCCCGGTCACTGGAGGTGCGTAATCAGACACACACACAAGATTTTTCTCCCCTACTCGTCACGAAGAGGCTCTGCAGGGGGGGGGTCCTCCGTGGTTCTTGGTGTCAGGCGTTTCTCCTCTCCGCTCTCTCTCTTTCAGGATGAGCGGGGATATTTCGTAATTATTATGTCTCTGTCTACATTTCACCTGAAATGGCTCCTTACGACAGGTATCCGTGGTCCGGTGAGGAGAAGAAAGTTTCCAGGCAGATCTGGTGCTTGTTACTCATCTGCTTGAGTTTTCAGCTGGCTTCACTTCTTATGCTCAGAATTGCAAGAGCGCACAGACGGTTAGCATTTGTTCTAGGGCGAGGAAAAATTCTTCCTCACTCTCTTGGCTTAAAATTGATTCTGTCCTCAACAACAATCTCCGCTCTCCAAGAAATTGGTAAGCGGTGAATTCTAAACTTGAAACCGCGACATTTATTATAAACCGCTCTTTAAATCCAAGAGCTTTCCCATTGTTTCGCGTGCATCACAGACAAAAGTTTCAAACACTTTTGCCGTCCAAACACTTTTGAGTCATGGGAAATAGCTCTTAAACTCTGACCCGTCCCATTTCCGTTTATGGGCTCTTTGTTCTCGTGGCAAACACCTGCAACTCGCCACTTGAATTCAAAGTGCTAGAAGATCTTTTCTTAATACACCACCCTTCGCAAGTGTTTAAATTATAAATATCTGTTAATTAAAACCCCCAATCAAGTTTCGATTACCGTTAATTAACCACGCTTCTCGCCAATTAATTATGCGAAGGGGGGATCGTCACATCACCCCCTTCTTAAAATTCAACTCCTCCAGAGTGCATATAAGCTACCTGTGATTCGCATTGATTCCACCACCCGGAACTGCCTACCCTAGATAGAACTCATCAGTACCTGTCTTTCTTGGTGCCCATCATCGTCTCTACCCTTACTAAAAACAATCGCCTTGAACTGGTCTTTGAAGTTCCCCGGGCACATGCCCTTTTCTAACGATTATCAGGGAACGCCCACATTCCATGCATACCTGTATAATTAGTTACACTGCCACGCCACAGTGCAGTACACAAATACGACACTACATAATTAATTTACATTATACAGTTCCACTTACATGGCACACGACATATTGCAATATTAAAATATTTCTACCAATAGAACACAACTTCGAGTACACTATACAAAAATTGTTACAACCAACAAACTCATTCCATGTTCTCAGGCTCTCCGCTTCTCATCCTTTCACATCAACAAGTCAACCAATGGGAAACTAATCAAATCACCTGAGACACTCATTCTTCAAACGGTTACGATTCGGTATTTCCTGCCCTATACGGTCTAAGCCTATCGAGGTGTATAACTCTAACTGGTCTATTATTGTACTGAACTTTGAAAAGAACATCGTTTATTCTTTTCTTTACTACATAAGGACCTTCCCACGGGCGCTGCAATTTGGGTGACTTTCCCTTTCGCATACGTGGGTTATAGAGCCAGACTACGTCTTCCTTCTTAAACACTTTCTCCGCAGCCTGCACGTCATATCTCGTCTTCATTCGTTCAGTAGCTATTCGAATATTCTTCCTAGCAAAACAATGTACCTTCTCCAATCTCGTGGTAAGCTCTGTGACATACGTGCTTAGGCCCGACGTGGCCTCGGCTGCACGGTCACGCAGATGCTCCGGAACTTTGTAGCTCCCTCCCACGCGCGACTCGGGTGGGATCCTTACTCTGCTGCTACGCGCCGAAATTACAGGATTCAAGGAATAAATTGCTAACCCTTCCTTTATTTTCACATCGACGTCACCCAGGTTAACTATTCTTACGGGGATGCAATGTGCTGTTTTTACCAGCGCTCTCGCTACAAGTACATTTTTCAGTAACGGGCAAATTTCGGACATTTCGCATACAACCATCGGAAATTCTAGTGAAAGCTCAGGAAAACATCCTGCCAGATGTTTGCCTGAGCTTTCACTAGAATTTTTCTTTGCGAGAACTGTGACCCTTTGCAACCTCAGGTGCCCATGTTGACTCCTCATGAGAACCATTTCCTCATGTTCCGTCTTCAGGGTTCCATTATTAAGGTCCAAAACATATCCGTTCTAACTAAGAAAATCGAGACCCAGGATGCATTATTCAACGATATCAGCAATCACTGCCGTGTGTCTGCAGCATTTATTTCCAATTCGTATGTCGACGCCTGCGGTTCCAAGAGCAACTAAACCATCACCATTCACACTTTGAATCTCAACCCGTTGCTCACTCTTCAAGCAATCTGCAGGTTCCTTAATTTGCTCGAAAAAATCCGGACGTAGTAATGTAATATCCGCCCCAGTATCCAGCACAAATTGGCATTTAGTTTTATTTATCATCCCCTCAACTCTTAAACCACTGTAATTCCCAGAAAGACCTGTGACGTGCGCTTTCACCGTGCGGGGCTGCTTTTGCTGCGTCAGGTCTCGTCCCTCGAAACTGACTTCTGAAGGTTTCCCGAAGCCTGTTCCTTTGACTTTTTTCCCTCTCTTAACCGTTTTCTACACTCAAAACTGCGATGCCCTCTTAATCTACAATGCCAGCACTCCATTTTTCTAGCCGGAGTATCACTTCTTCCCCGGCCAGGAGACGTAACAGAACGATAATTAACATCTCTGCGAAGGAGATCCAAAAGCTCTTCGAGTTTAGTTTCGACTGATGCATTGATCGGACTTTCTGCTACAGTCGCCATAGTAACTGTTTTTAGGACTCCTAGAATAGCGCGAAGAGTAAAATTTCATTGAATGCAAGACGGCTGACTTAAGTGAGTCACAATCCGCCATTCGCACTGAATGCTGAATGTCTGGATCAGAAATTGCTTCCACAAAATGTTGCTTCGCCATCGTGTCCTGTATATCCGACGTACATTGCCCATACGCAAGCCTTGTCATCCGATCGATGTCGGTCGCGAGCTCTTGAAGTGACTCATTGACCTCCTGCTTGCGATTTTTCAACTGAAGAACACGGAGTTGCTTTGAATGTTCCTCCCCAAATCTGAGTTCCAGGGCAGCGACTAGACAATAATATTATAAACGGCTCTCTTCCGACAAAGTTTGTAGGATATCAGCAGCTGCAACCCTCAATGATGCCGCAAGCGTGCATGCTTTCTCCTTTTCGCTCCAGCCGTTCACACTCGAAACCATTTCGAACTGGGTCTTGTATACTCCTCAGCTAGTCTTTCCGTCAAACGCGCCTGGTTTAATTTGGGTCGGCCAACTTCGCTCATCACCGCCGGTGACTTAAATTCCGACGAACTCATTATTGCCTCACAATGTTGTGCCCTGTTCTCAATATCCCTATAAAATTTTGTTTGTTCTAACTTAGTACCATTAAATTATCCAGAAAGTTTTTCCTTTACATTCCTACATTGAGTCTCGCACAACTTACGAACGCTATTTAAATTTTGGGTACATTGTTCTATTTGGTCTACGCATTTTATCAGCCTAATTTCCAACTGATCAATACGCAAGTTGGTATCTTCTATTCTTTAATCAAATTTTTCCTCATACTCCCCAATTCTAGCTATCAGCTGATTTATGCTGCCCGTCTGCTGCTCAAGACTTTCTTTCTGCTGTTGTAAGCTTTGCTCAAAACTTTCTTGTTGCTGTTTGAGCTGCTGCTCAAAACTTTCTTTGGAAGTTTTATGTCCCATTTCTGAGTTCATCTTTCAGTTCATCTAATATTTTTGTAATCCCTTCCATTTTTGAAACTTTGAGCTCAACTTATTATGCAAGTTGCAAAAGTTGGCATAAATACTATGCTCCGGTTGTACTGTGTTTCTGAGGTATACAATACGGATCCCACTGCTGATCACCACTTTTGTTGCGACCTTTTGGTCTTCAGATATCAGGATGCCAAATTAATTCCGGACTGCGGTTCGAATCACTGGATCCGCCAATACCTCGTTAGCCAATTGGCCGACACAGTACACCAATAAACCAATGGAGGCAGAGTATAACAAGTAAAATAGGGATTTAATAGATAAATGCATAAATTACACCGGATTCTTCATTAAATAGAAAGACCATAATTTCCGGCCAGCTTTGGCCCTCTTCAGTGTTTCAGAAAATATGTCCTAACGAAAAGTCTGTTCGTTCACAATGGGCCGCAAATAAAAGTATTGGTAAAAAGTACTTACATAGGTCTTTGAGTATCCACAGTATGGATGACACTAACAACACAAACACTCACTCGCATTCACTAATATGTTGGTACTACGGGTAGTTTGATCTTAACTTCCATCACCGCTCCTTCTTGCTGTGCCAAAAACGTTGTAGTTCCCTGGTCACTGGATTTACGTAATCAGGCCCACACACACTAGATTTTTCTCCCCTACTCGACACGAAGAGGCTCTGCAGGGGGGTGTCCTCCGTGGTTCTTGGTGTCAGGCGTTTCTCCTCTCCGCTCCCTCCCTCTCTTTCACGATGAGCGAGAATATTTCGTAATTATTATGTCTCTGTCTACATTTCACCTGAAATGGCTCCTTACGACAGGTATCCGTGGTCCGGCGAGGAGAAAAAAGTGCCCAGGCAGATCAGGTGCTTGTTACTCATCTGCTTGAGTTTTCAGCTGGCTTCACTTCTTATGCTCAGAATTGCAAGAGCGCACAGACGGTTAGCATTTGTTCAAGGGCGAGGAAAAATCCTTCCTCCCTCTCTCGGCTTAAAATTGATTCTGACCTCAACAACAATCTCCCCTCTCCAAGAAATTGGTAAGCGGTGAATTCTAAACTTGAAACCGCGACATTTATTATAAACCGCTCTTCAAGTCCAAGAGCTTTCCCATTGTTTCGCGCGCGTCACAGACAAAAGCTTCAAACGCTTTTGCCGTCCAAACACATTTGAGTCATGGGAAATAGCTCTTAAATTCTGACCCGTCCCATTTCCATTTATGGGCTCTTTGTTCTCGTGGCAAACACCTGCAACTCGCCACTTGAATTCAAAGTGCTAGAAGATCTTTTCTTAATATACCACCCCTCGCAAGTGTTTAAATTATAACTCTGTTAATTAAAACCCCGAATAAAGTTTAAATTACCGTTAATTAACCACGCCTCTCACCAGTTAATTATGCGAGGGGGGGGGGATCGTCACAATATCATTCGTGCCTCGACAAATATAGTGAAAACTATGCTGGCATTTTACATATTGATTCGACTCTAGCAGCAATTAAAAATAAATTTGACATAACACTATTTACAGATTTAAACGCTGCATTGGCAATGTACTTAACTTTCACGAATGTTAACTGTCGCCCACTGAAAGTGCTGATCTTTCACAAGTTGAAAATTTTAAGGGTTTTCCACCGAGGCCGACATTTCATTTCGTTAAAGATTCAAATGTCGAAAATTCCTGTCTAACCACCTCGAAATATTTTCGCTTATCATACCTGACGGAAACATGCGATACATTTTCACTTTTATTATTAGCACGTCTTTTGTAAAAAAAGATCGTGCTTCTGTTATCGGTTTGTTCGTCCGTCAGTCCGTCTGTCCGTCTTTCTGTACCCACGATATTCTGCAACTATTAGTCCGATTTGAAAAATTCTTTTTGCATTCGGAAGCTTGAGATATGCAGATGATGATACTTCATTTCTTTTTTTTTACGATATACAATTGTGCCTGTAGAGGGCGTAAATTCAGATGCTATCGAATTCAAAAATGCGTTTTATTCCACATATTTGCTTCTAAACATCCGATTGAAAAAAAATGTTTATCTTTCGATTCCATTTATGTCGAAGAGTATTTTAGATATAGTTACTTTTCAAATTACGCATAGATTTTCCGCTAGGGGGCGTTAAAGTAAATTACATTTTCCCCGATAACTCTTTTTCTAAAACTCCGATTTGAAATTTTTTCTTCCGCGGATACATCTTTTGATGGAAAATCTTTTGCATATCATTTCAAATTTTTGGTAAAGAATACTTTGTCCACCAGGGGCGTAAGTGTTAATTTTTGCTTCTGATGTACTTGCCATAAAATCGGAGCTTCTAAAATATCGAATAAAGAACTCCTTTCGTGGACTGATGCCACTCACATCGATAAAACTTTTCGGAATATTTTCTTCTTAAAATATTTCACAGTTTCTCTGACACGAAGCGTAGATCTACATCTTATTTTTGTCAATATCTCTACTTCTAGGAGTCCGATTTGAAAAATTCCTTCTTTGTTGGATAGTGTTTTCCGTGTGACATGTTTTTCATATAATTTCAAAAATTTCAAGTAATTCATAGACTTTCCGCTAGGGGACGTAGCGGTAAATTGCGTTTCCCCATATATCTCTGCTTCTAAATCTCCGATTTGAGAAATTCTTTCTGCACCGGATACAGCTCTTGATAAGAAATCGTTTGCACGTAATTTATAACTTTTGTAAAAAAATAATTTGGCCACCAGGGAGCGTAAATCTTAATTTCCGCTTCTGTTGCATTTGCAACAAAATATGAGCTTCTAAATTCTCGATTGAAGAAAACGTCGTTTGTTGACCGATATTAGTCATGTCGACAAACCTTCCAGAAATATTTTCTTCTTAAAATAGTGCGGGGTTTCTACGCCAGGAGGCGTAGATGTATATCTTGTTTTTGTCCATATCTCCACTTGTACGAGTCCGATTTGAGAAATTCCTTCTTTGTTGGATAGTGTTTCTAGTGTGTCATGTGGTTCATCTGATTTCAAAATGCTGAAGTAATTCATAGACTTTCCGCTAGGGGGCGTAAATGTAAATTGCGTTTTCCCCTATATCTCTGCTTCTAAATCTCCGATTTGAAAAATTCTTTCTGCACCGCATACAGCTCCTGATGGGAAATCGTTTGCACATAATTTCTAATTTTTGTAAGACATGGTTTGGCCACAAGGTGGCGTAAGACTTAATTTTCGCTTCTGTTGTAATTGCAGCAAAATATGAGCGTCTAAAATCTCGATTGAAAAAGAAGTCCTTTGTTGACCGATACTACTCATGTCGACAAACCTTTTAGGAAAATTTTCTTCCTGAAAAAATGCATGGTTGCTACGCCAGGGGGCGTAGATGTATATCTTATTTTTGTAAATATCTCGACTACTAAGAGTACGATTTAAAAAATTCCTTCTTTGATGGATAGTGTTTCCGATGCGAAATGCTTTTCCTATAAATTCAAAATTTTCAAGTATATCATAGACTTTTAGCTAGGGGGCACAAAAGTAAATTGCGTTTTCTTCGTTATTTCTCGCCTCTTAAAGCTCTGATTTGAAAAATTCTTCCTGTATCGGATACAAGACCTAATAGAAAATATTTTTCACATAATTTCTAATGTTTGGTAAAGCATAGTTTAGCCACCAGGTGTCATAAGTGTTAATTTCTGCTTCTGAAGTATTTGTTGCAAAATCTGGGCTCCTGAAAACTTGACAATTTTTTTTTCTTGGACCGACACCGCTTATATGGATAAACTTTTTGAGAATACTTTCTTCTTAAAATAATGCATGGTTTTCCCAAAAGGGGGCGTAAAGTCACATCTTATTTTTGTCGATATCTCTGTTTCTAAGAGTTGGAAAGCTCATGATTCCGTGTACAGCAATATCTGAGAAATTAAAAACCCGATTGAAAATCGTCTTTGCCGCCCCGGTGGCGCCGTGGTCTAAGCGATGGCCTCTGATCATTCGTCCGTAAGGGGTCCGGGTTCGAATCCCGGTCAGGCATGGATGTTGTGTTTGTCTTACGGCACTGGTTCTCTCCCTTCCCTGGAACCAGTGACCCTAAATTAGGGACGGGCGACTGCTTATAGCCCATTGAGTTGCTCACGGTGGTCGTTAAACCTCCAATCAAAAAAAAATCGTCTTTCTCTCGTCAGATCTTTTGTTTTGCATACCGATCCCATTGACTTTGAATAGCTCTGATAAATTTAATTTCGTCAGAGCGGATGCAAAAAACGTCCTTAATACACCCGAAAATTCGGTGTCATCTTTCTTGTATTAAATGTTAACGAAAACGAAAATCATGTGAGGCAGTCCGCTTGGTACTTGATGCAATAAAAGAGAAATTGCAAGTGGCACTTTCAAACATTTACACTTAGCTGTGAAACCAAATATGCACGGTCGAAATTAGTGTAATTAATACCAATGGGCTATGGTATAAAATTTTCATCAGAGATGTTGTATGAAGAAACAAAATAGAATGTAACAGAGCGACATATTTCTGTTGCATTAGCACGAAGCATTGAGATACGAGAAAATTAAATATAATCTTAAAACTACAGTTTTGTACCACAAGACCGAGGTTAGCAGGAGACAAGGTAATGCTCATCCAGCACTTCCGGTGATTGTTTTGAGACGTCACTGTCAAAATCTTCACGTTTCTTTGTATATGCACCATAGCGACGTGTCGGAATTATTATTCGTAAACCATCTGGAATAATCTTCATAAATTCTTCCAGATTTTTAAATGTCTAATGTTTCAATTTTTATTAAACAAATTTGGGGAATGTTGCCGAGATGCCTTTCCTCTTCCTCATAAAGAGATTCTTTATTATATGACAATAATAGTACGTTCTGTTCTGAGTTTTCCCTTCTAAATTTACATAAAAACTAAATTAACAGTTGAAACTAAATAAAGAGTTGAAAGTATAGCAGTTTTCCTTCCCCTTTTACGTAACAAAAATCCGCTGGCTGAAGTTTTTAAATATCGCTTACTAAAATATTCATATGACTGTGAATTTGTTCTGTATTTAATGTAAATATGCTTTAACATAAGCTTCTGTTCTGTGTTTGAATTATAAAAATTGTTGGAAAGATATCTTCCTTCACGGCCAGATTTCGGAACTATGATTCACATGTTAGGACAGGGATGTCACTCCGAGACGTCACGATTATTTTTCTGCGAGGAAAGCGAATTGTGCAATCTTTACTGTCTTATTAACCTCGCCATAACACATGAGCATTATGTCGCCCGACTGAAATCTGCATACAATTTTAAATTACATTTGTGCTTTTTTATTATTTCATATTCTTTTATTATAATTCAGAAGTATAACACCGATAAAGAATAAAAGCTATAGTATTCGGAAAACTCAATATTAACCTTAAAAAGTGTTTCTATAAATAAAAACTAAAAGTTGTACCAATTTGTGTTGGTAACATAATCATTTGTAATCGCAAAACAGTGTGTTTTGTAAGTATTGCAAATAGTAACGCTGCTGAAGGCATTGTTATGTCTACTGTCGGGGAAAAGGAATAGAATTGAAAGAAGCCCAGAATATCACGTTTACTCGTGACTATTCGCATGTGTGATTGGATGAGAAGTCGAAGAGAAACATTCATGAAGCAACAATCAAGCATCGGGAAATTCTGATTGATGAAGATCGCTGTCCTAGATCTCTCGACAATTTGAACAGTGTTATAATGAATGGTGCAGTAGATACGATCTTGTTCTACACAGTTTAAATTTATACGTTACAGAAATTCTGAGAGACCACAGAAATTTCGGAACAAGAGCAATGTGTGGCCGAACTTTAATTTATATTTTGTACGAAAAACCCAAACTAAATACACCGCTCTAAACGGGGAATCCATATACATTTAATGACCATTTCGGGGATAAGATATAAAATTGACAGGTTTGGAATAAGGATATGTACATTAAAAGTATAACGGTAAAAATGCTGCACAAACCTTTGCTAAAGTAATCGATGAAAATTAACGTTCTGAAGTTTTACTACACATGTTTTGCTGACAAAATACATATGTAAATCCAGATTTAAGTCAAAATAATTTGTTTTAAGCAAGTGAAAACATTTGTTTACCTAAACGAGTAGTGTAAAATAAATAACTACTGCAAAACGTAGTACTTCTCACTAAAAATAAGGCAGTATCAAAACCAAATTCAAAGAGTAAAACAAAACAAAGAAACAACATCTTCTCGTCGGAGGAACCCGTACGAAGTTGTTTGCATAAGCTGTACACTTCAGGCGTAAAATGCAAATGATACAAGTTAGCAGTGTTTTCCAGCATGAAAAAAAGAAACATAATTCGGTCATTCTGTGGCCTAACTTAAAATAACCAATAGCGAGACTGAGATAAATGCACGGCATTTAAATCCTAATTTTCTGAACAGGTTAATGCAGGTGTCGTTAACCACTAACTTCATTAATTTTATCGCAAGCGTAGGCAATGTATGAAAATTGGCTTTTCTTTTAAGTCAAAATTCAAATTGAAAAAGGTTCCATATCGAAACATAAGTCCGAAAATAGTTATGGTTCAAATCAGAAATCAAAACTAGGTAGTCATAAAGCCTACATCTTGATGGATGCATTTAATGGTCCGGTTTGGAAAATTCTTTCTTTATTGGATAGAGTTTCCAGTGTGAAATGCTTTTTATGTAATTTCAAAATTTTCAAGTAAATCATACACTTTCCGGTAAATAGGTAAATTGCGCTCCCCTCCCACCCGATATCTTTGTTTCTAAAACTCCGATTTGAAAAATTATTTCTGTACCCGATACAGCTCCTGATGGGAAATCCCTTGCGCTAATTTTTAATTTTGGTAAACAATGGTTTTGCTACCAGGAGCCTAAGACTTAAATTCTGCTTCTGATGCATTTGCAGCGACATCCGAGCTTCTAATACCTCTATTGAGACAAATTCGTTTGTGGAAAGATAATACTCACGTCGACAGACATTTTACAAATATTTTCTTCTTAAAATAATGCATGGTTTCTAAGCCAGGGTTGATGTATATCTTCTTTTTGTCAATATCTCTGCTTCTAAAGGACCGGTTTGGAAAATTATTTCCTTACTGGATAAAGTTTCCAGTATGACATGTTTTTCATATAAATGCAAAATTTTGAAGTAAGTCATAGACTTTCCGGCAGGGGGCGCAATGGAGAATGGCCTTTTCTGCGTTATTCTGCTTCTAAAACTGAAGTATGATTTTATGAAAAGGTAATATTATTTAAGGATCTTAAGTAGCATTTCATGAAAAGGCAGTATTGTTGAATGAAAGTAGCGCTTCTGCATTTATTGGTGTTTTCTATTTATCTATAAAAGGTATCCTGAAATCTCTTCCTCTTGAAGTTGCATATTATCCTGATGAAAATACAGAACACCGCATATTTTCTTTAGCCTGCATTGTTTCAAGTCAGTTAGTCGTGCTAGTTGTAAACCTTCCATCGAAAACAATTTGACTTAGTCGCGTTTAGACAAATTAGTTATTCGTTTGGATGACGTTCAAAACAGTGCTCTGTTATTCCACGTACTCCATCACTTTGTTTATCCCACTACTTTTTATTGGAAATATAAAAGATGAACATTTCATTTAGCAACAGATTGCTTGTTACAGCCGTAAACCTCTGTTTTATTTTGTTTATTTGTTAGATCATAATTTGGTCTGTTGCACCGTAACACTTTCTGTTTTCAAGGAATTGCACCACAAAACTGCCCGTTTATGAAAATTCCGGAAAAAAATCACGATACTGAAAGCAGATAGACATTTCTGCTTTGCACCATTGGAATGAGCACGGAAACTGTTAGCATAATTATAATTTCCGAATTCGGTTATTTAATTTTATGGATTTCAAAGATTCATATCTAATTTTTTATCAAGAATAAAAACCTTTAACTCCATACGTTTTCATACGTTCGGGATCATGTTTCCGAAAATGTAATAATTGGAATCGGTGATGAAAAGTGGCTTTCCGGCATTTTGTGGTGTATTGACGTAATTCCGTGTGCTGAAAGTCATTAGTTTTGTCACGTTCACCCAGAAATTTCATATTTATCCGCTTATCGGAAGGTCTGGTTGACGCGACACCTAACCTAAGTTATATCAAAATATTTTCTTAATTATGATCGCTATTTGAGCAATTCTTCTTCCCTGCGTTTTAATGTCCCATCCGGGAGTTTGCCGTAGGTATGCAACAACAAAATCCCTTATTCATTAAAGCCTTCTCAGAGGCAAAATGAATCACATATCCGTCTACATTTTGCAAAACACGATTTAAGTTTTAATTTAAATAATTTATTTGTTTTAGAACTAACTTTAAGTTTCGGAACCAATTTTTGTAAGATTTTAAATTTTTATTTCTTAAAATCAATTAATATCTCTATTTGTGAAACAAACTGCTGTGATATACTGTTGCTGAGTCACGTTGCATGTTCCTTTAATCATTTTATAGTTTTTAAAATTTCAAAACTACCGTAATAATTCATTAATCTACAAACCAGTGTAAATAATATTTCACATCTGCACAAAATCAGTGATCACCTACTATCAATGATCCAAAATTCCGTGAGATAGTCGCCAGCAATTAACATTGCCAAATAGCCTTACCAGAGGCACTTCTGATTCAATCAAAATAAAATTTTAAGTTCCACCGAAATTACAATTGAAGGTTCAAGAAAAAGAAATACAGCCACAATATTATTTCAGAAATTTATATGTAGAATTTGCTCCCCACATTCTGCAGAATAATAAACAGAATTTTCCTTCCAAAGAAAATTAAAAAAAATTAGAAATGTGATTGAAATTATGTTATAGAATATTTTGCTGTTTAATGTTGATTCCTGAATTAATCTGACACAAAAGGTAGGTAGAATTGATTGTTCGTAAAATGTTGTTGAGGATACAATTCTTTATGTAGTCGTTTCAAATACTCATTATTTTGATATTTCTTTTTATAAATTATAATTATTTTTTGATAATTGTTTTTTGATAATTATCCACGTTTTTAGCGAAATTAATATTGCTGAAGTTAAACTGGCTCTTCTATAAGAAAACTAATTTACTTAATCATGATATGTTAGTGGAAGACCTTCGGATGAAAACTAAGTATTAAATATTCGCCGTTCAAGATTGAAGATAATCAACTCAACGGAAAATATAATCGTTGAGATATTTTATCACTCTTCGCGTAATTTAAAGCCATTTCGTAGTGAATGCAGATTTGCGTCATTATTAGGCTTGCCACACATTACTTCGGAACGGAAACGAAACATCAAAACGGAATCGCCGAAAAAATGTTGGTTTTCGGAAAAAAATGTAATGTTCCGTTAGACACCAAGGATGTGGAATTTTTTTCGAGTGGTCATTTATTTCCTATATACTACTGGAAGAGCATTTGTTTGTCACTATGTATATTGATATAATTGCGGCCCATGCACCCCCGTCCATGTGCATTATGCCTCGGATGCTGAGGGTTACTTCAAACACTACAGCAACCATTGCTTCAAGGCTTGGATGGTCACGCCATTGTTCTAAGGATGATTTCTGCTCCGGATTATTTTTGAAGATGATGCTTCAAATTCTTAAAATCACAAAACAAAACTTTTTTTCAAATTCTTAAAGACTCCCCAAAAAAACCCAAACAGGTAATGTTCCCTCTCTCTCTCTCTCTCTCACACAGACACACACACGCGAGCATGCCGGTTAATCTCAATGCACATTCAAAAAATGGGTTTGAATGGAATGCAGCAATACAGGCTTTCAAAGGAAATGAGAAAGAATTACCGTCACAACACAGCTATGGTCAAGTCTTGTAAGGAATTTCATTAGCTAGAAATGAAGAGCATGATAATTACACTCACAGTAGACACTATAATTCGTGCATGAATACTAGTATTAAAAGAAATCCGTCTTGTTGCACGATGATATTACACTCACAGGTGAGTGATTGCCACTGATTCTACCTGACTAATTACCTGCTAAATGTCCGGTAGAAGTAGTGTTGTATCTAAGAAGTAAAACAGAAGATGTTGGTGTTATTTGTTTTTTCTCAGTGGCAAGATGTCTGTGTTAGGGTGACTTGCCCTTCCTTATCATGCTTTAAGTTACGGTGGATAGAAGAAAGATAAAAAAAGGGAGATGTTATTACCATTGACAGTTTTATGGTCGGCGAGATCATATAGGAAAAGAAAGGGCTTTATTGTATAATTCGCCAATCCCGACCACTATGTTAACATTTCATTTGGGGAGAGCAAAAAGTGTTGGCCACCGTTTGGTTCAGTTACATCAGCCGCATAAAGTGTTACAACTGTAATTCAAAACAATACCATTTTATGATGTATTATTCTGAAATGCAGATACTTGCGGTTCCGAGCTTGAAAGTTCCGCCTCACAGTAATATATCTATAACTTCCATAAAGCAGGCTTGCTAAACGATATATAAGGGAAACACAACATGCGCACTTTAAAAACAATCTGTGGAAAATAAATATCTGGTTAATTGTTTATGTGAATTTTATTTATTGATAATGCCTGTGATGTTGAATATCTTGTTATTGCTACTCCTTTCCCTGAAAATATACTTACATTCTAGTATTCGTTCCATTTTCTGAGATATACGAGTATATATTAATTTTATATCTCAGGCTTTTATTTTTTTTAAATGCCAATAGTCCTAGCATTATCAGTCTCTAAACACGATATGGATTGCTTTTATTACAGCAGATGAGGTATCTCCTTTACCTCGCGCACCAAATCGGTACTATATGCTTTGTGCTAAACTGTGGCCCAGGCTGTTCAGCCCAAAAGAGTTGAACTGTCTATTCATTGCATCTAAATGATGAACTGCCGATTCATTGCATCTTGCTGGAGTCCGTGAAACCTTGCTGCTTTTACTTCTTAAATTGCTATGTCAAAACTTTGTGTATATGAAATTATGCTTTTGGTTCATGTCGTGTTTAATTAGCCACAGAGCAGTCATTTATAGAAGCCTTGAAATTCATAGGTAGTTTTATATAGCTCCAGGCTAAGAAAAGATAAAAACGAGAGAAAAGATATATTGTGTTGATTTTCTTAAATGAATACTGAAATTTTAATGTTGAAAGATTAGGAAAATACAGCGGGAGAAGAATGTTTGCTGAACTGAACTATACACCGTATGTGCATGTAACCTTGAAAATTGAAAGTTATCTTTCTGTGGTTATACCAAATTATAATATTAAAACGCTAAATTTTCAGTTTATTCTTCTTAAAAATATGTAAATATAATATTTTATAATTGATTTGTTTGGTTGTAATGGTGTATCCTGGTTTTTTTTTTTTTTTTGACGCCTTTAATTAGGTCTCAATGCACAGGTAAATATCGACAGCACGACGAGCATGACATCTGCGATTAGATAGCGTAATGGCAGTAAACAGGCTGGATCGCATATCCCGACCACTGCGGTGCGATGTATGAAGATTTTACGTGATGCCCAGCCTTTCCACTAATATAATTACAGTAATGCTGTACTACACTTTACACAAATATAAGCTAATATATTACATTTTACACTAACATGCTGTACTACATGACAGTTGCTGTGTATGTAAAATGTCATGCGGCCTAGTCTTTTCTCATTTCAGGGACACGGATGGCATAGTGGTCTGCACTTCTGGCTGTTATCAAAAGGAGTGGGTTCGATCCTGAGCAGGTAGAAACGTTGGAGCGACTGAATATTCGGCGTTTCGCGAACCAACATTTTAAACCAGCAACCCAGCGAACTGTCTTGACGCAAAAAAATTTAAAGTGTCCTTCCTCTACCTGGCGTACGGGTGAAGAAAGGCCGGGCGGCAGATCTAATGGCTGTTCAAGAGCTGGGGTCGCAAACACTGTCTACCTAAAATCCTGTGCATAAATTTCTGAAAGTCTTATTTGAGTTAATTTTATGTTTCATGTGTTTCAGTGACGGAACGGAACGCCATATTGGAGAATATAACGTCCGCACTTAACCACAAAGCACAAATGCAAATTGTAAATAGATTATTCCACGTACGTGGGATCGACTGGGAAGCGATAGCCGACTATTCAGCTTAATCCTCTTGTTACGGGCCGTTGCCAGTTTGTGAAGTTGCATTAGGTGATGACACATTGCCATTGCACCGTAGAAGTGTAGCTACGAGGGAATTGTTTAACATTTGAAGTTTCAACAGCACGCCGACGATGGTACTAGTCTCGGGAATAGACGTTTGGCGTCGAAAATATGGAGTGTTGAATTATATGCATAATGTCATCGAGTGGCAACCCGGTAAAGTGGGTGAAATATTCTAGGGCGTATTTACAAATGACACTTGGGGGTCCTAATTTGGGCACCAATATATCCTGCGTCCCATTTGGTTGTATTGACGTACTGCATGACTATCTACGCCTCTTTAGAACAATTGGTTTCCCACAGCTGGATGCTTTCTTTAATCAGGAATTACCACGTCACGCTAGTAGCGACAGACGAACAACAGTTTGGAGAGCATTCAATTGAATTACGCAGTGGCAGATGTCCTTTTCATTCGGTGGAATTGAAAACTGTTCGTACATTTTTGGAATTAAACGAAGCGGTGCATTGAAGCTCAAAACTCTTGCGCGGCAAATGTCAACGGTTTACAGGTGAATGTTCGAGAATCTTTTACTATAATACCACGGAATTTGCTACTGACAATATGAAAGCAATATTTTAAAATGCTGCAGATATTTTATACTCAACATATATTCCCGTGATTCAGCCTCATTAAGCACGATTTTAAATAAAACCACTACTGCCGTAATGATTAACAGAAATTTGAAGATTTTTTTATTAACAAAAACAGATTCCAATGACAACGTAAAAATTGCTTTTTTAACAAAGTGGATTTAGAAAAATGTTAAATTCCATAGTATACTTTTTTTATTAATGCGTTTCAAATAATCTGACTTTCTAACTTGTTTTATATTTTTAACATAACTCTTCACAAAAAGTTGTAATTTTGTAGATTGGATTTTTCATCATAAAAAAAGTTCTAAAAACAAAAATGTTGCTCATCAAGTACACTGGCGGAAAGTGAAAAAAGAATACCAAGAAGGAATTGACGGACGATCATGGAGTCGAGTTTACGTAGGTGTGATGTTAATTTCGGGACCAACCGGTGAGCGCTTACGCCACAGCACGGCATAAAATGCAAATTATCGTCGGTGGTATTTAAAGAGTACGGCGAAGCGAATGTAATCAGTCTTCGGCGTACGGACACGTGCAAATACCCTGAAGAAGCTGCAATGCCTGGACATGGAAGACGTGTACGATTTCAGCAGTTATCGGACTTTGAGCGAGGTCGTCTAATTAGACTCCGCGAGGCCGGGTGGTCGTATCGTTGTACTGCGTAGCGAATTGAACGAGAAGTATCGGTGGTGGTACGATGGTGGCGTAGATGGTCCGAGAAACATTCCCACACGAGAAGACGTGGAACCGGGATTCACAGACGTACTGATGAGCGGACCCATCGACGCATAAGAAGAGCTGTGTTGTCAAGCAGAACATCCACTGCGACGCAAATCTGAGCCTACCGTTGCACCTGAGGTGACTGTGCGAACATTCCGCAGCCGTCTACTGGATGCAGGACTAAGTGCACGAGTGCCTCTGGCATGTGTACCTGTGTCTCCAGCGCACCGCTAGGAACGGCTGTAGTGCTGTTGCCAACATTTGCACTGGACAACGCAATGGCGATCTGTCGTGATGAGCGATGAAAGCAGATTCTGCTAGGGAGCCTCCGATGGCCGTATGCCTGTTCTCAGACGGCCATCGGAGGCTCCCAAGCAGAATCTCCACCCTTCGTGCATCCGCCAACGACACACAGGGCCTACATCTGGTCACCTGGTGTGCGGAGCGTTCAGCTATCATTCTCGTACACCACTAGTGTTTGTACCGGGTACGTTAAACAGCACCTCCTACATCAACAACAGCATTCAGCCCGTTGTTGTGCCATTTGTAAAGTCGGTCCATCGTGGTGTTTTCCAGCAAGATAACGCACGCACACACGTGGCACGTGCAACGCAACATGCCCCTCAGGGTGTGAGACAACTTCCATGGCCTGCAGGATAACCGGATTTGTCCCTCATTGAGCACGTGTGGGATTTTATGGGACAACTACCTATCCGGTCTCCACGGCCAGTCACGACCATCCCCGATATACGCGTCCAGGTTGAGGATGCTTGGAATTTAATACCCCAAACTTACATCCAACATCTGTGCGACAGACTCCATGCCAGAATTGCACAGTGTGACGCAGTTCATTGCGGTTCAACCTCGTACTAACCATGTTTCATGGAAATGTTATTTTTCAGTGTGCCAGAAAATAGAGCTGTATTTTGCCATAATGTTTTGATCACGTTATCTTCTGTATTCCGTTATTATGCTGTAAAAATTTCGTTGGTATCAGCCGTCTCCTTCTTGGTTTTTTTTTTCAGTCTCCGCCAGTGTATTTCCACCATGATTGAACAAACCCGTCTAAAAACACAGAAAACGTTTTTTCTAAAACAATTAGCTATCTAAAATATAATGCAAAAGATATTACAATGAAATGCTTAATAAATTTTGAACGGAGTCGGGTGGTGTAACAGAAATATATACACTAATAAAAAATTAATTGCTCTGAATCAATTATAAGCGAATTTCAAGTACCTAGTGCTTTTCTCACCGTTTTGGGTTGTTAAATGTGCACGAAGAAAAAGCTTCTTAGAACGTAAAGCCATTTTTCAAGGAATATCAACTAATATTGCCGTTTGTATAAATTTTTAAAACTCTACATGTACTTTTATGAATATCAATTCTGTAGTATGGTTTTACCACCTGATTCCTTTTCTTTGTCTGTTTCATAGAGGTTTTACACACCGACGAAAGACATGTAACATGTCTGTAGGACATTGAAGCCATGGTATTGTAGACATAATGCATAAAGAATTTGACCTGAGCGATCACTCGGAACTTAAGTTTCAAAACGTTTCCTTGTATTAGGTTATACGCCATTTCGTTTATAAATAAAAAAGGAAGGAACATCAGAAAGAATTTCATTTAGCGAATACATATTCCCCTGTCCACGATGAGAACACGGTGCGCAAGACGTTTATGAACAGTTTCTGCAAAGCACAAGTAGGTTGGAATGTTTCTTTACGCACGAACGATTTTTTTGCGCTTTTTTACGTATTTACTAAAGTCATAATGTTTTTATAGAAAAAGAAACAAGTATACTTTGTTTAACTTTTTCACATTATTTTCTATTTACGTAAGATTATTTTATGGAAAACTTAACGTTTTTAAAGAAAGAAAAATATGTGGTCACTACTTGTTGTCGCAAGTTCAAGGGGATGGCAGCATCTTCCATCTGAAGTTCAATCTATTGAGGTTTAAATTTCTTTTTATATTTGGCGAAATGTATGGTCCAAATGCCCGATTTCATTTGTATACCACACGTTCTCTTTTTTCATTGGCAGCTACGCAAACAGAATCTGCTGAGAAGCGCAACACAAAAAACGATACTTTTTCCCCCTTTATAATCGTTTGCTCGGAGTTAGAGTCAATCCTGCTCCTGTTTTTTGTTAATGGTTCCATATTTCCTTCCGCCACTAAGTCCACTGGATAACCATAATAATTATTTTAAAATATTTTTATCCTTTCTGGAAGACTACCTTTCATTGCTTCCTAGTTAGATTGGTCCAAAGCAGTTTCGCATAACTTGCGTGTCAACATCTATTTCTCTGGAATAAATGAATTCTCCAATTAAAGTACTATTATAGGCCAGCTCCTTCGCTATCCCTTTATTAGTATAGCGAAGGAGCTGGCCCATGTCTCTCAGTTTTATTGTTCTTGGTTGTTTATATATCAATACAACCTGAAAGGACATTTTTAATGCCCATATCCCCACATTGCTACAAATAAATTAATAAGGGATATATTATATGGGGACTGAGAGACATGATAAAGGAAAATTTCATCTTCATAATTCCTTAAACTCTGAATTAGTTTAGTATAAGAAAATAACGGTGTGTTCCCTTTGTCCCATTTATTATTTTTATCTTTTTATTCGGTTTTAAGAAACGGTTGGTTATTCAGTGGGCTATAAACAGTCACTTGACCTTTATTTATGGGTACTGGCTCTCAAGACTAAAACAGCCTGTGCAGTAAGACACATGCTGATCCGTGTCTAATCCAAACCATTAGTGTCCCACACCCATACCGGTCTCGTACAAATGGACAGAAGACAGCACTCAGACCACTGCGCTACATGGGATGCCTTCTTAAACAGCTCCGTAGAAGTACATTCCTGGGTAAACTTTATTTTTTATTTTCTTTATTTATCTAGATTTCTCCAGTAAATATTTGAAAGATGTTCGTTTGTGTAAATAGGAATGTTCCTTTTGTTTTCATCTTTTGATTACTTAGCTGTAGTTGATATCATTTCCTAAATTTTCTTAATAGTGGCTTACAAAACGATGTGGCCAATGACTTAAATTAAAAAAGAGTGTATATCAACCTGTGGTACTTCACTTATAAGAAGATGAAATGGGCTACTTTTCTCATTATTTATTACTTCTCTTCTTGTTCTCTTTTTTTACGGAGCTTAGGTAAATACATTACACCCCACTGTTGTGCTGCTGTCTATTGACATTCGGTGTCCTACAAGCGCTTCTCAAAATTGTTCATGTGTTATCGGTCTTTGTTTTTCTCTTTTTAATGGATTTTTTTACTGATTTCTGATATGTTGCCAGTTATATACTCACCTATGACCCTCCGTTATGAGGTCGTAGGAGAGTGTTGGTGATTAAACTTACCGCATCTGTCCATTAACGCTACGTTCGCATCACTCTACTGACGTTTCGGTCTGTTGAAATGCCAATTTCCGGTAGGAAAATCCAATTTTTCTCATCCCAATAATTTTGGCACGCTCAAAGTCCCTCAGGTGTTCAAAATGTAACCTTTTTCGGCTAGGGGGACGGGGGTGTTGAGACACAAGAAACACCCTTTCGACTCAATATAGGTTTTTCACTGACTGTAACGTCTCGTTTGAGCTAACTCTTTTTACCACAAAACCGGGCAATGCGGAGGTTGCTGCTTCGAAACCGCATCCGCATTATCACTGTTATTTTATTTATTTGCATTCCCATATTGTTTCACATATATTGTAATTTTCTACCTCACAGCGGCATTCCTTTGTGGTATTGCAAACTTCACAAACAGTAGCATACTATAAAATGCAGATACGCATTTATTAGATTTAAACGTATTTTCATGTTGTAATTTTTAAAAACACATTATCTAACAATTTCGTGTCAACCTCAGAAATTTTTGCGAGATGTACGGTTTGCCATATCTTAAAGCGTTTAATATGTATTTTTCTTGAGTTTCCATCCTAAAATATATCAATTGATTGATAGATCATATAGGTACATAGTAAATTATATAATGTGGAAATGCTGAAAATTACATATTTAGAAATAAGAATCAGTAAAATATCTGTATATTGTGATATATTAAATACGCTATAAAATAATTTTTTCTTTCCCAAATTTCCTCTGTTTATTAAAACGCCAAGAATAAAGGCTTCCAAACACCAAGGTTATTTTGCATTTCTGCATGAAACATCATAAATCTTGAAATGATTGGTCAAAACGGATCTATACACTGAGTTAGGTTATTGTTAAGAACAACTCCCCTTTCCCGTCTGAGCGGTAACGAAGTACCACCTGATAGCAAAGCACGCGAAGCTACTATAAATTGTGAACATCTATGCTCTGTACGTAATCAGTAAACATCTGCCAATATACGAAAACGTGCCGACATAGGACAATTTGATCGCAATCTGATAGTTGGGGCCAGGAGGGCAGCACATAATATCTGCTCCCGTTCTACTGCAACAATTTGTACCGGGACTGGATTAACAATGCACATTCATCCAGCAAACGGGTTCATATTTGTTACCCATGCGCGGTTGATGAGAGAAGTGAACGCCGTGTGTAATAACTGGTAATAAAACAAGGACGTGCAACAGTAACCCAGCCCATCAGTACAATAGCGGTGCATTTCGACCTATTTCCACATGATTCATGCCTCGTACCATTATTTATATTGGATTCCACTGCCGCAACACAAAGAAGGTCGCCTGTGATGACGCTCAGCAGTCACAAACAACATATCTTATGGGCCTGGCAACGATGGTAATGTTCTCTCGACAGATGGAAGGTAGTTGCCGGGGGCGATGTACCCCACAAGCGAACGTATGGACAACATGCCGACCACAACAGCCACAAGTCTCTTATGACAGGCTTTTCCCGTGGGCTAAACAAAATTGGCATGGACGGATGTGCTATCCGAGATGTAATTTGGTTATTTTACTCTGTAAGAATCAGTGAATAACAACGAAAAAAAATGAATGGTTAGAGACATAGCAAAACGAATATTTTTAGTGCTCCACATATTATTTTTCACAAGCTCTTAAGTTTCTACTTCCCAATTCATAACACCTCGTTCATGTACTTAAATATCATGTTTTTAACATATGTCTAGCACCTCAACCTGTGTAACATACGTCTAGGATCGCATATGCTTTCACTGTTGAGAAAATCGTATCGCGTAAGTTAAGCGTGCTTCATAATGTGGAAAAGAAAAACATTTCAAAAGCTGATGTCAAATTTCTTTTTACAGCTTTGGTATTGTCGTAATGCAAGCAGTAGTTTAAATATATAGAGAGATAAGCTTCAAAAAATAGTGAGATAATAGTTTTCGAATAAGAATCACCCTTCCGCGTGCTGTCGAAGCATTTATACATTTTTGAAGGTGAAGCGATATTTAAAATGTACATTTCTTTTTCGTTTAATGCCGGCCATCATTGTGAAAGGGTAATAATTCGGTTTTGTTCTAGTAAATGTGATTTCATCAGGACTATAAAAGCAATTCCATAAAGGCCGAAATATTATTAATGCATTACAAGCAATCCCGTACAATCAGTTGTCCAAACAAAATGAGTGATGAAATTCAAACAGTTGAGCAGCAGAAAAAGACAAGAGATTACATGACACAAATAATGTACAACGCTTTGACATCAGTTGGGGAAACAATGAGAAATCTGGGAAGAAACATTTCAAGAACCATCGGTTCTTATGGAATACAGGAAGCGACACGCAACGATTTCCCAGGCCTTCCGATAACAACTTTTAGAACCTTAGTTAAAGACGTTTTCTCTGATGAATGCCAGAACAGATCAGCAAGGAACAAAAGAAATTGCAATTTGCAGAAACAATTTTCCCAATAACTTAGTAAAGATAAACATAATATTTCTTTAAAGATACGAACATTCTATTTTTCGATATAATATGAAAACAATTTGTAAATAAAAATACATGAATTCCCTTTTACAATATCAGAAATTAAGTGATTCTTGTCTTTTTGGGATGCCTGGTTATACACACTTGTGTTTTGGAATAAAAAGAATGTTTACTGCAAATACAAATTTGCATTTTACATGAGACAATTGAAAATCCTAAAAGAATTTATAGATTCTTCAGGAATTTTTATTAGTTTCAGGTAAAATACTGTCCCTTTTTTTGAAAAACGTGTTTTTTGCCGTTTTTACTACCTTCTGCATCAGTTGCAAATATACACTGACTGAAAAAAATCCCAACACCACGAAAAAATAGTTGTAGAGGAATGAAATGGCGGCAATACATTTCTATAGGTAACTTATTTAATCGATTAAGGTTTCAAGATCACAGCTTAATGTAAGCGCGAGAAGAGCCATTATAAATATAAAATGCTGGTACATTAATAACCAGTGTAACCGCCAGAATGTTGAATGAAAGCACGTAAACGTTCATGCATTGTGTCGTGCATGTGCTGGATGTCAGTTTGTGGGATGGAGTTCCATGCCTGTTGCACTTGGTCGGTCAATACAGGGATGGTTAATGCTGGTTAGGGATGACGCTGCAGTTGTCGTCCAATGATTCCTCATACGTGCTCGATTGGTGAAAGATCTAGTAATCTAGCACGCAAACATGTCGACACTCTGTAGAGCATGTTGGGTTACAACAGTGGAATGCGGGCGAGCGTTATCTTGTAGGAAAACACCCCATGGAATGCTGTTCATGAATGACAGCACAACAGGTTGAATCACCAGACCGACGTACAACTGTGCCGTCTGCGTGCGTGGTATAACCACAAGAGTGCTCCTGCTGTCATAGATACAGGTAATTTCTGTCATCTGAAGTTTTAATGCTGCATCCCAATCGTACAGGAATTCGGTAACAAAGTGGTTTTGGTGTCAATCCTGTTGAAAATATTGTATGAAGAAGGTATTTTGTAAGCAGTATTTGAAAAGAAGCATTGTAGGCGTGCAGAACATAATGCCCTTGATATCTTTCCCGCAAGTAGAGATTTCGGCACTCGGTCCATGTGCGCGGTTTCCTAAAAAGGAAATACCACTTTACTCCAAATTTCTTGCGACCTGTGTATTTGAAAACGCATGCAATATGTTACAAGAAAAGGAGCAGTAATTCACAATTGATCCTTTTAACCGACAGGAGTGATTGAAATCAGTGCTAAGAAAATTGGTTGAAACCATGTGGAATGAATATATTCGCTGTACAAGAAGAGATAATTTATTCTGAAATGAATGAGTCGGGGATTTAGAAACATTGCTTTCGTCATAACTTTGTTATTCAAAGAGTTCATTTAAGAAAGCCTATTGACAGTGATATTTCGGAATAATGATCTGGTAAGCATATTACGACGATTACTAGGAAAGTAAGAAACGTGAGAACACATAGAGAATTTTAGTCATTTTCCCGAAAGGCATTTTGTCCATCTCAGGAAACTTTTCTTTCCCATAATGTGGTGGGTCCGGGATCGTAGGATGAAAGCCTAGATAAGATCTCTAATCACACCCGTAAATTATATATTATTTGCTTTTCTTTGAGAGGAGTAAACGAAATGATTAATTTGCAGTAGCATTCGTAAAAGCTTTTGGTAGCCCCACCTATGAGCTCCAACATACGTGAAGTGTATTCCATGGAATCTCATACTTATTACCTTATTTTCGTTTGACAAATACGTATTCCCCATATGTGGTTTCTCTAAAGTTCCAATATTTTTCCATGAATATTATGTTACTTTTCTTGATATATTTTTTTTATTTTCAGATGCCCGAAATTTCTAAGAGTTTTTTTACATAGAGAGCGGAAATTCACAAATTTAGAATATTCTTCGTTTTTTGTTCGATGTGAAAATGTTTTCGGGAAAAGGGGAAATTTCCATTAATGAAACGAGCAAAATCAGAAAGATGATCCATCATCAGCGACTTTTGTGTGAAGTTCAAAAGCGAGTCTCTAGCACTCGTCTTCTATAGATTTTGAATTACATGTGTATGATATAATCTATTGAACATTTAAAAAATCAATGTTGTGCAACGTAGAAGGTGTAAAAATAATGATCATAAATATGGAATACAACTTTATCGGCCCCGCACGGGGATAACTGGTTTTCCAGTTATTTGGGGAGCGGCGCCCCCACGGCCCGAGCTGACCTTGTGACTGGTCAACATCTTATGTCATGCCACCGCTTGTTTTTTATTTTGGTGTTTGCAGGGACGGCTGTTCATCCAGCTGTTGGGGAGTCGCGGCCCCACGTTCCCGAGCTGGTCTTGTGTCTCGCTTTTTCGTTTTTATTTATTTTCTCCACTGGCTAGTTGCCCGTGTTGTATACTTTACCTAATCGCTACCACGTTATGCACTAACACCCCGGTCTTGTGGTTTTGTTACCCTCCACCACTAACTGATTTATATTAACCGCTCAGTTCGTAGGTTGCTGAGATTCCGTTTAGGTTCCCTGACAGGATTTGTCTTCTTTGGATTTCTTTTTTTCCTTTTCGCTGGTTTGGGTGCTAGACCTACCTGCATGTTTGCCGCGTGCGGAGACCCGTGAGGCGGAAATGGGATGTCTGGCGGCTGAGGTCGCAGGAGACCGGATAAGTGCCTCCTGTGTACCAACACTCCTCTTCGACCCCGGCTTCGCTGTAAACGGGAGGCTAGAGACTAACCCACCTCTAGTCAGAAGTCTTGTACCAAGTTGTGTACACGGCTTTAGCGGCTTTTTTGTCGTATAGCACGGCAGGGTGAGCCCGGGGGCTGTGGGATCATGCCAAAGGCGTTGGCATGACGGTACCAGGAGGCCGAAGTGTCCGCCGAGTGCGTGTGATCACAGCCAACGGACTATATCTGCAACGTATAAGCTCCAGAACTGTGTCTAGCGTCATTTTCTTGGCTTGCGGACCTCCAGTTCTCCCTTGTAGGGCTCGGTGGTGGGTGGAGTAGTCTGCAGACGAATCTTCCTTCTTTTTTCCATGGGTAGAAACAAAAAACAAAACTCCAAATTTCGGAC
Organism: Macrothele yani; assembly: GCA_039090855.1. Lineage (NCBI taxonomy): Eukaryota > Metazoa > Arthropoda > Arachnida > Araneae > Macrothelidae > Macrothele > Macrothele yani. Next base: position 126,606,322 of record CM077034.1, read on the forward strand.
ACCTGTGAATATGATAGTTGACAACGACTCTCCTTCGTCTTTCAACCTACCAAGTCTCATACCCTTAAACGATCTTTAGACCATGACCTGGACCAAGAATGTACTACCTCTTCTTCGGCAGCTGTACCAGTCGCTCCGAAGCGTCGTCTCCCCTCAATTGCTGTGACTACGCATGCTACTCACTTGCTTGTAGAATCCATCGATCCGAATGAGAGACTGTCCACCAGATCTCCCTTTTCATTTCTAAAGCTTTGGACGCTGCGGTTGGCCCCTTGAAGTCTGTGAGGAAGCTTCGCTCTGGGGACCTGCTTGTCCAAACTTGCAGTGTTTCTCAGAGTAACACTTTTCTGAACCTCACTAGTCTTCAAGGCATTCCTGTGAAAGTGACACCTCACCCGTTTCTTAACACCTCTCGGGGTGTTATTTCGGAGTTTGATCTCTTGCCATGCAGTGAAGACGAATTCGTGACTGAACTTGCTGATCAAGGTGTTATTGCTGCACGTCGTATGATGTTCCGGCGTGATGGTTCCATGATTAAGTCAAAAAATGTCATCTTGACTTTTGACTCCCCGAAAGTTCCGACAGAAATCAAAGCAGGCTACTTGGTCTGTGCAGTTCGCCCGTACATTCCCAGTCCTCTGCGCTGTTTCAGGTGCCAGAGGTACGGGCATTCACAACGATTCTGTAAGAGTTCCGCTCGTTGCGCTAATTGTGGCTCCGGTGAACATGACGGGGAAGGTTGCACTTCTGCGGCCTGCTGTGTTAACTGCGGTGAGGCCCATGCAGCTTACTCCCGCAACTGTATGAAATGGAAGGACGAGATGGCGATCCAGCCCCTCAAGACCCTGGAAGGCCTCTCGTACCCTGCTGCCAAAGCCAAGTTGGGTATTCCCAACACCCGACAGCGTAGTTTTGCCGCAGTTGTTAAGTCTCTGCCACAACCCGTGCAGCCCTTTGTTCCGCGCCCTGTAGCTCTCGCAGCGCTTGCCAAGCGATCTACAGCTGACCAAGCGACACAGGTGTTTTTCCCCGAGCTCGCGATTTTTCGACTACCTGATTCTGGGCCTTCTCTTTTGCAGCCGACCCTCTCTTCCAGTTTAAAGCAGAAAGCCTGCACGTGCGGACGACCCGGCCCTCAATCCGCAAAGGTGTGCAGTGTCCATCCAACTGTCTCGGCCTCAGCGAGGTCCCCACCCTCAACCAACATTATAAAGGAACATAGGGGGGAGGAGAGTGACAGTTCGTCCCCAGCCTCAAACAACATTGCAGAGGAACATGGGGAGAAGAGAGTGACAGTTCGTCCCCGCCCTCTGCCAGCATTGCAGGGGAGTGTGGGGGGAGGAGAGTGACTCATCCTTTGTGTAGTTCTGTTTAAAAAAAAAAAAAAAAAAAAAAAAATTATAATTATAATAGTCAATTAATAAATTTTTATATAAACCTAATTAACTACCTTGTCTTCACAGCTTTCATCATACTCTTTTTCAACTTTTACCAAGCCTGTCTGCTCTTAATCATTTTCCACGTTTTTTAAAAATCTGTGGCTGATAGTTCTTGGTCTGGCGCTCTTTGGCCAAACCTGGCCCTTGCGCCAATAAAATCCAACAACCAACCAACCAACCAACTTTATCGGCTACACTAATATTACCACTTAATACCGCTCTCTCGCTCATTATATACATTGGTCTTTTTTAGGCAAAACGTGCGCAAATTATTCAGACCTACCTAAAGTTTGTTGCCAAATAACATCCAGTGAGTGAGAAAAATAACGTAAAGATTGAAAATATTAATGAGAACGTATTAAAAATTTACGTAGTGAAAAACTAAAACTGAAAGTTAAATTATAATATTCCTTACAGACCTAACATCATATTTTCAGTTACATTGTATTTCAAAAGTTTCTTACAGTAACATTAAAATGATAGCACCATAATACTTATATTTTTTGTACAATTAATAAAAGTAACGTAACTTGGTTATCCTATTAGTGTAACTATTACTTCACGAAGATAAAATTTGTCTTCGGTTTTAAAAAATGATGTGCATTTTTATCTATTGGGTTGAAGAGCAATATGCTAAAATATGTTAACTATAGATGTGGAGGTACTATCGATGGCACTATCGATAGTATCGATAGTTTTGTGAAACTCAGTACATTGATAGTGCATCGATAGGTTTCCGTAACTATCGATAGTTTTGCCGTTTTCAATGCTGCATTCTTAAATCACGAAGATGTAAACTATTCAGGTTCCACCAAAGGTTTTGATGAGTGGAACGCTAATTTTCATCTCATCTATACTAGTGTCGAAAACATTGAGCCCAGCCATATTGATATATGATGACATTGCGAAACTAAAGTTAACTGTAATCAAAAAAGTAAACGCTGAGGGTATGCAGTTTTTGCACTCTGTTTTTCTTCATTGAAGCTCGAAGCAAAAGTGTATGTGTCAGTCAGATAAAGGCCAAGTCAAAAGCGTTGCTCTTGTTATTTGTGTTAGAAGTTTAAATTTGCGGCAGGTGCTGAAACAGCTTTTTGCTGAAGGTAAGTAATCAGTAATAAAGAGTAGCAGTAAAATATCTTTTGTGCAACATTATTTTTCTTTTGATAAGAATAAGGTCTACGCAGAATGTAGTCTTTGCGGAAAGAACAACAAAATATCGAGCACTATATCAAATCTTAGGGATCATTTAAAGCGACTGCATCCAGCTGAAACAATTTTACTACAAACAATTGAGGAACAGCCCCACTCAAAACTTTATTTATTCAGTTTCCCTCGAATAACTACCCCGATTTTGCTAAACATTATAGAAAAAGTTATTTTTACATACAGAACTGCAGACGTTTTTCATTAGCTTTTGTGAATACAAACATAAAAAAATCATACAACGCAAATAGAAAATGAGAGCCACGAATCAGCTGGTTCTTCAGGCAAAACATTTTTTTCGTGACTTTTGCTCACACCTCTGGGATTATATCGTCAAAACGTAGATTCCCCGCCCCAGTGGCGCAGTTTTCTAAGCGCTGGCTTCTGATCATTTGTCCGAGATGGGTCCGGATTCAAATCCCGTGGAGACTGATGTGGTTGTGTCTGTCAGCACCGGATTCTCCCGTTCCTGAAACCAGTGGCCCTAAATCAAGGATGGGTGACTGTTTACAGCTCATCATGTTAATTACGGTGGCCGTTAAACACTTAACCCCCCCCCAAAAAAAGTTGAGTTTCGAAGTTTATCGGAGCTTAGATTTCGAACAATGTGGAAAAGTAATCACAATTCTTGTCAAAAATTATTTTTCATCCCAGAAAACAAATTGTCTTCTGAGAAACTTTGCCAGTAAACTATCGATAATGTTATTGATTGTTATCGATTGTTATTTTTTTACTATCGATAGTTTTCCACTTCTAATTAACTATACAAAAACGATTCTTTATTTAATTTCCAGCCTCCAACGGCTTTAATACATTGCATCATGAGGTAGGAAATAACGGAGATGCTGTGAAGGCAGATTTCTGAAACCGATCTGTCGTCATATCCCTCCGCGTTCTTGGCTGCCTCCAGAGCCTCGGTTACCTTCTTGGTCGTGTATGCCATAGGAAAGCATTGAAAATTTGTGATATTAAGAAGCTCATACTTTTTGTTAAACTGGTTTGTCAGCGTTGATTTTTTCTGTGTTTGACAGCATACTTTAGCTTGTTTATATTTAGTTTCCATGTGATGCTGCTTGGCATTCAGCTGTGCAAATAAATTTAAAAAGAAAATACCAGGTATGTCATTCCACCGGTTAACATCACTTTATTTTCTGTTTACTAGGTTTAAAATTTTAAGTTCTTTGTGATTCAACCGTCGATTTCAATTTACTGTGAATGGCTACTGTATATTTTGCTGTGATTTGATTGCTCTTATCATATTATGTAATGTTCCATATTTGTTGCAAAATTAAAGAAGTCGCTAGGTTTACGTAGGTTATACAGAGATGTTTACGAACGTTGTAGCAAATGTTTTCTGGAATAGTGTAAGTTATGTAATCTGGGGTGTATTCATAACTGAACAACGTTTAAAAGGATGTTCCAAATAAGTATACTACTAAGATAATCGTCTTTGAATTATTAAAAACTAACCAAAAAGTTTGACAGTGTTAATATCCAAAAACTTTGCACTATAAAAAACAATGATAGTCGTTAGAAATTAGCTTCATTTACCAAACGTTCATCAAATATTTTTTCCTGCTTTAGGGCTTATCCAGTATACTAGATTGCAGATTTGACTGTAGGTAATAAATAATATTCATTATAAAGTAATAGACAAGGTGCTTTTGATATTGTGCTACAAGATCAGTTAATAGAACTGGAGCTCCTTTAATTAAAACTGAACTTCACAGTACAAATACAGATTCTCTGGATTAGCAGAGAACATTAAAAGAATGACTTTTGCATGTGAGTAACTGCACTCACGGTTTCTCGGAAATATGTGGCGACGACAAAGATCACTGTTAATATCTCCTGATTCATAAAAATAACCACTTCGAATGTGAAATGTAAAATGATGGTGATATTAAACACAGTAAATGAGGAAAGTAAAAGTTGAAACACCTTGGATGCACAGATATTTCGAAAATTAAAAAAAAAGGGTGGAAGTAAGAGACAAATGAGCAATTGAACATTTGAAAGTGACCGTACATAAGCACCTTACAGTGAAGATTTGCACTTCTGCCTCCTCTCAAGCTATGACCTTGTAAACAGATTTATGCACCTTATGATTTTTGAAGAAATAGTCTCGTAATACATGGAAACACATTAGAATTATCAACGTAGCAATCATAAGTCTTACATCCCTGAATTGCCTGCATTTACTGTTCATTCCAAATATAGAATTCATTCTCTTTGGCCAACCCATTTCTAGTCATTGCACATTTTTGCTTTTTTAAAACTTCATGTTCCCTTACTCGTTTTCCAAAGCAGTAAACATTTTTGGAATAATCAGTTACTTTGATATTCCATAAATAAACCATCTGTTAAATACATTTCATTTACCTTTGGTACGAAATTTTTTCTTTACTTGATTTAGTTGCTATTCTGTAATGCATGTACGTGTTCTGAGATTAAAAATGTTTTTCATGCATTTCAACACTCTCATGAATAATCTGCTTTTTCTGTCTAATATTAATTACAGCATATATGCCTTAATAAAACTTTCCGCTCTTGGTGTACTGTTGTTATTTAAAGTCCTTCTTGTTACCTTTTTATTGCTTCGTAAAAATCTCTTGATTTAGTTTTGTCTTTTAATGGCACTAAAGAAACCATTTCTTGAGTGACATAATATTCGTCATGAATACTTCTAATAAAACTGGCAAGTTGATCGGTATTTGTGGCATCAGTGCTTACATCTATCGCCAAAGCATAAAATTTTAAATTAGCAGCTTTACTCTCCAAACCTCTTTCGATAGATTTTCCAATTTCTTCAATCGCCTGCCTTTGGTCTGGTGAGACAAACTGATTTTAGAAATATCCCCTTTTTTATCAGGGCACATTATATCTGCAACGCTTTCCATACATTGTTTAATAAACTCACCATCAGTACATGGTTTTGAGTTTTTTTGCTATTAAATTGGCTGCCACATAACTAGATTTTACAATAGAGGCCCGTTGAGCTGTATCTTTAAAAAAATTGTTGAGGAGACAAACTTTTTTTAGTTCCGTTATTTTGTTCTTGCAACACATTCCTTGATACGCACCAAATTTTGCAGCATGTTTTTGCATATAATGCCTTTTCAAATTATATTCTTTGAAAATTGGCACGAATTTCCTGCAAATTAAACAGAGTGCCATAACATTTACCTCGACAAAAAAGTAGTCATCTGTCAAATTTTCGTTGAATAAACTTCCTTCATCCGTAATTTTTTTTATTGGGGTTCTGTTTCCTTTTGAGCCACTGTGAAAGCCATACTGGAATTAAAAATATATTAATTTACTTATTTAATCCTTGCGTTTTACTCGCCAAGTCGCCACAAGAACACATAACGTCTGATGGGATCAATTCGACTGTCTGCGCTTGGAGGATAACACACTGAAAGTCATTGCAAGCCACACATGCGTACAAAAAGCGATAGCGTACGGCGTGCGATGGCGTTAGCCCTAGTACAGACTACACGCTTGAATTCTTTGTCACAGTACATTTTATGCGGTATTGCAACAAAGTCCTCTCTCTCTTTATTTTATTAGTTAATTTTAACATTTTTTTCGTTTATTCTTTCATAACTGCTTGCAGTTATAATGCGAATTACGGATAATACTCCGATATTTGTGGTCGGAATTGAATAATTTGTGAACGGAATTGAATAATAATTCAATTCCGTCCCGTTGTCCTCTACAAAGTTCGCGCCCGAGAGCTGCGTAATCGTTTTACAAATATTGCAAAAAAATATCATAGAGTTTTAAGTAAGTTTATGATCTTGTGTTGGGCCGCATTCATGGCCGTTCTGCCCGCGGGTTGAACAAGCGTGGTTTAAAGTATTACATAATTCTTTTGAAAGAACGGCTGTTTAAAGCTTTGATTTACAGAGTGAGAAAAAGATACACTCTCCATGCCATATCCAATATATTCCAAGAAATTTAAAACCATTTTGAATTCTTTAGGTACAATGTCGCCGGTTGTGCGGTATCACATGCTGCACCAAGACTAAATCAGGAGAAAAGACAAACACAAATTTGTACTAACAGTGATCAGAATCCAGATTAAGCCCAATTTATTTCTCGTTAGCTAAAAGATTACGGTCACCCTCGAAAAATCTAAAACACCCGTCACAGTTTCGGAACACGCATGCATCCAGAAGACCACAAAACTTGTATTAGGAACGAAAATATAACATGCCTGTCGTACGTTTGGGAAATTGTTTTAATGTTATATTCGTCAAATATGCTGAATTTAATAAATCCCACTGATATGATTTAGTAACCTAACAGAAACTTAACCAGCATTTGCGAAAGTAAACTGAACTTAATTTTGTAAATTTATATATTTGACATTTTGTGATACAAATTATTGTAGATAATTTATTATATGATTCATGGATTACAGAACAATAGTTCAATGTTAACAAACCCGTTGTGACAGCGATTTTGGAATGTGATCAAAGGTGTCCTGTGATCAGCCACATCAAAGGTGTTAGCGCAGTAGTGAAACACTGTCACTTGTCAGGCTCTGTCGTCCAGCACAGTTTGACAACTTCTGCTTAACAGAGAACTGGCCGCCGGCTGGACATTGGTTGGACTGTTAACCACAGATGCATCAGGCTGCAATGGAGTCTCGAGTACAGGCACTAGTGCGCTGATTGGCAACAGGTTGCCTTTTCTGACGAGTCACGTTTCACCTTGATGCACCATGATGGTAAATGTTGCTTGTTTTTTTAAGTTTGTCGACAGATATTTGACAAAAGTAGAAAGAAACGAAAAGACGTTAAGTAAGTCTGTGGAAGAATTAAACCGCATAACTTCAAAGTGTAAGGTTGACCTTGAAATTCGTAGAGCTGGTACTGTACTACGTATCCAGGTAGAATCATGATACAGTGGTTTGTGTGCTGCGTTGGGTCTTATATTACACTGGAAGTTGTGGCTATGAATCAGCACTAGTAATCTTCTCTTCTTATTCTAGAATCATGGGGATTATTTAATTCACGTCAAGTGTTTTAAGGCTCATTTAACGAACCCAAATATGCCAAAGAATACTAACACCTGCTTAGAGGTGTTTCTGAAAGTCAAAAACAAAAGACATTGGATGAGAAAAAACTGTTTTCGAACTCATTAATAAATTCAATTTTGTAAATAATAAACTGAAAGTCATTGAGTCCAAATCTTTTACATCAGCAATGTATCATTTTAAAAAGTGAAATAAGAAAAGAAATAAATAATCAAAAAAGTGAAATATGAAACAACTTTTTCTAATGGAAATATTTTAGTTCTGAAAAAGCTCTTGTTACCATTTCTTTGTCAGATAGAAATGTAAAATTTGAATGCTGATGAAGAAAAACATAATCCACGGAATTTGTTTCTAGATGACTAATGGATATTTTAACAATAAAAAAATATTAGTAGTCTTAATATCACTAGGTTCTATTTTTGTAATTTATGTAAAAATATACCCCCACGCAAATTCAAGATTTCGAAATTGCAGGCAGTATCTCCATCTGATTTATAAATCATTCTGTCAAACTGTCAGTGATAATAACTACTTAGAAAGTGCACTGGTAAGGAACCTGTCTTTTAAACAATGCAAAATGGTTTTGAAAAGAAGTATGCCTGTGTCCACGTTTGCGGAGAAAACTTAGGTTGCTACTTGTGCGACTAAACTGAGTGATGAGAGTTAATTAAAATTCTTTTTATTTCTAATTCGGTTTTTTTCCTAATAATGGGGTAAGATTCACTAGTCCTGGGTCATAAGAAAATAATTGTAAATAGAGGTTCATAAGAAATTAATAATTGTATACCGGGACACAAGAAAATAATTGTACATTTCCAGGAGTTGTTTCTATGTTGGCACCAGTTTCGGGCAGAGCGGACGAAATCAGCATGTTCACGGCCTTTGCTCTCTGACACACGGGATTAGCCGAATTCCAATAGGCTTTGGGTATAAGTATTTGACGTGCGTTGTACCTATCTTGTGTGGCGATGAGATTATCTCAAGGACTCATTAAGGATTAAAAGAAAAACTTAACGATGTGGCAGGTAGCCTCAAGTGGGGGAGAATAATTTGGAAATCCGAGAGTAGAACCTTTTTAATTTTTTTAGGAAACAGACACTTTTTACTCTGGTAGTGCAGGCGAGAAGGATGCGACCTCAGTTTACGAAAGTCTTGGCGTTGGTGGTAGCAGCGACGTCGGTTTACCTAAAACATCAAGTTCTGGTTTATTTCACAGCACGGACGGCACGAAGTCAAACATAACATTCCATTAATAAGCCGTAGACAATTTTCAAGCCGTATCGTTATAGCGGAATGAACTGTTTGATTTTCTTAGCGTTAAAAAAGGGCCTGAATTCTATTTTATTCCAGTGCGTGATTCTGCAATGAATAACGAACCGAAACTAAATTATGTGACGGCTTTCAATGGATTGGAACTATGGCGAGTAGGAGTTAGAAAGGAACGGGAGTCGTTACACCTGTTTCTTCAATATCTTAAAATCATTTATTTCCATAGTGGAAATTTTCCTTTTGCAATCAGCATAAAGGAAGTACTAGCAAATCTGTTGCAGTGTCTCTACACACAGAAATGCATTGCCACTCTCTAACGGTTAATCTTAAAGACTATTAAAAATAACTATAATCTGTTCTATTGACCTTAAAAAACATCACATCAGGAATTAAGAGAAATCTGTTAAGTGTTTTATTCATGATATACATCCAGGAATTTAATTTTTTATATTACAAATTTAAAGCTAATCGTGCACTCATTCAAGTAAATTCAAATTTAGGTTTATTATGAAAGAAAATTGTATTTGTTAATAACAGCATTTTTAAATAAGAAGTTTCGTTTACAAATAAAGCTATTAATGAGACGAAATATTATTATTTTGTATTATTTAAATTTGCGTACTCATATACAGACGGGTGTAAACAATTTAGCACTTGATTTCAATTTTAAAGCAATGATAAAAGTGCTGGAATTTTAATTGCGATTGCATTTGCGATCTACTCATAGCGTTATCGTGCTCAGGTGTTGCGTCTTTTTTCTCTGAATAAACAGTTTGAGCTACAGCTTTGAACTTATCCCATTTGGCTGCAGCATTGGGCATTTTTACTCATGTGATTTATTTTCTTTGAATACATGTATTTCAAAATATTCAGGTGAGTCCCTCTCCCCCTTTTCCAATTGAGGGTTTAACGACCCCCGTGAGCAACTCGACGGGCTATAAGTTGTCGCCCGTCCCTGATTTGGGGGCACTGACTACAGGGAAGATCAATGCCGTAAAACAAACAAAACATCAATGCCTCACCGGGATTCTAACCCGGACCTATCTCGCACGAAAGTTCTGAATCCAGTACTTAGACCACTACGCCTCCGAGGCAACGCCCATTCTCGGTAATAATTGGTATAACTTTAGCGACAGAAATCATCCATTTGGCAGAAGGTGATGTATTCATGAGAAGTGTTTGTTTTGCGATAAAAATCAGTTTATCTGAAAGGCTAAATCAGGACAAATTCTTCTGATCTCATCAGCAGTGGGTACGTATGAAATCTATTTTTATAATTTTTTCCCAAGCTCTCAACGTAAAATGCGACACGAACTTAATAAGCTTTATCAGTAAATTCAGCATTCAAAACAGGAAGAAAACTTCAGTTGCGTGATTTCCAAAGCTGTCTTATATTTCTTTCAGAAGTGCAGAGATGATAATGTTTGACACCTGGGGTGAAATGAGGTTTCAAGAATTGTCATCACTGCACTGCTTGATAAGGTGGGCTATAACTGTTTGGTCGAACATTACCTTCCTTAACATGGAGTTCGAAAAAATTAAGAGACTTGCTATAGAATACGGATACCCAGAACAAATGTTTCAAAAACTGCTACGACGCATTTCATCGACATCATTCTCAACTTTAACTAGAGCTACCCAACCTGTTAAATATGCTGGTTCTGTACCTTTCCTACCTAGTGTCACCAACTATTTAAAAACAAGTTATAAAAAACACAAACTTGGATTCGGAATCAGGACAAATAATATAATGGCAACCATAAAGAATGACAGAGATACAGTGCAACCAGTGAAACGACATGGATATTATGCCATACCTCTTAGGGCCTCGTGTGAAGGGGCTCCATACAGAATATACGTGGTTTCGACCAGTCGCCCTTTGAGTTGTAGAACCTCGGAAAATAAATACAATATTCGAAAAGCGTCTACGTCAACAGCTCTTTCCCAAATCTTCTTGGAAGGCAGGCATACCCCAATATGGCAAGACATAACCATATTGAACCCGCTGAGGTCACGTTCATCTATTCTTTTTGCATAGAGTCTGGTGATTTAAGAATACATTCACATTTGCTGTAACGAAGAATATCCATATACCATCCCTCTGCCATAGAAACAAATAATGAATCGTGAGAAACACCCAGACAATCCAGAGGGCGAATTCGACCAAATGTTTCGGCGCATGCGTCAACCTCATCTCGGAACTGTGTCCTAGTGAATGCTCTCATGGTATATAACCAACATGGAACCATTTGTGATTAGTGACCGCTGATGGCCTGGTGGGCAGCTTTCGTGACTGCCGCGGGAAGAACCTCAGGTTCGATCCCAGGCAAGTACGAACGCTCGATCCACTAAATATCCGCCGTGCGTCGGATGGGCACGTTAAGCCGTCGGACCCCAGTTACTGGCTCACGGTAGTAAATAAGGGCGTATTTCTCCCCCTTTTACTTCGCTTCCGTGTCACTTTGCTATCGGGCACTCTAGCCAAAATTTCCTAACTTCCTATTTCTAAGGGTTGTTTAAGACCTGGGGTCAGATACTCCCTTCCTAAAATCCTCTACATGTGATCATTTGTGATTGGTGTATTGTCAAACATCTGAGAATTAGCTTAAAGTAAGCTCGAAAGATCACATGTGTTTATTTTAGCTTGTATATATGGTTTTTAATCTATATATATGTTTTTCAACGCAAACTTTCATAAAAATCGGGAGTTAGACGGCATTGCTTCATTAAATTTTGGAAATTTTCTAAATATTTCACCCCGACACTTATAATTAGGAGATCTTGTTACTGCAGCCCTGTATAATAGAAGTTTAATTTTTCATGCTAGAAGTATATTTGAACAAGAATTAAAGATATTTCTTCTTGTATTCCATGCATCGAACGGTATCCACTCTATATGCAGTCTGCCCACTCTTACCAGGGGAAGTCAATTCAGGTCGGGTAATGAGAAAAACTATAAAACTCGATTACGAAAAGACACATTGACCAGTTTGAAAGACACATTGACCAGTTTGAAAGACACATTGACCAGTTTGAAAGACACTTCTACCACTTCGAAGCCAATTGTAAGTAAAGGAATACGGAATTATTCGTATGTTTATTCCAATGATATATCATTGGCATAAACATACCAATGATATATCATATATATATCAAACATACCAATGATATATCATATATATATCAAACATACCAATGATATATCATATATATATCAAACATACCAATGATATATCATATATATATCAAACATACCAATGATATATCATATATATATCAAACATACCAATGATATATCATATATATATCAAACATACCAATGATATATCATATATATATCAAACATACCAATGATATATCATATATAAATATATATAATGATATATCATATATAAATATATATAATGATATATCATATATAAATATATATTCCAATGATATATTATATATAAATACAGGATGTCAAATTCCTGAGCACATATCTGCACTCACTAGACCCTTGGTTTCATAGTTGAAAAGCACATTGTCAAAATTCTCAGTATTGCTTATGATTGCCTACGTAATTTGCCTTATAATTCTGGACATCAGGTGTGTAATTATTTTCTTCTTGTGCCCTAAAATATTCCGAAAGATACCATTAGTGTTTCGGACAACGTATTACTAACGTAAGTATCTAAATATTTGTGTATGTCTTATGAACACTATAAGTTGTATATTAACGATTCCTTACAGTAGATTAAGTGAAACGAACATAACACAAATTAAACATTTTTGACGCTCCCACAGTAATCAAGAAAGATGACACCGAATTTTTGGGTGTAATAAGCACGTCTTTTGAATCCGTTCTGACGCAAACTAAATTTATCAAAGCTATTCAAAGTCAATTGAACCGGTATGGAAAACAACAGATCTGACGAAAGAAAGATTTTCAATCGGGTTTTTAATCCCTCAGATATTGCTGCAAACGGAATCGTGAGCTTATGAACTCGTAGAAACAGAGATATCGAGAAAAATAAGATGTGACTTTACGTCGCCTGGTGGGTAAACCATGCATTACTTTAGGAAGAAAGTATTCTCAAAAGGTTTATCAACATAAGCGGTATCGTATCGGTCGAAGAAAAAAATTAGTCGAGTTTTTAGGAGCCCAGATTTTGCAACAAATTCTTCAGAAGCAGAAATTAACACTTATGACTCCTGGTGGCCAAACCATTCTTTACCAAACATTAGAAATTATGCGAAAAATATTTTCCATCAGGTCTTGTATGCCATACAGAAAGAATTTTTCAAATCAGAGCTTTAGGAGCAGAAATAACGCAGAAAACGCAATTTACCTTTGTGCACATTAGCGGAAAGTCTATGATTTACTTTAAAATTTTGAATTTATAGGAAAAACATTTCGCACCGAGAACACTATCCAAAAAATAAGGAATTTTTCAAATCGTACTCTTAGAAGTAGAGATATTAACAAAAATAAGATATAAATCTACGCCTCCTGGTATTGAAGCCATTCATTTTTTCAAGAGGAAAGTTTCCTAAAAAGGTTTGTCGACATGAGTAGTATCGGTCAACAAACGACTTTTTTTCAGTCGAGATTTTAGAAGCTCATATTTTGCTGCAAATACAACAGAAGCGGTAATTAAGACTTACGTCACCTGGTGGCCAAACCATTTCTTAGAAAAGTTAGAAAATATGTGCAAACGATTTCACATCAGGAGCTGTATGCGGTGCAGAAGTAATTTTTCAAATCGAAGATTTAGAAGCAGAGATATGGGGGAAACGCAATTTACCTTTACGCACCCTAGCGCAAAGTCTGTGAATTACTTGAAAATTTTGAAATTATATGAACCACACGTCACAGTAGAAACACTATCCAACAAAGACGGAATTTTTCAAATAGGACACCTAAAAGTAGACATATTGACAAAAATAAGATATGCATCTACGCCCCCTTACGTAGAAACAATGCACTATTTTAAGAAGAAAATGACTCTAAAAGGTTTGTCGACATGAGTAGTATTGGTCAACAAACGACTTTTTTTTTCAGTCGAGATTTTAGAAGCTCATATTTTGCAGCAAATATAACAGGAGCGGAAATTAAGATTTACGCCCCCTGGTGGCCAAACTATTTTTTTTAATTAGAAATAATGTGCAAACGATTTCCCATCAGGAGCTTTATCCGGTGCAGATTTTTTTTTCAAATCGGGAATTTAGAAGCACAGATATAGGGGGAAATGCAATTTACCGCTACGCCCCCTAGCGGAAAGTCTATGAATTACTTGAAAATTTCGAAATTATATGAAAGACATGCCACACGCAAAACTCTATCCAACAAAGAAGGGATTTTTAAAATCCGACTCCCAGAAGAAGAGGTATTGAACAAAATTAGAACTACATGTACGAGAAACTGAAGAATATTTTAAGAAGAAAACATTGCGGAATTATTCATCCATGTGAGTGGCATCAGTCAACGAAATAATTTTTTCAATCGTTATTTGAGAAGCTCCGATTATATGGCAAATACATCAGAAGCAAAAATTAAGGCTTACGTCCCTGGTAGCCAAAGTATTCTTTACCAAAAATTTGAAATTATATGCAAAAGATTTTCCATCTGAAAATGTAACTGCTGAAGAAAAAAATTTCAAATCGGAGTTTTAGAAGAAGAGTTATCGGGAAAAATGTGATATACTTGTACGCCCCAAGCGGAAAATCTATACGTAATTTGAAAAAGTAACTATATCTAAAATACTCTTCGAGATAAATGGAATCGAAAGATAATTTTTTTTCAATCGGATGCTTAGAAGCAAATATGTGGAATAAAACATATTTTTGAATTCGACATCATTTGCATTTACGCTCTCTACCGGCGAAATTATACATCGTAAAAAAAAACCAAATGAAGGATCATCATTTGTGTATTTCAAGCTTTACACTGCAAAAATAATTTTTCAAATCGTACTAATAGTTGTAGAGATATGGTTGGTACAGACGGACGGACGGACAAACCGATTACAGAAGCAATATCTTTTTTTACAAAAGACGTGCAAAAAAATGTCGACTGCTACATATATCGCAAATATTGTTGTAAGGGTCATTTGGAAGCATGGTAGTGTTTCTAAATTAATTCTCCATAATTATAACTGGAAAGGCCTTTTCAGAGCGATTCTTCTTCTATTGTCCCCCACGAAAAATTATCTTATGTTATTACTATGTTTGTACCCCCAAAGAAATAATCTTATGCTATAGCTATATTTTAAATTTAAGCACTGCACCTGGTTTTGTGCGGACTGCATTAGCTGATCCCGCCACAATTGCCACAGGCAATCTATGTCATTTCAAAGAAAGTACACAGGTTTAATTTTCTTGTGTTGGCATTATAAAACGATGGGAATATGAGATTTGAATTTTTTCAAAA
Organism: Macrothele yani; assembly: GCA_039090855.1. Taxonomy (NCBI): domain Eukaryota; kingdom Metazoa; phylum Arthropoda; class Arachnida; order Araneae; family Macrothelidae; genus Macrothele; species Macrothele yani. Next base: position 126,621,689 of record CM077034.1, read on the forward strand.
TTTTTCACTTGTGCAATTTCTAAAGTTATTAGGGCTTTTGGTTAAAATAAAGATAAAATTAATGTATTGGGACTTTTTTTCTGCGTGGATTTGACGAACGGTACACACTGATAATTCTAATTATGCGTTTCTCTGTTTTGAGATACTTCAGTCTGTAAATTTGAAATATTACGGACTGTTCACTATTCTAGCTTTATTTCACCAAACTCCAACAAGATATAAATAATCTTGTTTGCATCTTAGCACAGCTCTGAGCACCACTGGTGTTTTCCTAATGCAAACAACTTTGAAAATCACTGGGAGATGAATCGTAGTTTTGAGACGGAGATCACGGGAACAAGCAGCATCTTTATTTGTTGACCACCATGGAGTCTAGGACCCCTAAATCGATCGTCTGCAATTTGCGTTGTAACAATAACCTAAAGAACATAGATAGGATTGCAAAGGAACGGCATACGAAATCAAACCAGACTTATTACACTGACAGAGAGGATCTGCACTGTGTTATAGTGCAATGACATGATTCATCCATATTCGTATTTATGCACTTCTCTTTTCTCATAATAACAGGTTTCTCACTTAACAGGATATGGTGTTTTTACTTAGAATCTGGAAGCTCACCTCTACTGCTTTTCGAAATTTTTCTCCCTGACATTACTTTGATATAGCACCTTGCGACGGTACCCTGCACTATATACAAGAGCTAACGTCTTATATATATTTGTAATTCTTTGTCATCCTTTCCGATGAAATCCTAAGTGACATGCTACTAAAAATCTGAGCTTTAGCATTAAGATCCCTTTATTTATGCAAATCATGAAAATGGATCTCATACAAAATACTAAATTAGTCCCTGCTTCTTCCAACTAGTCTTGCCTATCTGCTACGTGTTCGGAGTTTTTTACTATACGTGTAGTTGTTACATTGTGAACACGTAAGTGAAGAAGTTGCTTAATTTTCATTAGTTGTCTCAACGTTGTACCTGCTGTGAGGCTAATAACATATAATAACTTTTCGGTATTATGCCAGGGTACTTTCCGACAAGGAACTACACCGAGTGTTATTAGATTTCCGTATCTTAGTTTGTGTGGAAATAAACTTAGTGTCAGTTCAGTTACATACACTCACCCCTTGTTTTTCTCACTGCGGTTCTCACCCGTTTTCCTGCTACACAACTTCTAGGCACAACGGCAAGAACGAAACACGTGATCATACTATAATGCAGTGCAGTTGCTTTTCTTCCAGTGTAGCAATTCCTATTTGAATTTGTACGCTGCCCTTCCCAATTATGGCTATGTTTCCTTAGTTGCTCTAACGAATGCAATCTGCAGAGGGGCCGCTTAACACTTAACGACCATAACGCCCGAAACGATTTTACATTCAAAATACCAGGGCTGACGGAAAACGCCCAACTTGAGGCAGAAGGATTTCTACACCCACCCGTTCTTTGAATTTACACTGCCTTTACGGGAATAGCAGAAGTCACCGATGTTGTCGCTAAACAAATAAGAAATTAGTCGTTCCTAACACCCGAGGCAATATCATTTACTTTCATAAGAACGAAAGCCTTCTCCTGGAGGACTGCAGTTATCAACCAAGGGAGAAGCCTAAAAATCAATGGACATCAAGATTACATATGTAAAGGGAAGGGTAGAATACCCGAAAAGAGCAACCAGCATTTTTGGGGGTTATGGTATTCTGATTCACACAAGATTTCAGAACCCTGATCGCTGAAGGTTAAAAAGTCCCACAGCCGGCGATTGTCAGCGAAAATAGATGGCGGCTATGAAGGCGATCTACGTTTCCAGACTTCGCGGCATCTTTCGCTGTATTTCAATATTGCTTCCACTAGGGAATTACCAAAGAGACTCTTCTGCTAACATAGTAAGTTAGATTTGAATTCGTATTCCACCCCTTGAGAATTCGGACTGTGTGTCCTACGTAACTTTTATAAACACAATTTTCGGACTGGACCTTGATGTGTTCCTGTGTCGACGATCGTCAGCAATGAGAGACATTACTCTGCATGCGATCTACGTGAATCTGCCGGTGCACTTCAAAGTTGCTGTTATTAAGACATTGCCGAAACTCGTATGAAGCATTTATATTGTATATTTTGTACTAAGTATCAAATCAGTACTGTAGATAATCGATGACAAGAGCCATTATTCTAAGTATGACGGCAAGAAATTCTATTCATGCCAAAAAATGGCCCGATTAAATATTTCGTTGCCCTATTTTCCCTATATTTCAAAAGTTTTCGGTATGAAATATCCAACTTATTATCTCATCACTTTCAAATGAGCGCTCACACATGGGCATATTTGACTTGTTGACCAAGACTGTTTCTACCCTAAGGAACTGAAGCAACAAAGCATTTTTATAGCACAACACATTAGGGCGTTTAGGATGAATATTTGAATGTTTAAAGCATGTGAGCGCACTTCGTATGCATAATGTGAAGTTGAATAATCGAGCTTTTGCACAGCGATTAAAGACTCAAATTCAGATAAATATTTTCCGAAGATACTTCTTATATTGTGAAACAAAATAAGGATTAAAGTTAATTTCAAGGCACTGTGGATAAATTGTTGAGAAGTTGTTCGGTAGTTTGAATACAACTAGTTAACATGGAAATACTATCGCGTTTTTATACAACATTTAACTTGTTAATATAAACACATAACCCAATTCTCTTTTACCATGCAATATGACTTAAACGTGAAATTAGTCAGCAAATGTCTGCGGATCATATACGCACTCCTTTTACTAGCAGGTATTATAAACTAGTCATAGGTTTAATCACATCCAACTTGTTTTCAAGACCTGGAAAATAACAATAGTTTAAAAAGAATGACCAACAATAAACTGCATGTTTTATTTTACTGTAGTAATTGTTTTTAAATAAGGCACTAATTTTTAAATAAATATTATTTATTTTAATGGTTTTAAAGTTCATATTTCTTCCGCATGAATTTCTGATTTTTAAATTTCGCTTTGTGATTGGAAACCAGATTTTAAAACACACCTTCTTAATCGGCATTTTAAATGTTTCCCTCACAGTAGCTTTTCCGAATATCCAACCACACTTTATTCAACCAAGTTAAATTTTGTTCATATCCACATATGCACTTATGATGCTTTTCGACTATTTTTTCCTGATCGGATATTGTGCCTTGTTAACTTGAAAAATATTCATAAACAAGTTGATCCGTGAATTTCTCGGAGTGAATTCTCATTATCGGCTAATTTATGGGTAAGAGAGATTTCCGCTGAACACTGAACCATTTCAGTAATGCCACATCGAAACCAACTCTTTCGCATTTATCGAATCTTGTATTATCAGTTGCATTGCGTTCAAAAATCTGCATCATTATTTCCATACATTCGATCAGATTTCAAACATTCGATGACCTCCATGCTTTTTGCATATTACAAAGTTCTTTCACCCTTTCCCAGCTCTATCATGATGGCTAATTAACACTTTTCTCTTAGAAACTTTGATACTTACAAAAGTTCAAGATTTCCTGCCGAACAATTACCTGACACTGACCGCTGTTTAACTGCACACATGAAGCAAAAGAGGTACAGGTAAACAGAGTGAAATGTTTTTTTTTTTTTTTTTTTTTTTTTTGTGATTTATGATTGGTGATTTAACGACCACCGTGAGCATCTCGATGGTCTATAAGCAGTAGCCCGTCCCTAATTTAGGGCCACTGGTTTCAGGTAAGGGAGAGAGCCACGGCCAACAACAACGAGATTCATATATTAAAATATCACCAAATCTGAAATGTTCCTGCATAAAACACCCTAACTATAACGAACATAGACGTTGTGCATTATACATTTCCAACGATTTTTTGGTCACGGTTATCAGATGCAAAGCAGAATTTCTACGTGTGTGGACCTTGTTCTCCATGGCTGTTGATATGCTGGGGATGACGGTCGGATAGTAAGAATTTATCATTAACCTATGTTTATGAACGCAGTGGTCTGCGATAACAGAACATATAAGCACAAAGCTGGCGGGATACACAGCTTCCTTAGCCCTGTACAGTTTTTATATTACATGTACAGTATCATGCATAAAATTCTGAAATACGGAGAAACGAAAAACTTAGCTTTTTACATGATTGATACTCGTTTGGTCAAATAACTAAATATAATAATAGCTTCCCCATGAACGCAGCCTAAGAATATGCAATATTTGTATAGGGCGTAACGAACCTTGTGAGTGTTTTAACGCAGAAAAAAGGCAAGTAGCTGTTATTAACGATTTTTTATAATATAATTATTATACTTTTAGTATAAGTTTACAATCATTTCATTTGCGTCAGTTATGGTCTGATGTATTGGGGGACCGGAAAGTAATGTCGTTTTTTGCGGGGCTAAGTCTCGGGAGCAGGTGGGAGGTGTAAACCTATGTTTAACATAAAGTAATTGTATGTATACAAATGAATAAACTATTCACCTTTAACTTATGTAAGTGTTTTTGTCTTCCAGATTTTCAGAACGAAATAAATGACATGAAACCCGAGGAGAGCCGTTTTCGTCATTGTATGCTTCACGAATTTCACAAGAAGTACAATGCAACCGACACTACATTTTTGACACTACATTTGATAAATTAACTGACACTACATTTTTGACACTACATTTGATAAATTAACCGACACTACATTTTTGACACTACATTTGATAAATTAACTGACACTACATTTTTGACACTACATTTGATAAATTAACTGACACTACATTTTTGATAATGCAGAAAAAAAATTAACTGCACGTATAATTTCATTATACCATATGTGAACTAAATTGATTGGACACTGTTAGTGCATATTGACACAGTATTGCATTTACATCAATAGCGGATAGGTCCTTCATTCCGGAACGATGCTAATATAAATCTTGGGGGACACAGGATTTTGCGGTAATATCAAGGGACCAGTTACGTACAAACAGAACCTAACTACACAATTACACCACATCCAGGATCTTGAGTTGTGTTACAAGGCAAGCTGGTTTTATATATTCATGGGGCTCCCGCCGAACTCTCCGCCTACTTTCGATACATATCAAGGTGTACAGTGACTAATCAAACATCTCATTACTTTTTTCCAATATTCCATTGCGAAGATTTCACTGTTCCTGACTAGAAAGTAGAAGAACTTTGGGTGTCTCTGCGGAAATCAAACACCCCTTTTTCGTCATGCGACTGTCAATACCTATTTACATCAACTATGTGTGCTATGTTCACGGAGATACAGGTCGGATTCAGGTATCATTGAATGCTTCAGTCACTGACTGCATTCAGGAAGCTCTGTTTCGCCGCTCTAGCTTTCTCAGTCAACGGAAAATGCTGTTCTTGACTGACTGTCATAACGCCACAGTTCGCCTCTTAGACATGAAGATATGGAATATCTCACCATTTTTAGAAACCAGTCAGCTCCACTGTTTTCAAAATCGTAGCTTTAGTCAGACTGACATTCACAGTAAGCACTTTATCGAACTTCGAATGATCCTTTGGTTTTTCTTTGTGATCAAACGTACGGACAGATAAGGACCAGCAGCAGTCTTAAAAAAATCGCCATATTTCACGTTCAAACAAATTACCACGTATATGGCTAATTCGCTGCCTTCATCAGTTACTTTAAAGTTCACCTGCAGAAAGCTTTCTAATTAAGAGTCGTCTGTGTACAATTAAAATATCATAGAATGTGCAGTATCTCCGATCTACTCATTAACCCTGAACAGAATAGTCGCATAAAAGCCGTTCAATAATACTCCTGCAACAAATGTTCTTGCTCCGTGTCAAGTGTGTCCAGCAATTTTCCACGGATGAAGAATATTGTATTTGATATGTCATCATTTGTGTCTTTCAAACGATTCAACTGCAAGAGAATTTAATGTCCAGTTGCATTAAAATGCTTATTTAATGTCTTTAAGCAAATATGTAGCAAAGTGAAGATCAAAAATAAGGTAATCTTTAAGACATTTCTACAATTTTGACTCTCTCATTATATAATTCAAAGCTTTGCGTAAGAACAATAATTCCATTGGTCCCTACAAAAAGAAAAGAAAATAGATATGGATAAAAACCATACAAAAAACGATTCTTTAACGATATTACCTGAAACAAGGTGACTTTAAATAATAGGACAGTGGTTAAATTTTTACTTAATCAGAACAAATTGTCTTAAACATCATTGAGGAAATTAGAGACATATAAGATAAATATTCTAATCTTTTCAAACTGAATGCATCTACCCAATTCTATTGATAAAGTTTATGATTTCACTGGGTAAATGACAATATTGTACTCCCAAAATTTCCTAATTCCATGCTATGTCGTATTTTGTAATTCCCATTGTTACATACTGTTAGATGTCCCATAAATATTATATATTTTTCTTGATAGTGTATGTTTTCAAATGCTATTTAACAATTGCCTTTTCGAAATATCAATTTTTTCAACACATAGCAATGAGCAAATGCATGATTTGCGGTTTAATATTTATAAATTTACATAAATATACAAACAAAAACTGACAACTGCTTCTCCTGACCTACTTCTTCTTGTTGGTCCTGGAATGCCTTTAGATGGCCAAGACTGAATCTTGAATACTTTCCATTTTCACAACCAGGATAACTAAAGTTCGCCAGCGGGATGTAACAGCCGAATGGAATATTCTTTCTTTTCTTTGGTTTTAGCAAAGCATTTTATTTCTCTTTAATTTCTGTTCTTTCGAAGTATATGATTGTTAGAAAATTATGAAACTTCTTTTATCAGAGGACTGACACCATTTTGGTCGATCTTCAGTGCTTCGGAATGACATACTTTAATTTATACGAATAAATATATTTTTCTCGAAAGTAACGCATTGAAAACATCCTCTTTAAAAATTTATACCTTGCATTTAACCCTGCAAAAGTTCAGGAGCATCGACATATCAATCTCTGTTGAAGATAGTTATTGTTTTTTCAGGCTGAGTAAATATAAGCTGCTGTTAGTCCAAAATTGGGCACAGTTTTCATATCCACTCAAGAATATATAATTTCTTTAAAAACGTTTTGTAAAATGACGAATAATTGTGTTATAAATTGATGAATGTACTAGTAGCGATAATAAAAACACTTAAAGATCTTAAGAAGACAATACCTCCAGATGCACTCACATTGGGTAAAATGGATCATAAAATGTGGTACAAATACGAGCTTGATTCTCTTCTTACTTTCCGAATTTTAACTAAAAGTGCAACACTGGCAAAATTACTTTAGATTCTTTGCCGAATTTGAATGTACAAATTCGATGCTTTCAGCAGTATCCAACTTGATTTTTTAAAAGGTATATTCATAACGAAATCGTAATTTATTTAAATACTTGCACATCATATTGTTTATTTAAAAGTACACCAGTTGCTAAAGCGTGACCTTATAACATCTCATACATGCATTTTCTTAAATTCTGAAATAAATTCAGAAATTATTTTAATAAGAAAATTCTCTATTACGTTTTCAAACCAAGCTAAATTTTTATTTCAATTGGATACATGAAAGCATAGAAAGAGAGTCTCTACAAAGCAACTTTAAGATTTAATCTATTAATGAATATCATAAAATCAACATTTTATTACTATCAGCCTTGCAGTAATTATTAAGTGAGGGAATCATATATGCTTTTAAATTATCAGAAAAACAATGCTAATTTTGTTAAAATGTGTAAGGTATTTTCATCCTTTGTTAAAAAATAATCGAAAATACGAACAGAATTCGGTTAAAGTGCTTTACCTTTACTTCGTTTGAAAGTGTTGTTAACGCGAATTCAAATTATTTACGAAACTCATGTCAACAAAGAGAATCCATAGTAGTAAGCTGTGGATTGTGTAACTACCTTGTTAGATAAGCAGTGGTTTATAATAACGATTACTTTCAGAAACGATTTTTTTCATTGATAGGAAGTCTAACTACAACCGTGAGCAATTGATGGTCCGAGGGAAGGGAGAGAGCCAATACTATAGGTCAACCATAGCATCTCTGCGTCACCGAGATTCGAATTCGGACCAAACTCCAACGAATGATCAGAAGCCAGCGCTTGGACAACTTCGCCACCGTCGCTGCCTCAAAACGTTCATTGCAGTATTAGGCATCTTTCCTAAAAAAAAAAATATATATATATATATATATAAGATGGAGAAATTAGTTGTGTTTTATATAAAGTAAGAACAAAAAATTTATTTAACCTACAACATTAACAATTCCCTCAATGTACCAACAAAACATTTAGTCACAACTATTTCCAAAACTCTTTACTTTTGCTGTGTGAACAATAACACCGATGAAAGTATTGAAACTAGTAAGTAGACGATGGAGAAAACAGAAACCCCACTGAAGAAATAACAGGTACAAAATAATTGAAATACACAAAAGCCGCAGGTATCAACGGGTACTATTCACGGTGTTAGAAAGAAGGAAGTTTCTGTAAATTTTTAAAATGTAATTTTTCCTTTATAAAAGCAAATTTCCGTAAATTGTAAGCAAGAGTATTAAAACGATTAACAACTCTAATGTTTTTTCGACATGAAGAGTGCCTATTGTGGTATGTGTAGTTAACGGTAACACTCAACTTGAGACAACACTTTGTAATCACTAAAAACTACATGGTGGGACAGAATTTTTCTTTGCAGTATAGAATTGCCTTTATTTATTCATAAAACATAATGAAATGCTGAATTTTGTTTTCAGATATATGAGTTAGAGGAATAGCCATCGACAAAACACGAACCGTTATGTCATGGTAAATACACATTGGGTCCACCCAATCAGACATCACCTGTTGAATGCACATGTCGACCGCGTCACAACGCATCATGTATGCACCCCTTTCTGACATTAATTCGGGGCATCTTCCTTTACGATCGCTGGGGCATACACCGATACTAAAGGAGGAAGCCCTGCTCTAATAACCGTTATGCAACTTAACCCATCATAAAAAATGGCATACTTTACGATGGGTTAAGATGCAAAACGACTATTAGAGCCCCGTACGAGAATGCCTTTTCACACTCCGCTATACTCTCCCCATGAATGACTTATGCGTTGGCCTGAGTGGGGAACACCCTTTTAAGCTGATTGTGGTTTTAAGGAACCCTACCTTCTTAGGCATTTCCGCACACTCTGACAATTCTAATATTCCCATCTGGTTCTTTTATTTTTTCTTTTCGGCTGACACTAACGGAATTCTAATCGCTTTGCAAAGCGCAGCACAAGAAGCACAAGTTACCCAAGGCGATAGCAATGACAGACAAATTAATAGATTCACTAACTTTGCAAAGGGCTGCTTCAAAAACGTAAGTTACCCATGGTAAAAGCATTGGCAGTGAAATTGAAGAATTCACTTGCTTTGCACAAGGCTGCTCTAGAAGCGTAAAATATCCAAGGCATAAGCAATGACAGAAGGGCTGCTTGCAAACTTAAGATACCCATGCAATTGCAACTATAATGAAACTTATCCATTACATCTGCACAAAAAACGCCAATATCGTATTTAAAAGAGCAAGACACTATATGTCATATAATTATACCCATACAAAAAGCCTTATAATTAATAAAAAGTACGAGACACTGATTAAACAAAAGAACCTATCATAGCTATTCAAGTCAAAACTAAAAATTATAAGTTAAGAAGTTTGTTGCACAGATGATAGCTTAGCTTTTAAGCAACTTAGCATTCACCCTTAGACAATGCATATATTCCATAGTACGTCTAACATTCATTCTTTTATTTAATTATTTCCCTTCTGAACATACAAGACCCCTAGCGCTCGAGTGTTGACGACTAAATCTTTTGATGAAAACAGTAACCAGAATGAGTTTTTCAAAATTACTGAAGTGTGTGCTTCAAAATTTTGAACCTTCGTTCTTCACTGATTATTATTATTCATTTAATACATATGGTGTCAACTACTGAAAGTTCTTTCGTGTGCTTGGTCTCATGTTAAACCTAAAATCACGGCAAAGTGAGATTTTTCCAAGAGCGTCGCAAGCTCTATTGGAAACTAATATTGTGTACAAACGAGAAATAATCATTGAAAATATTATATGACTGAAATATTTTGTTTTAGCAGAAAGTAAACCAAGAAAAGGTACTTACCTCAAATTGATTTGTCAGAACACGACAAACATTGTATGAAAAACATTTTCGCAATATATATTGTGTATTATCCACCAAATATGGAAAGTGATTTTTGGAGTTTGTAACAGTGCGGAGGGTGAAAATAACCATGCAGATGACTAATTTAATTAAGGAAGTACCTATGACAACAATCATTATCCGTCCCAGATGATTCTGCTTTTGTGGCGCAGTTGTTTAAAGTACGTCTATATATCGCAATACAACAATGCAGGTGATTGAATCAGAGTTAAGAAGCGCAATGCTTCGTGCGATCAAATTTTGCTATCGTTTGGGTAAAATACCTACAGTAACAGTTGTTTTATATGAAAATATCTTACAACGGTAAATGTTTGGGTGCGTCAACGATTTTTAGGGGTCACCATGATTTAACAAAAGGGCGTTCGTTGGCAGAACTTGCTTCTTGGCCTGGTCGAAATGAAAGTGTTGTTACTGAGCGTATTGTTAACACTGTTTGAGCAATACTGCAAAAAGATCTACGAATGACGTGTGAAGACAGCGGCGTCAATTGATATTTTAAAAACGTCGGTATTCCGCATTCTAGGAGAAACATTACTGCTGTATCGTGTGTGTTCCAAATGGGTACTTCATCACCTGATGAGGGACCAATTGTTAGCCAGAGTTCAGGTGTGTGTCGTGAGTGGAAACAAATTATTGTAAATGATCCAAACTCTCTAAACACATTAATAATTGCCGACGAATCATTGGTCCACTATTTCAATCCCCAAATGAAGCTGGCAACGTCTGTCTAGAAACAAACAGGCTTGTATCCTCGGAAGAATGTCCGCCAAACCAAATCAGCTGGAAAGGTGATGATGAAAAGTTTCTTTGATCATAATGGTATACTGCAACAGCATGCCATTTCTTCACAAATTTCAGCCAATCCTGAGCATTACATTTCAGTCAATCCCGAGTATTACATTTCGGTCAATCCTGAGTATTACATTTCAGTCTTAAAGCGTCTGCGACGACAGATATCGATTAAGCGACCAGAATTGGTGGGCAAGTGGAACCTACCACATGATAACGCACGCCCACATGTGACTGCTTGTGTTCAACCGTTTCTTACGAAACGCAGTACTAAAATCATGCCACATCCTGCTTACAATCTTAATCCCTTGCGATTTCTGGTTGTTTTCAACAGCGAAGGAGAAAATCTGTGGCTTAACATTTTACACAGATGCTTACGTTATTCAAGCTCTACAGGGGTTGCTAAAGCATCTTCCACAAAATGCTTTCGCCACATGCTTTTTGAATTGGACAGAACGAGGGAACCGTTGCACATCATCCAAGGGAAGATATTTTGAGAAAATGCAGCATATATTTTGCTGTACTCATATTTCTTTATTTTGTGTGATTTTACTATCAGTTTTTATGGAACGGCTTTTGAGTTTACATGCCTGTCAATTTGGCGAACGGTGTTAAAATGGGTTGCCAACGTTTCCGAATGGTTCCTGTGCTCCCATACCTGCTGCTGAAGATGGGAGAGTACTGGCACTCATGTCTCCAGATGTCGAAGTAAAACACCACGCCGAGGGATGTGTTCAATGGGAAGCCTAGTGAATTTTTACTGAATATCTGTATAGGTTCCTCAGACTGTCCTCAAACAGAAAATCGTTAATCGCGTTTTTAGCCAATAAAATCTGATAACGGTGACACAATATTACATCAAGGCTCTGCAATTCGAAATAAGCAATGCTAGAGTAATGATTCATGTGCCCTCTAATGATCAATATTAATATCAGTATCTATCAATCAGCCAGTACTACATACACTGAAGAGCAATTGCATTAGAGACAGATGATGTTACGCAAATGTGGCGCTGTGGGCGGCATTGTAAACGGCAACGACATGACGTATGCAGCGATCCGACAATAGAAGTAGTGATCCGACGGGAACCAGTAAGAATCGGACGCAGTTTGGTAAGACGAAGGATCTAAGCGCATTTGATCGTGGGCAAATTGTCGGGGCCCGACGAATGGGTCACCCCATCTCGGAAGTCCTGCAGTCACAGGGATTTTCACGAGATACTGTGTCACGGGTGCACCGTGAGTACATCGATTCAGGTGAAACCATCCCTGCATCCCAGCGTGTGGATAAGCGGGGTCATCGTCGGATAGCTCGCATTGTAACTGCGGATAGACGGGCCACAGTGCAAGAAATCACTCGGCAATTTAACGCTGGTGCACAAAAACGTGTAAGCAGCCACTCCATCGAGAATCATCTCCTCGCTATGGGGTACAGAAGCCATCGTCTTACGAGGGTAACACTGCTGACGGCACATCCCAGTATGCAAAGATTAGCATGGGCGCAGGAACATCGCCACTGGACCCTAGACATGTGGGAAAATGTTGCCTGGACTGATGAGTCGAGATTCACGTTGGTACATGCGGATGGCAAGATACAAGTACGGCGCAAATCACATGAAGCGATGAAACCTTCTTGCCAGCAGGATACTCTTCAAGCTAGAGGGGTTGGCATTCTCGTCTGGGGACTGTTTACGTGGACTGAAATGGGACTCCTAGTACGTGTGGCATCGTCCCTCACAGGTCAACGTTACAGGGATATCCTGGACGACCATTTGCGACCGTTTGTGCGTCTTCCACATCCCACTAGGGACCTCATCGTGCAACAAGACAATGAATCGTGCCATCGCTCGCGAATTGTATCCGAATGGCTGGATGAACACTCCACCGACGTGACCTCACTTACTTGGCCTGCTAGGTCACCCGACCTCAGTCCCATTGATTGCATCTTGGATGCCATCTAGAGAGATGTTCGAGGCTCTGATCCCCCTCCATCAAATCTTCGTGAACTGTGGGAGCGTTTTCAGTGGTCGTGGATCCGTATGGCTTCCGAACGCTTCCTGTGTCTTGTCGATTCCATGCCGAGACAAATCACAGCCGTCATCAGGGCGAAAGGTGGTGCTACACGTCCTAGACAGGTATCTCTAATTCAATTGCTCTTCAGTGCAGTGTACGTAATACTGACCCTGCAATGTCAAAATATCCAGATTCGCATCATTACCGCAATCTTTCAGGCTATCATCCCATCGACCTTACACGTTCATAATACTGGCATTAGTTGCAAGTAATGACAATATTATTCAACTGGTAAGGTCTGCTTAATGCTTCGAAAAAGTGATTTCACCTTTCTTACCTAGTCAGCGTTGGTGTCCTATTTTTGACTACTTCTAAACAATTGATATACATGAAGTAAAAGCTAATTCTTCAAATTTTTATGTGAGATTTGAATCGTTTATTCCGCGGTATTTGTTTGAAAAATAGTTTCAACAAAATTTAAAGGTAATTATTGAACGCTACTAAAGGGTTTTTATTTAAATGTATAATTTTGTCCATTTCATATTCTGTAATCAGAAAGTGCAGTTTGATATTGCTAAAATGTAAAACATATGGTACATGTAGGAGTTTAAAACACTTCGGCATCTGCCATGTTTGATTTTTCGCAAAACCGCCTTTCGCTAAGTTCATGCTAAATATACGACTAGTTTAAAAAAATGGTGGAAACTGTTGATTAGGTTGTTTTATTGGAAAACAAATTCTGGGCTTCTCGATAAACATGGTTTTTAGTTGGAAATTATATTCTGGCCCAGTAGCAAAAGTTGAAAGCGGAGGACTACAATTTCACAAAGGGTTAGAAATAAATATTTAAGATTTGAAGCAAAACTAATTTCTTGAGGGTCAGCTGTGGACTCATTAACACCTACGTAGTCGCATTGCAGTGTATTACTCTAAACGTGACGATTTTCATAAACGAAAAACAAAAAATTACAAAATTCCCTAAGATCAAACGAACTCCGAACGCCGAGGATTACTACATTTCTTTTATTAACTTCCATCTATAATTCTCGTAAAGATACGGTGTCACCTGGAACTTGGAATTAGTTTTAGAAGCTAATTTTAACACCGTAATATATGAAATTAGACAAAACAGGAAGAATAATACAAACATTTCAATTCTGAGTGAGATATAATCATTTTTTCTTTCCACATCTTTAAAAACACTTCTATTGCGATCTTACGTCTTTAAGGACATAATGAAAGCGATGTATCATTTATTCGAATATGTGAAAATTTTTATGCACATACTTTTGAGACAATAGTAAATTTTAAATGTCGTGTATTGGAAAGTATAATGTATAACAAAAGCAATCGGATAAGGTCTTTTATTCTCAACAAATCTGTTCCGACCCATCGCTATAAATGGCATGTATATCACGACAGAGAGTCCTGTTTCCCATCTAAACCAATAAGCAATTTCATAATGACCAATACCAGTCTTCAGAAATGAGCGCGCTTGGAGTCTGAACGGCAGCTCAGCTGTAGTTCACAGAGCACTATACATGCAACTGTAGGGCAGTCTTTCGGATAGTAGAGTATTTGGAGTCAGAATGAGAAAAACTGCCAATTTATCGGAGTTTGATGAAGAACAAATAAGAGTGGTGTTGTGCCTCAGAACTACGATCTCGGAAACGGCGCGTCTTGTGGGTTGTTCACATATCACTATAACAAGTACGTATAAAAAGTGATGCACAGATGGCCAAACGACGAACCGTCATTCAGTCGTCTGTCGTCCGCAGCTCATTGATCCTAGAACAGAGTGGAGACAAAATAAATAAAATTATATAAAACAGAAAGACAATTTCAAAGAATTTTCATCACCACTGTTGTCGCGCATTGTTCACAGAGACCACAGGGGCACAGTGCAAAAAATCATCCGCAACTACAAAATTGGCGATAAGGGCAGTGTTTAAGAGCACACAGTTAATCACAGCGTTCTGCGCACGGTTCTGCGTAGCCGATTGCCCAAAAAGGGTCGCCATGCTCACAGCACGTCATCGCAAACAACTCATGAAATAGGCCCAAGGTCATGGAGATTGGACCGTTAATGATTGGAATAAAGTGGCCTGGTCTGAAGGATAAAGATCGCTGGAGCATCACGTAGATGGCCCAGCACGGTTACGTCGATTACCCACACGGAGACTGTGGCGCCTGGATACACTGTTGAAAGGAAAATGCCGGCGGGGGCGGCGGTGTTATGCTGTGAGCGATGATTTAATGGGACAGTTTAAGCTCCATTATCCAAATAACAGAATCCCTGACACCTGTCAATTATCTGAACATCGTTGCGGACGAAGTTAACCCATTCATGGCAACTGTGTTTACTGCAGCTGAGATCCGTTACAAACAGCATAATACCCCATGACACACTGCAAGAATCATCAATCTATGGTTCGAGGAACATGATTGTGACTTTCTGTTAATGCTCTGGCCTCAAAATTTCTCTGACAAGAACCCAATTTAACATTTGTTGTTCGATTTGGTAAAGCGGGTTCGCACTGGATCACCACCACCCCAAAACGTACGGAAACTGTAGGACCTTCTGTTGACATTATGGTATCAGATACACCAGGACACCTACATCCACCTCATCGAATCGATGTCTCTCCGAGTGGCAGCTATTTTGTGGGCTAAAAATGGTCGTACAGCTTATTAGGTAAGTGGTCATAATGAAATGTCTCATCGGTGTAAATTAAAGAACTATATGACTACAATTTCCACAACATCCTATCGTATTTTACAGCAGAAATACTCACATTTCCAAAAGCGTTCCTTCTTTGAAGAGTCAGTCCCATGCCCATGAGAGATGGCAAATGCTTTTCCCATCCTCACTTTCGAGTTTCTTTTCCGCGAAAGTGATAGATCGAGCAATAAAAGAACAAATTAGTGTCATATTTTAGTCGGCATCGACTATTAGTTGGGTATTGTAGCATATGTCGATTGATTCACGCCCTCTTTTTTATACGACCGCTGAGTAACACTTATGGCATCAAGGATGTGTTAGCTGACGTAAGGGGGCTAACAGATTCTTGATAGCTTCCTCATTTTTTAAGGAATACTGGTTTTACAGAGATTAGAGTACCAATGGTGAAGAAACTAATACGTTTTTATTTATTACACACAGTTCGACCCTATCTAAATAGGAGAAATTAACCAAGACTTCTTTGAATGGGAAAATATGCGACTGTAAATACTTTTTAAAGAATATCATACGTTTCATACTTTTTAAAGAATTCATACGTTTCATTACTTTAGGGTAATCTTGCGATTCTACCTGCATGAACTTTTGCTGAGACATCGGCGCTTTCATCCCGACATGTAAAGAGCTGACTTAATTCGTTTCTTACTTAAATTTCATCATCAGTGCTGACTTCCAGTTATCTCTCTCTCTCTCTCTCTCTCTCTCTCTGGTATCGAATTTCTGTTAACTGAATAGTCATTAATGCGCTGAACAACCATCATTTACTGTATTCTTAAAGACTTCCGATATAAAAATGGTGATAATTTCCAAATTGCTAACTTAATGAAATATCCTTAATATGCTTAAAAAGGGTCCGTAAAAGCAAAACATTTGCAATCAAAATATTATGAACCGGCAAGAAATGTCCCTAGTTTGCCACTGTTTTTCCTTATGGGTTTTAGAATATATGCGGCATTTTAATTTTATTCTTCTTTGATATTTTCTGGGAAACACTAGTGATTACTTTCAGTGTAGTACCTCATGTATAAAATTCTGCACCCTGCACTTCCTCTCTACAAAACGTGTCATTGTTTTACAAACAAAAAGTGCTATTCTTTTTTATGACGTATGTTTTTCAGGAGGCAACCGTGTAAATCCCTCCGCTTCCTTTGTTCAAAAGTTTTGGCTCAAAAATTTTATATTACACCGTTCTACCTGGGAAGAATAAAACAAAGAATAAACAAATAAATAAATAATCAAATTTTATATTATTCGAGATCAGCTGCATTAAATTACAGCCCAATTATGCTATCCGGGAGATGAAGTTTTTAATTTTTCGGATATTATCTGCATTAACATCCATGCCACATTTACACAAATAAATGGATTCACATCTTCGAGATTTATATTGTACAATGGTGTAAGTCCGTATTTCATTCATTGAAGTTACTGTATTCTTGTGAAATCTGTGAATTTAGCTATTAGCGTTTTGAACAATATCGGAAAATTATGGTAAGAAATTCTAAAAGTGTGAATTCACTCACTCAGTGATTTTACCTGACATTTGTCACTGACTTTACTTTCGGTGCTCGTTTTCTTAGACTCAAGTGAATATAATTCCGTAACTCGAAGGTTGTTGTGTAAATATGCAATATATTTGTCAAAGCAAACGAAAACTTTAGTTTTGAAGTATTAGTCTCAGTACGTGTTTCCTACTGAATACTGCAAACCTTTCCGTAAAGGATACCTTAGTTCTTATGACATGAAACATATTAAACCCATTAGTGACCTTATCTGTGCAACTTAAATTGATGCAGCTGGATGTGGATTTTTTTAACAGTTTTGAAGTCACTGTATGAAAAACCTCTCACACACGATATATTGAAAAGATAATCAGTATGAATTTTTTAATCAAAGTACAGAAGCCTTAGCTCCTTAAGGATAAGTAATTTATCAATCAAGAAGCAGTAGTTTACCTGTCGCATATATACTGACAACCATAGAAAGACAGCAAACACTTCGTTTTTTATTGAAAGCTGGAGGTCCCATAAATATCTATGGCAGGATTACTATGACAGACACTACCGTTTTATTCTGAGATACTGATCGGGTTCAGTAAATTTCTTAATCAGCTACCATCCAAACATCCCAATCCAAAACTTGGTGTGGTTGTTGCCATTTAGAATAGAGAACAACGCAATTGTATGAAGTTTTTTCATATTAGTGTTTAGTATAATGCATAATTTCTGTAACTAACTGAAACAAGTTTGAGTATTTTTACTACTTGCACAAATTAGACTTTAAAATGTTTAGATTACAGTCAAATATCCTAAAATAAACAGCATACTATATATATGAAATAACCAGCAAACAAATTGTACTGCTTCGGCAGTACGTATATCAAAATTGGAACGATACAGAGAAGATTAGCATGGCCCCTGCGCAAGGATGACACGCAAAATCGTGAAGCGTTCCACATTTTTTTCGATACTGTATAACGAGATGGTGATTTGTCTGCTGAATTTTGTTAACAGCATTAAGAGTGTTTCAAGATATGGTAACATAATTGTGTGGTTTGTTCCTAAACACTGTCACAGTGTTATTTCTGGTAGTTAATGCCGATTTATTTTCAGAAAATACAACACAGAAGAAATTATAAAAATTATTGTAATTGCTAATGGTATCATAAAAAATTACGCCGACTTCTGAATTTCGACCGCTACAAGTAGTTCCCAATTTTGCACGTGTCCCTCCGCTGTCTTGATATAATCCAGAGCACACCCGCCATTCCTGGTAAAGAAATTAACATCGCATGCACCCTACAATTTCTGAAAATCGCAACACCAAGAAAGAACCGAAATTTCAAACATTAGTTTATACGACGCATTCCTTATACGAGAACATAACTGATAACATTTGAAGAGCTATACATGATTTTTCCACTTCGTATCTCAGTACTGCGTAAAGCCGACTCTGCTTTTGCCTTAAATTAACGAGGTTTTTGATATAATCCTGGGAAATTACAGCCGAATGCTTGTACACGAGACCATATTCCATTTGTGGTGACTGGGGAGGCTCTTGACGGGTCAGTCGTTTAGCTACCTCGATCAACATTTATTTTATCGGAGGCATATCCGGCGAACGTGAAGTTTTGAGATGAAACGGGGTCTACCATGCATGGAAGAGGTCGGACATTCCGTGCCGCATGTGGCACAGCATTGTCCTGTTGGATATACCGTCAGGACAACTCTGAAGGAAGGATCTTAAGTTCATCCCTGTTGTATCGATTGCTGTTGAGAGTTTCCTCAAATCGTATTAGGCGAGATTACGTATTGAACGAAAAGGCCCCTAAACATGATGTTTGTTGTTGAACCTGTATGATGCTCAAACACACGTTCCGAAGTACAGTTCACTGCCATGACTTCGAACATGTATGCGATCATCATGATTCATCAATGTAAACCGTGACTCGTCACAAAGCTCGACCTGTTGATAATTAACGTGCCACTGTCTGTTTTCAGGACCCATTGCAATATGTAGTTGGGGTTAGAGGAATACGCAGAAATGGGCTGCTAGACACCAGTACTCTGTTACGCAGATGACGTCAAACTTTGAATACAAAGCCTGACTCGCGGCAGTGCTCCACTGCGCTAAAACAGTGGATGCTGCTGTGCCATCGGTCCCTGCCGTGCTGTAAAAATGTGTGTTATCTCATGCAGTCTTGTGATTTTGCTGTCCATTTCCCGGTGTTTGTTAAATCGAGTCTAGAATGTCTATTGACGGTACGTTTGCATTGCTACACTGGCGTTTCGTTCTGTACGATTGGCAATTCAGCGATAGGAAAATCCAGCTTCTCACATCCCAACAATCCTTCCTCGCTCAAAGTCCGCTATGTGTTGATTATGCGATATTCTGCGAAATGGCATAATGATACACTTGAAACCACCTTTCGACTCTTCACTGATTGCAATATCTTGTTGGAGCTAGCTCCATATACCCTAGTCCGCACAGTCCAGAGGTCGCTGATCCGAAAGCGCATGCACATGTTTTACAATATTAAAAATTCACAGATTTGGGAGTGAGAAATTTTACCTGAGTAGTGTTCAAAACAATTTTCTTCTGGTTCAATGCACGTTTTACTGCGTTTGTACAAATTCCTTCAGCTTTTTCTGAAACGCCTTGGTAGGGAATGGTTTCAATTTCTAAGTCACATTATGTTGGATCGCTGGATATCTTGAAAACGTTTCACTTTTAGCGGATGTGTAATTTTCAAAAATTGAATAAAGTCTGCGGCAGCGCAATTTGTCGAATACCGTAAGTTTTCTAAAGTAGATTCTTGTCGTTTTGCGAGATGAAACAAAAAAGACACTTGTGGCTGACCGGCTATTTATCTTGAAAGCGAAACTTACCAATGTTATCTGAATATCATTGACTGTTAACTTTTTTGTCTTTCTGGCACAAATTCCGGAAAATCATACCATATTATGAAAATTTAACAGCTTTTTTTTAAATGTATTTTTATTGAATATATGTTTGTTTTGGAAATTTTGAGGATTAATCTTTTACAAAATTTCCGTCTGTTGATTGCAAAAAAACAAAAAAAACCGGCACTTTTCGTCATCCTTACAATTTTTGTTCAGCACAGTTAAGTTTTCATCCCTGAAATTAATACATGACATTTTTTGGGTAAATGTGTTGTTTAGGGTCCTAAATTATTTGGCTAAAATTTCGAAAAAATTAGATGTACATATCTTAAAGTATGTAATTTAACAGCATATGGAGAAAAACTTTATTTCTTCTTTAAAATGCATTTTAAAGATATTTACTGTAATACTTACTTCCAAGTACTGTTATGTCAATAAACGCTGCTGCGACGAAGTAAAGCTTTGCTCCCTTGAAATGAAGATCATTCTATTCTCTCGGTGGCAAATTCATGGGCAGAAGACTACAAGAGGAACAACTTACCTTCTTTGACAGGAAAGCGTTCGATTTTGTAGTGCTACGCTACAGAAAATAGCTCATCATTTCTGTCTCAGTTTCATACATCACAATGTAAGCATTTCTTGGTGTTTTCAAGTATAATTATTTGATGTGGAATGTATGAACTCACTTTCCTCTCGAGAATTTTTTTAAATTAATTTTTACTACTTATTACCGAATTTGAATGCAACTGGGTTTTAACATTTTTCTGGAGACATAAAAAATAATTGTAGTATTCTTTCCAGAGCTAACAGCTGCAACATGGAAAGTTTCCCTTTGATTTGTTATCTGTGACATGGACGGTGCATAGTGAAGCACGTGAGCGAAAGGTCTGAGGCGTAGGCTTCTGATTCTCTCAAACTGATGTTGCGATCTCTGGCTTCTGACCGATCGCTCGAATGAGCCAAGTTTCGAATAACGGATGTCCAATGGGATAGTATTTGTATCTCACAGAACTGCATTGCTTTTGCCCTGGAACCAGTCCCCCTAAACGAGGATCGGGGGATGGATTTATGGCACCACGGAATTGCCATCGGTGGTCGTTAAACCCCTAATTAAAATGAAACCGTTGCTTCAAACTGCCTGCAACCTGTGCAGTTACTTGCGAGATGACTCAGTATCGCAGTGGTCTATGCTCTCGCTTCAGACTATTCGTCTGAGATGGTTCTGGGTTCGAATCCCGTTATGCACAGATGCTGCGTTTGTGTTACGGCAGTAGTTTTCTCTCTTCCTTGGAACAAGATCTCCTAAATAAGGAACCTACGACTGAAAAAGTATAGTTGCTCATGACGAGCGTCAAATACTAAGCACTGAAAAAAAAAGTAAAGGATAAACAGCGTATGTGGTCCTAGAAAATCGTTAAAACTGGACTGCGTTACCCTTTCCCACTTTTGTATGTCCTCAATGGTAATTTCGCGTAACCACGACTTGGAAGTTACCGAATGTTCTTGTCGAGGAAGTGAGTTCGGAATATGAACTCATTTATGGAGGAGGCAAATAGTCCTCTGCGGGTGCCTAACTGGCTTCTCAGCTTCCTTTTCAGCTTCACATTCTGTGTATGAATTCCGGAATCATAAGGATCAATGAAATTTTCACTATGGATAACAATTACATGGTCATAAATACCATTTTGTAAAGCGTCTGTTTCAACACATGCTACCCAACCGTCAGAAATGATGTTACTTCCTGGTAATATCTGTTCTACAATCAACTGTTTCAATGTTCTTGCTTTCCGATTGGGCACATCCAGAAAGAAACATTCCCAGTTTCTATCTCAAAACTACCGAAAACCCAGTGTCCTTTCATGTAACGACCTCGATATTTCCTATGAAAGCAATACGTCTCATCGATTTCCACAACGATAGGATTTCCACTGTCAAGAGATCCAGCTATCGATGCTCCATTTCGGCGAAGGTATGTATCACATTCTTTCTGACAGAAATTGCTCCAGTCGATGACCGATTTCTTCCTAACAGCAACTTCGTGCTGAAAGAGCTCTTGTCAATAAGCTTGGAACCATCAGTACGCTACAAGTTCGAACTTCTTAAGAGACAAAAGACTATGTCCGGGAATCCATAAAAACCTGATACTTTGGGTAAATTGGCATCTACTGCATTTCCATCGTTCCTTATCAATTATACGTAAATATATGACCGGTCTACATATGTCACCGCACTGTTACGAATCCAGAATACTTCAGTCCTTTTGCGTTAGTTGTACTACGAACTTGGAGGTCTCGAATTTTGATGTTTCTTTAAATGGTTTCAAGCGTCGGTTTGGTGAATACAGCCGGAGAACCTTTGTTAATAATATTATGAATTCTAAATTACTGACTTCCACATTGACAGATAGTGTAAGGAGTTTTTTGAAAGATGTTCTGAGACGTATTTTGTAAGTTTCTGGGTGGCTTGATCTAAGTGATATGAAGTTTGTTATTGCAGTGGTTTTTAGTATGCCCTAAACTCAAGCCTTCCAATTTTCAGCTTCGTGACGAGCATGACCAAAAATGATAAGGATACGTTGCTTTCCTACTCGCAAGTAAAATGTAAAAGGGTTGACACGTGTTCAACATCACCTGCAAGATTTCAGTTTTCAATGCTTTTTGTACATAGAATCCTGCTCCGACGTTATTTTACGTCTATTAAGCGGATGATTTAAGACCACTCTTATTATGTGTATGATTAGTATTGGTGAAATTGTTTGTCGTTTTGATAATTTTTTATATGTTATTTTTAACTGCGTTCACTATATTGGACAAAACGTTTACCCATTTCTAAAGAAATTGCCCCACTTCTAACAGAAGGTTTTTTACAGTATAATATGCTTGGATTAGAGTAACCTTCTCCTAAGATTTACGATCAAGTCTTCTTTTTTTCTTTTTTTAAACAAAACTAGAGAGTATCCTTCTCCGAAGATTTACGGTTTAATCTTCTTTTTTCCTAGCTTTAACGAAACATATCCTGTATTTTATTGAAACATTTTTACCAGAATTTTAATGAACTGAATCAGCTACACCTTTGGGCAGGATTCTGGCAAAAATGGGTTGATTTAAAAAATTTTTATTCCAGTGGTTTTCACTTTCAAATTCTATGGGCTACTGTGCGGACATCTGATCTATAAGAATGTGTAGTATGTAAACGTTTTCATCATAATTTTCACTTTCATATTTGCACAAGTGATGTTAAATAAAATTCACCTTTCCCCAAAATTTAACTCACCTCTCCGCAATGAATTCTGAAATGTGCTAATGTTCTTATATGACGCCAGGAAGTTAATGAGATTCTCTGAAAATCTTCTACACTTTCAAAGTTCCGTTGATTAAAACGTAGTCCTTGGGATCTGAAAGTGAAAACCGCTGCAATAATAATTTTGTCTCTCAACCCATTTTGCTAGAATCCTGCCCACGGGTGGAGCTTATGCAGTTCATTAAAACTCTGTTGAAAAAGTTTGAAAAAATACAGCCTAAGTTTTGTTAAACCTAGCAAAATGGGAATTATGTCATATATCCAAAATAATAATTTTTTGATGCAATGCACTTGTACGTTTCGAAGGATTTTCTATTTGGTGGAGACGTGATCAAGAAAAAGGTACTTATATACAATAAGAAATGTAATTGTTTCAACTTGGTAGCCAAAGAGATGATTGAAAACAATTGTTCGTGTAAGTGAAATTAATTATAACATTGTAGTACCTGTTAGTATTTATTTACTTTCTGCAAAAAAGACTGTATCTTATTACTATATTTAAGATCTAAGTAGCTAACCGTGTTGGTAATGATGGCTGCTGTAAGAACTTTTCATTTCCTTTAATAAGGTACTTTTGAAAGCATTAAAATCTAGGAAGTATAAGCAAGATGATTTTATAGAGAAAGAAATTATCAAATATTACTGAAAAGTACATTGTAAGATTATTTTGTTTTATCTCCGCTTCTTCTACGTATTAGCATCCCCTTAAATCCTTCGTTGGACAGATCGAAAGTTTTCATATTGTGAGCAATTAAGTCAAAGGACGGATCACGTTACACTATGGAGATTTTTTAAGGCAGATGTAAGACAAAAACATTTATTTGCTTGTTATCGCTTTAAATTCAGATATCCAAAACGCTCACGGCTACAAAGTTTGAATCTATTTAATGGGAATAACTTTCTGTACCTTTTTTAGAAACTTAAAAATAAAAAAAACAAGTGGGATCAATATTTCCCTAAACAGAACGTGAAAACAGCGAATAATAAATATCCCGAGAAGATTAAATGGTAGAACTTAATACGTTGAATACTATAATTATTCATTCGGTTTTCCAGGATGAATCTAATGAACTGTTTTTCCATATTGTCTAAGAAAGTTTCCCTGTTAAATAAAACATCTGTACCCCAAAACACATTTCTGTAGGATTGATTAATTATACCTTTAAATTACTTTTCGAAAAAAGGAATTAAAAAAAATGATAGTTATCAAGATTACTGCACAAAACAGGAAACAATAAAAAATATATTGATTGTATACATTTTCACTCAAACATTTTACTTTACACGAAAATAGAATTTATGAGTCTATATTTATATACACTAACAATACATCTCACCACAACAGATTAATGTACCCAAACCCATTAGCACGTTCATTAGTCCTTGCTTATATTAATTGAAAGCAAGATAAAATGAAAGCTGTGGATTTGTTTCAAACACGAATCAGTCTCATAATGGAATCATTTGCATTTCTGCGGCCCTGTGCTTAAAATTTAATATTTTGTTTCACGAATGTTCATGCAGATATATAAAAATGTCTGTAGAAATTAAACAATATGTAGATTATTATTCCCTGAAAAAATAACAGGAACAAATTAATGGTTAATAAAGTAGTAACTATTTCGATGCCATGAACTGTACCCAAATCTAAAGATCCTGTTTAGTGGCCCATGTATATAAAATGTTATTAAGTAAAAAATATGGAAGTAGATTCGCTCTAGACTTTCATCAAAGCTCGTGTTATTTGAAAAAAATAAAATTTTACTTTTCAGACTGACTGGGTGATTTTCTTACCTCCACGAAACATTTTGCAACTATAAAAATGAGAATTGTTGATATATTTTTTCGATGTAAGGTGGAAAACTGGTGTTTCATGTTAGAAGCATCTGCTTTCAACATGAGCTGCCAAAGGTTTCGCATAGGAAACATTGGAACTTTGCATGTCACATAGCCGTTCTGCACAGATTTGTTTTGTTTCTTTGCTTTAAAAATATTTCGAGTAGTTATACAAAGTTTCCTTAAAATTATTCAATCAAACCTGGCGCAGGTTATTTTATTTACAGCAACCAAGTCTTGAGAAACAGAGAAGCTGAGTGAGGGTTTAGCCTATTATACGACTTACTGGCTCCGCGTCCTCAGAAAACCGTCACAAAACGTGTGGGACAGGCATGCTTACGATCAGTAACATCTGCTTTATTCTAAGTACCAACTGCGAACTGATTTCACTTTAAAGCGAAGACTGTTTTCTTAAACACACAGGACAAAAAATTAGTCATCACAGTTATAACTTACTTAATAACGGGTGAAGGCGCCTCTTTCCTTCACAACAGTATGGATCCGTCGAGGTAGAGACTTCACGAGGTTGTGGATGTATTGAAAATCGATTTTCTGCAATTCATGCGGCAATTGGTCACTACGTTCCGCCAGATTGCGTGGGTGTCTGTTCAGACGTTTCACCTTGTGTTCCAAATGTTTCCACAGATATTCAATAGGATTTGAATCTGGGGATTTGGCGGGCAGGTCGATTTGAAATAGTGCTGCTGATTGTTCGTCGTGCCACTCAGGCACACTTTTAGCGCTGTGCGTACGGGAAATTTCGTCTTGGAAGACAGGAATGGCAACGTGATGCTGATCCTGGAGACTTAAGGCAAAGGGCAACGTTTTGTCATTCAGAATGCGGAGGTACGCATGCTGGCCCAAATTCATCGTCACTTAACTAAAGGTCAAATTTCGTGGTACGAAAGACATCCCCAAACCGACACAGGACCAACTCCATCTTGAACAACAGCTTTGTCACAATCAAAATGAAAGGCTTCATGGGGTTTGTGATGCACTCGTCGCCTCCTATCATCGGAGTACAAACTAAAACGAGACGTATCAGACCCAATTACTCGTTTAAAATTCTCCACAGTAAAGTTTTGATGCGTCTGAGCGCATTAAAAACGTTCGACTTAGTGACTTTCTGTTGAAAGAGGCCTCATCCGTGGTACTCTCTTTCAGATGTCCATCGCATGCAGTTCTCGTCACAATGTCCTTTCGGAAATTGATTAGAGTGGACTTCCATTGACTGTCTCCAGCAACTGTTGTTTGGTTGGAAACCGATTTGCAGTTACTAGGCGTGAAACGTGGCGGCTGCGCCTGTTTGTGAGAATCGTTTTCCTGCAACAGTTACGTCGTTGATTTTCAGTTGACTGCGAACTACACCACTGTTTGTAGACCAGTTGGACAGTATGCTTCGATACACCAACAAATTGGGCGGCTTCATTCAATTTTTGTTTGAGGGCACAGCCAAACAAGATGGCTCATTTTTGCCACTCAATCTGCCTTTTACATCCCATATTACACTAGAAATTCAACACACACGTTGCTCTTCACAATTACACGGGACAGAAATCATCCAGCAGACCACGTTAGTGGTCTTTATCTCCCATCAATGCTATCACAGCGCCCTCTGTTCAACTGGTAACTTTACATTGTCGTTTCATTTATGGGTAACAATTTTTTTGCCCAGTGTGGTTATGTTACTGCGCAGTAAGGGAAGAAACAAGGATACACGAAAAAAATTGACTTTTAAATTTCATATAGATTCTATTTTGAATCAGTTAAAGACGAATTCAGGTAATATCAAGGATACTGTTGAATAATACAACCAACCAACAAGTCATTAAAATGTATCACACATTTTGACTAATTTCAGGGGGTAAAGTTACGAACGACGTACTCCTTCTAAATTTTTAATTTATAGCTACATTATCAATCATCTTCAAGAAGCCTATCAGCCTTTATTCTTTCTATCATGGGTCTCTTCCTATTGCTTTTCTTCCAACCAACATTACGTTTCACTCGTGTTTCACTAGTTTGAATCACACAAACTATTTTCAATACAGAGTTCAATTAATCTTTCACCTAATCAGCTTTATTCTGACTTACTCAGCGAACGACTGAAGTAGCTGAAGTCTGGTGAGAGGGATGTAGAAAAGAGGTGAGAATGTTTTAAGAACTGTGTTGTCACTGCTGCTAAAGAGTTCTGTGGCACCACAATAGTTAGTAATAATAGAGGTGATGCTTGGCGGAATAGTGAGATTGAAGAGGCAGTAAAGAGAAAGAAAGAAGCCTATTTGGGGATGTTGCAAGGTAGGTCTCTATGGATGAATATCGCTCAGAGAATTGTGAAGCTGCTAAGCTGGTTCGCCAGAGTAAAGCAAAAGATAGGAAGGAGAAGTTGGAAAGGCATGACTGGCTTTTAGGACAGATAGAAGTCTCTCTGGAAGTACACGAGACTCAGAAATAATAGGGAAAACAAAGTTGTAAGTTGCGTGATGAATGAGATCGAGGAAATGATATGGGAACACAATGAGTTAAGTGAAATATGGGGTGAATATTTCTGAGTTATTAGTTCAGGAAAGTAAAGATGATTCTGAGACAGACCCAGATTATGTCACAGTGACGGATGGAAGCAAAGCAGGGATCTCAAGAGAAGAAGTGTGCAAAACTTTAAAATATTTTCAGAATGGTAAGGCTCCGGGAGTTGATGGCAAAACTGCCGAGATGTTGAAATATGGTGGTGACTATGTAATCGACTTGTTAACTGAAATTTGCCAGTTGTGCTGGGAGTTAGGAATGGTCCCTCGGGATTGGAAGGAGGCTATTGTTGCTCCCTTGTATAAAGGAAAAGGTGATCAGACTGAATGCAAGAACTATCGTGGTATTAGCTTACTAAGTGTGCCAGGGAAAGTGTTTGGTAAGGTTATTATTGAAAAATTATGGGTCTTACATCAGAGAAAATGTGGGATGTTCAGAGTGGTTGTATACCTGTTAAAGGCAGCACTAACCAGATTTTTGCATTACGCATGATGATTGAAAAGTATCTAGCTGTTGGGAAGAAACTGTTTACTGCCTTTATAGATTTAGAGAAAGCTTACGACCGAGTGAATAGGACACTTTTGTGTAAGGTATTGAATGAATATGGTGTTACTGGGAATCTACTTGATAGTTTAAAAGCCATGTATGCTGGTAGTATAGCTTGTGTATGAGTGAATGGTGTTTTATCAAAATGGTTTTCCATAGGGGCAGGAGTTAGACAAGGTTGTGTAATGTCACCATGGCTGTTTAATATATTTATGGTCGCATGCATGCGTGATGCAAAAATAGATAATACTGGTTTATGTCTTGGTGATATCAGTGTGTGCATATTGCTGTATGCTGATGACACTGTCATGTTGGCAGAGAGCAAAAATGAGTTGCAGAGTATGTTGACTCGGATGCACGAAGTTTGCATGAAATTCAAACTGAGTATAAATAAGGGAAAAACCAAAGTTATGGTGTTTGAGAGAGGAACGGGTAGCACTGAATGTAATGTAAGTATAAACGGCACTGTGTTTGACCAGGTGAGTGAGTTTTTGTATTTAGGAAGCATATTTGGCAGAGAGAACAAATTGGATGGAGAAATTAGTAGGCGTGTAAATTCTTCATTGACAGTCATAGCTGTTTTAGGAGGTTTTCACAGGAATAATGGGTTCTCCAGAGAGTTCAGCATGGCTGTGTATGAAATTGTGGCTGTTCCTACTGTGATGTATGACAGTGAAACCTGCGTACTGCAGAGGAAATATAGGAGTCGTTTGTGTGATGGATAAAAACGTTACTTACGAGGCTTTTGTGGCAAGACACGGTCTGATTGTGTGAGGAATGAAGATGTGTTGCAGTTGTGCGATGTGAAGCAAAATGTTGTTAACAAGGTGGAGATCAATATGCTTCTGTGGTTCTGCCATGTTGAAAGAATGAGTGATGCGACGCTTACTAAGAAAATCGTTTTAGCCCAAGTGGCAGGAAGGAAAGGCAGAAGGAGCCAAGGAAGACATGGGTGAATCAGATTCAGGAGTGTCTGCATGAGAAAAAGATTATGAGCATGAAGTATAAGAGATCTTGTGTACGGCGTGTAGTGAATATCAGTGAAGCCTTATTTGTATGTAAAAAATCGCTGTAAATGGAGAAATTGAATACGACAAAAGTAAGTAAAATTGTCTAGTAGTTTGTATTTCTATTTGGAGCTAACCTCGAAATCTCAGAGAACAGGTTAGTGATATGTATGTACGGATGGGTCATCAGTCATATAAAACCGAACTTCAGTAAACGGCACTTTTATAGCATGTCAAATCGGAAACATTCTAAGAGAAAATGACGCAACACAAATTTTGTCTTTGCTGCTGTATTTACCTGCTTAGTTTGATTAGTTATTCTCAGTATTAGAAAAGGTACATACTATCATCTTGTGATTTTTGACTTTAGAAATTCTGCTACATTTCGGAAGAAAGATCCATAACATCTTTCAAGTAATTCTTTTTCCAACCAATGTATGGAAATCAAATTCCTTGACACATATTATTTGTGTTGCCACGTTTATGTATATTTCTCATAGTACTGTTTTAAACGAAAATTATTCCTAATTGACACAAATATATACGATTGTGCACACGATCAAGCAGATTAAAAGTCCGGAAAATTCATATTGTGTGTCTTCTTTTCAAAAGACTTTAAATCAATGTTATTTCAAAATAGAAGCTCCGAAATAATTAACCTTTAATATTTCCTTTTTCTAATTTTTGAATATAACTATGCAAATGTAAATTAATCCTCGCGTAATGTTCTTTATTGATCCTCGCTTAATCTCCACATTATTTGGTTTAACACCAAGTGAGGCTTTGAGTCCTTGAACTTTACTTTCGTAAAAGGAAACCATGCAATTAACATGTTAACTATGTTACAAAGAATACCCAAGAAAGTAACTGATGTACCTATTATTTTTAGACTTCTTTAAAAGTTGCAGTTATAATTTATCGCAGCATAGCTCGTTTATAGTTAAGTAAAATTCAAGTCATGGTCATTTATTTAAAGTCAAATTGAACAGCAGTATACCCAAGGTACCTGGAAGATCATTTTCCCCTTTAAAACAAACTGTTTTTTTTAGACATTTTTACATTTTTTTGTGGGCGAAGTGTCGAAGGCAGTCAGAAAGTTATTCATGGAACATTACAATATGATCTGCGGGCAACGCGTAACAAACTTCCATGGTGTAGAATAAGCCTTGTGTTATATTTCAGAAAAGTATAGAGAATGCTTCAAGAAAGAATGAAACCGGTCGCGTCGGGCTTCAGATTAGTGCCGGGTCAGACATTCCAATTTAAGGCAAATCCAGACCTCTATCGGATATGTCACTACAATCCATCTCTTAAAAAGTAGGCCTCTAATCCCTAATTCCCGAAAAAAGCATTGCCTGTTATCGGGTTAGAACTTACGCTTAATTTTAATGCTTTGTACAGTATCATGATCTTTTTCTTTTTCATTTCTGTTTTCAAACAACAACTCAATATGCTTCGAAATGTTGAAAGTCCTGAAGCTTGTCTCTCAGTTTCCTGCATGTTTGTCGCAAAATACACTGCTTCACTTAGGGACATGCGAAAATTTACATGTGTGTTTTTGACGTTTCCTACAGTGCTCCTTAACTGAAGAAGACGGCAATGCACTTCAATGTTCCGATTATTCCCACATTTGTTGACTGCAATTTTCATGTCGCGTTAAGGGTTATATCATGGCGGACCTTTTTTAAGATTATCATTTCTGTGGGTCGGAGAACGACGTAGAATTAGAAGATTTCTTTTCTAACATATCATATGTACAATAAATTTCTCTACATAGTGCTCAATTTCTATTTGTCATTCATGACTTTCAATTTTATCTGTAATTAACATACATCTTTGGTCCTTAATTTAGTCATTATCGTTTTTTTCTACATTCATATAACCGTGCAAGGTTATTTTACTGTTTTCAACTGCAGTTACAGATAAAGCACAGTATTTCGCTGTTTATTGTATTGCAAAGCCATTAAGTTTCATTTTGGATCTTTAGATCATTACAAACACGTTTTTGACAACGTAATGTGGTTTAATTTCTTTTATTTTTTTTCACATCTTGAGCTGCATTTACAAAATCTCCTGTGACCTCGACATGTTTCGTTTTGGTTCACTGACAATGTCGTTTTGCAAATTTGTATAGTCATCATTGCAGTATGAATAATTTAAAATATCTACCTGTCCTCCAGCCTTTTCACAAATAGTTTTGTCTGTAATGGTGATCGGGAATTTATTTGTTTTGTAGAAAATAATAAAGTCTTATGGAGCTTATCAAGTTTACAATTTTCATTTGATTTTGTTATCATTACTTTTTTCGTAACTAAATGTGATGATTTTTTCCAAGACACGTGCTTTCTTCCATTTACAATTTTTCCAACTCTCTTCTTCCAAATTATTTCGCAAATAAATTAAACAAAATCTATATTATAGTGCTGGCATATGAAATACCTATTTCGAATAACCAGCTATTTCACAACGTGGACTCAGGCAGCTCAGTGAATGAGCTGCTGGAGTATACGTGTCGCGTCAAAAGATATCATATATACAATGATCGACAGAATTAACTGATTTCCAAAGAGGCTGAAAAACAAGGTTCCAAACAAACAATCAGGATGTGCGTGCTATTTCCGCGACATTGGTGAACCTGGTACAACCGTTTGAGATGTGATATGCTAATGGCAGGGATTGAAATAAAATCTCACAAGAAACGACACGTTAAACTCTTGACGCTAATTGGACATGACAGTAGAGCTCTAAATATCTTCGTAAAAGGGAAGTACGTATGTAAAGAAGAGACGCAATTGATCAACCATCAATGATACGACACGATTGAATTATGGAGTTCACAGATTTAGTGGGTGGAAAATTTGATGATTATAATCATTCCTCTTAGTATACGAGAAAAAAAATGCAAGTTTCCGGAGTATGTGACGTCTCAGTCTTTTCTGCCATGACTGGGGTTGCAAATATTATTTAAGTGACCTAAAGTTGATATGCAGAGTTGATTTTATTAAGCCAACTGAATGGCGATGTGAAGATTATTTGGTCAGATAACGACATCCTAACCAAACTTGGCTGAATAAATAAATTTAATGTATCTTTTGGCATATTTTATTGAATACTGTGCCTTACATTTGGGTTCCCTAGTAGCCTGTATTTCTTTCGGGAATGCGAATCCAAAACACAAGAAGCGACTGCAGTACGAATAACTATTTACATAGAAAATAAGACAGAAGTGAAAGTTTAGAAACAATGTACACCATAAATGATAAATAAGTGTAAAATTATAAAATATCACTTAATGCACCACCTATCATGCGCAAATTGACACGCCTGTGACCTAACTTAGTAACATGTTGCATTGCTTTCATTTCCCACGTTAGGTCAAAATAATTTGGAGTAGCACACGCCTGTAACTTGAAATTTATTTTTATTTATTATTCATAAAATTAAATTATTTTGAAATTCTTATATGGTGAAGTGTAGACAAAGACTTTGAACAGCGGAATTTTGCCTGATTTGGGTTTCTGTGGAATGAGTATTTCAAAGATGTCTTTGTTTTTTTGTATCATTTAATGCACCTAAGTATCAACATTTTCTGTGACTTTATTACAGGCTTTCGGCAAAGTTTTCTTGAACGTCCAGAGAAGAATTCGCTGAGCCAGAAGTATTGTTTCAAATTCACATACTGCAGAAATGTAACACCAAGAGCATTATTGTTACTACAATTTTTTTTTTTTTTTTTTTTTTTTTTTTGATTGGAGGTTTAACGACCACCGTGAGCAACTCAATGGGCTATAAGCAGTCGCCCGTCCCTAATTTAGGGTCACTGGTTCCAGGGAAGGGAGAGAGCCAGTGCTGTAAGACAAACACAACATCCATGCCACACCGGGATTCGAACCCGGACCCCTTTCGGACGAATGATCAGAGGCCAACGCCTTAGACCACTGCGCCACCGGGGCGGCACTACTACAATTTTCAAGGTAAAGGTAAATCCCCCATGATTTTCTTTACGAAGTGCTACGAGAACCTTAAAAATTACAAAAAGAAAAAAAGCATGTATCACTTATGCCCCACACAACAGGATTTTTCGCACGTCCTTTGTGAAGGTAAATCCTACTTATGTTATAATTTATTCATCAGCCATTATGCACCGTATCTCTGAAACTATTAATCCTATTTGAAATTTCATTTTTGCAATGGAAAGCCTGAAACAAGGGACTTTTTGTGACGCAAAATTTCACAACTACCGGCTTTAACGTAGCTGCTATCGAATTTAAAAACCATTTTATTCCATTTCTTTACTTCTAAAGGTCTGATTGAAAAACAATTATTTTTCCTTTTCGATGTCATATACACTGAGTGGCCACTTTATTATGACCACCTGACAGTTTTAAGAAAATGAGATATGGGTGCACGCTGTTGCCGCCAGAGAGCGAGGCTAGTACAAAAATGGAAAGCTTAGTGCTTGCGACAGTAGTAGAAGTGGATTTTGGATGACGAGATAGGTCAAAAATGCGATTTGACGGACTTTCAACGTGGGATGATTGTAGGAGCTCGAAGCCAAGGAACGAGCATCACCGAAACCGCCGCATTCGTGAAGCATTCCAGAGCAGCTGTTGTAAAAGTGTTTAAAGACTGGACTGTCAGCCAAAAAACTGGGTCTCTACGTGCAAAGTGCGGTCGTCGGCGCCTAGTGACTGCTCGGACGGAACGGAGATTGTCTAGACTGAAGGGCAACAGTGCAGCAAATTACAGACTATTTTAATCAAGAATCCTCTCAAATGATCTCTGCACGCATTGTTCGCCGCACACTGCTTCGGATGGTTTATGGCCGCCGAAGGCCTGTTCGAACACTTTTTCTGTCTGCAGTTAACAAGAGAAAACCTGTCCAGTTCGCACAGGAGCACAAGGATTGGACAGTCGATAACTGGAAACAAATTATGTGGTCCGATGAATCACGTTTTCATTTACACCATGCCAATGGCCGAATGAGAATTTGGCGGAAACAGCAGGAAATCATGGACCCCACATGCATTGCTACAACCCTTCAAGCTGGTGGAGGCAACGTAATGGTTTGGGCAATGGTTTCCTTGCATGCTTTGCGCCCTTTTTTTCGTGTTGATCAACGTCTGACTGGCACATCATATCTTAACATCGTTGCGGACCAAGTGCATCCATTCATGTAGATAGTTTATCCCAATGGCGATGGCTACTTTCAACAAGATAATGCGTCTTGCCATAGTGCTCGTATTGCACAGAATTGGTTTCAGGAACATGCCGGTGAGTTTACTTTGCTTAGGTGGCCCCCACAATCACCTGATCTCAACCTTATTGAAAATTTGTGGGATAAAGTTGAAAGAGCCATCAGACAGCTAGATCCACAACCCTGCAATCTCACACTCTTGGAAAGTGCTATTCATCAAGCTTGCTCTCAGATTCCACAAACCACCTATCAACATCTAGTGGAGTCCATGCCACGAAGAATCGACGCAGTATTAAAGGCAAAAGGTGGCACAACGAAGAACTGACGGGGTGATAATAATAAAGTGGTCACTCAGTGCATAAAGAACACGGTATTAGATACAATATATTTTAAAAGTATAGCATAGATTTCCCGTTAACGGGCGTAAAGATAAATTGCAATTTCCCCTATATATATTTGAATTATAAATTTAGTTTGAAAATAAAATACTTTTTATCGGACAGAGCTCCTGGTGGTAGAGATTCGACGTGTAATTTCAAATTTTTGGAAGAAACTAATTTGGTCACAAGGAGTCCTAAGCGATATTCATGGTTCTAATGTCTTTGCGACAAAATCTAATCTTATGAAATGTCGACTGAAAGAAAAAAATAGATGAGATGTGATCATCGGAATCTATGCCAATCTTTACCAATGTGTATAACTATTCGTTTACCGATACCGCTCACTTCTGTGTCTTTTGAAAGTTCTCTCAGCCCAATATAGTGCACAGCTTCTCCACCATGGCGCGCAGATGTTTATCTTATTTTTGCCGTTACCTCTATTCATAAGATTTGAAAAAAGAAATTCTTTGTCGGAGAGAGTTTGCGGTGTCTAATGTTTCTTATATTATAAAAAAATGTTCTTTACGTACAAGCGTGACACTGCAGCGCCTAATATCATTTT
The DNA here is from genome assembly GCA_039090855.1 of Macrothele yani. Lineage (NCBI taxonomy): Eukaryota > Metazoa > Arthropoda > Arachnida > Araneae > Macrothelidae > Macrothele > Macrothele yani. The sequence continues at coordinate 126,657,203 of CM077034.1, forward strand.
TCCGTTTACCACATTTTCACAACAACAATTGCGGGACGTAAAACCCCATTGAAAACTTTTTTCAGTCTTTTTGAAAACGCTGTTGCAATGTAGAAACAGTTGTGACCGAATATTACGATGTATGCTCAAATTTGTTAGGATAGTGACTCTTTTACACAAAGATTCCAATCATTTTAATGTTACCAACAACGTTTGTTTAACGTCCAGAAAACATTTTTGTTTTTTTACGTCCTTCCAACCAATTTATTTACCTATAATTTCGCTCTGCGGACTGTTCGTTTATAATCAAATTGTAAAATCTTTTAGACGAAAGTCATATTGGGAATATATTAAGTTTCGATTACATATTGGAAGCACTTTTGAAATCTGCTCTTCTCTGACACGGTATTCTAAAAATCACAAACATATCATAAACATATAATATTATATAAACATGTAACATATAAATATATAATATAATAAGCACACCGGACAAAAAATTACAGAATGCTCATTTTATTGGTTAATATGGGGTTGCATCACCACGAGCTCGAAGCACAGCCTTGATTTTCTTTGGCAAGCTGTCAATAACGGCGCGGATGACATTGATGTCCAGTTTGCCCCACGCCGTGAACAACTGGTCCAGCAGAGCAGTCAAATTGGGAGGGTGTTGTTGTCTTCTCTTAACAGCCCGTTCGAGCATGTCCCAAAGTTTCTCTATAACATTGAGATCAGACAAATTGGCGGGCCAGGTGTGATGTGGAACGTCGACCTCATGTTCTGCAAACCAATCCTGCACAATGGCAGCTCGGCGGACAGTGCAGTTGTGGTCTTGATAACGTGGATCTGGAATAACGGCATCTTGGAGTGACTGGACATATGGCAAAACCTCGTTATCCAACAGTTTCAGGTAGTCCACCGCTTCCATGCCTATAGACTCATGAACTAAGGGACCCACCCCAGCACTGGATATACACCCCCAAAACATGAAATTTCCACCACCCTTCTGTACAGCCCTATGCACACACTCTACGTTGAAGGCTTCTTCGGCCTTCCCCATGACCCTGGATCGACCATCATTGGAATAAAGACAGAACCTGGATTCATCCGACCAGATGATGCGTCGCCACTGTTCTGTGGTCCAGTGTCGGTGTTTCCTCGCCCATTCGAGCCGCTTTTTCTTGTGTATGGCAGACACCTTGGCGCGTACCCTAAATTCACGACTGAATATTCCTACATCATGCAATTCTAGTTAAAGCGTTCGATCGGTAACAGGCTGACTGGATCCATCAATATACTCTTGCAGCAATTCCTGCCGGGTTTGGAACCGTTTTGCTGTTGATAATCGCCCCAGACATCAACGATCACGGTTGCTCATGATGGTTCTTCTGCCGCAGCTGCCTAGAAATAAATTGTCTCTGGCCGACTCCTTCCACGCTAAATGAACACTACTGAGTGTTGACATGGACACTCCAATTAACTCCGCCACCTTCATAAGCGAATGACTATGTTCACGACCAAAGATGATAGCTCCCTTTTGCCACTCTGTTACGTCACCTTTTCTACCCATGGTACATCCTGTAAACAACAATAAAACTGACTAGGCATGCACGTTTTACAAGGCTGAGAAAGTAGCAAGTAACATACAATATTTTCCATTCCATTATATAAATGCATTTTTCTCTGCCTGACCAGTTTCTAATTGTTTCTCCGAATGACAGCATTCCGTAATATTTTGTCCGGGGTGCTTATAAACATATGACACATAAATATATAATATATAATGTATTATAAACATAGGAAATATAAATATGAAATATATTATAAACATATAACATATAATATAATAAACATATAACATATAATATTACAAACATATAACATATAATATTATAAAAATATAACATATAATATTATAAAAATATAACATATAATATTATAAACATATTTATAATCATATTATAAACATATTTATAATTATATTGTAAACATATTCTAAACACCTTTTCTAAACATCACTGGTAAACAAAAACACAAATGTCTTCATCTTTTTAATAATGATTCTGTTTTAGAAGAAATGGGATTACAATATAGTCACCGCTTTAGAAGACTGCTTGATTAAATGTCAAAACTGTCACCATATATCGAGATAACCGTTAAAATCAAATTGTAAACGTTAAACAAACCAGAAAATGACACAGAATTTTTATTTCTATCGAGTACATCTTTGGAATCCATTCCTGCTGGAATATATCTTTTTCAAAAACATTGATTTTCTGTTTTACCCATAGACAATAATAAATAAATAAATACAAATCAAACGCACTGATACAATCGATAAAACAGCCAGAAACAGAACCAACTAATTTTTTATACCAGCTGCCGAAAATTTTATTACGAAAAAAAAAAAAATATGGACACCAATTTTCTCAAAGCAGAAGAAAGATAACAAAGACAAAGAGATTTTCAAATAGAGCAGTTAAAAGATGAAATTTAGAAGGATACATGATATAACTTTATGCGCATCCCTAGCGGAAGAATTTCGCATGATGCAGAAATTGAAGATGTTAGAAAAATTTTCATCATAGGAAATACTGTGTAAGGAAACACAATTGTTCAAATACGTCACTATGAAGCAGTGACAGCGAGATAAAGGTTTCTACCTTAATGATCCTACCATAATTTAAATAATATCATATCCTCTACCTTGATTTTAGCGAACGCCATACAGTAAAAAAAGGATTTTATCAATTACGTTTTCAGTAACCGAGATTATGTGCAAAAAACGGAGCATATGTATCTGCTAACAACAAAAATAACTTATAAAAACTCCTAGAGTACAGAGCTTAAGGCTCTACGAGTCCCACCATCTTGTATTGCTGCCTTCTAAATGTGCAAAACTGCTGGGGCTGTTTTGCACATTTTGGAACACCGTTTGTGTCTAACGCAAGATATATGATAAAAAAAGAGTTCCCTGGTTTCAGAATTTTTATTGACCTTTCCCTTCATTTTTTATCTGCAGCGAAAGTGATACCAAGACGTCTTTTATAGTTTTATTAATTAATAAAAAATACTTAAAGGGTACAAAATGAAAATATGAAACCAGGGATATCTTTATTTATCATATATCTTGCGTTAGCTACAAACGGTATTCCAAAATGTGCAAAATCGCCCGAGAAATTTGTGAAATACGCTTACCCGTTAGCTAATAAGAGAAGGGAGCAATACAAGATGGCGGGTCCCGTAGAGCTTAAGTGTTCCACTATTTAAATAGTATCCGGCGCAAAAAGGAGAATTTTCAAATCAGAAAATTAGAAGGAATTTCAATAAAAAATATTAAAAATTTATGACCGCCTAGACGGAAAATATGCGTTATTCTGTGAAGTTATACTAACAAAAATGTTTTCATAGTTAGCAGTATCTGACCGAAAAAGGATTTTTTCCAAATGTATTTTTAGGAAAATGTGTATAGAATTTCTAAAAACTTAATATATTGTTCAATGATTTCATGTACAATCCTTATCTTACTGTACTTTCCCAGTGGTACGTCTTCCAGAAGCCCCCACTCCCAAAATATTTTTATATACTACTACCCTGGTAACGCGCAAAAACTGCTGCATCCCATACCTGAATGGCGTTTAATAGGGAAAACGATCATATTGTCAAAATTAAGTAAATCTGTTTCCTGATATGTTTCGATTAAAGTTACGTAGGAAATTGCATTCTCTAAAATCTCAACATTCTCCTTTTGTGTAAATTGCATCCGTCTGCAAATTGTGATAAATCAAATGAGCAAAGCGATAGAAAAGAGCAAGTGGTACAAACGCAGAAGGTAACAGAGCAGAGTGACCTTTCGCAGAGAGATTCAACTCCCTCAAACATGAAACACACAAGAACCAAAGGCTCACAGCCTGAAACTATAAAACGAAAAAGAAAATAACAGCTCTTTTTGAAAAATCAGTTTCACAGAATTTTTTTTAATGCTTTTTTAACATGGGACGTTATTGACCTGAACGGAGCCATACTCTTCTCAGTGAAAACATATAATTGATTGTGTATACAATTATTTGTTAGTGTTTGCCGATGTCAATAGAATAGTCCACTAGCACTTGGCATTCGAAATCGTGGTGCGTAAAAATGCCTTATAACATAGCGACACCTCACATGCCTCAATAATAGTTGCCATAGATGGGAATATTATGGTTTCATGTTGCTGATGCTATATGCAGAATCATCCATCTCAAGAATACGTATAGAGAGTACTAAGACGGGTACGAGGGTTCCTATGTTCTGTCATCCATTCGCATGACTATTCACCAAGTGAATCACTTCGGTTGGTGTATGGATGTCAGGAGAAGCTGATGTATAGAGCGATTGCTCTTGTATCACATGCGTACAAATGTACTTCACAATATCGCACGGTTATTGTTTTTAATTCATGCATATTGCACTTCCTCAGTCTAGTGGAAAATATTTCAGCGCCAATTGCTCTTTCCAATTCAAAGAACTTCTGGTTTACCTTTGTAACCGTCTTGTCCGTACCTTGTTTTGTTTCACAGGTTGCTTCTTTCTCTACTTTGGCACCAATCTAAATACAATACAAGCAAATGAGGCCCTGAAACAACTCACATTTTTCGCCGTTAAAGAAATAGACTCACGAATTATTATGCATTCAAGCTAAATTAATTCTGAAATCCCTGCATTTTCGTACACTCACCCTCAATTTATGCATTCTAAAAATAATCAATCAGTAACTGCTGACGTCCCATTTAAGGCTACCCAAATACGCAACCTTTTCTTTCAAGACCATTTATCGGCTAATCGATGGACCCGTATAACATACATGAATATAGGGGTTCGTTTCTTAAATACCTGCTGCAAGATTTACGTTCAAGACAAATGCACCCCTTAATGTGCCAGTAAATTCAAAAGGCAAAGCAAACTCATAATTATCGTGGTTTTGCTTTGCGTTATTGTTAAAAAAAGTTACAGCTGTCTCTGGCATCTGGCTGATACTACGGGTAAAGCATTGCGACAGTTAGTTAAGATAGGTGAGATTGGCTCTCGAACATGAAGGAAAATTCCGAAACTCCACTAAAGCATTTTCAAACCTACATTATTTAAAATTATTTTTTTCACATATTACCGAATGCAAATCTTTTTCTTAACATTATCGTTTCGATAATAAGCAGATAATTAAATTAAATGTTCGCATCAAAAAAACCTTGTCAATTACTACTTCATATGTTAGGTGAGTTTAATCAAATTTAATATCTCAGTAGTTGTTTAAAGACACGTCACCTTGCAAACGAATGTGTCTCAGTATAATTTGTTTTCGAAGTGCTTTGTTCCTACGGTTAAAAGGTGTTCTTAAAAATAAGAACCCCAAACCATTTTTACCACTTTAGACTTTGGCCCCTGTCGTATGCATCAACCAACGCGAGGATGGAATCACGGGAAATGACACGTGTAGTGATAGGTGGCGCTGCAGCTGCGTCGGAGTAGCTTGCTCCTTCGCCTAGTGCCTCACGCAATCGGTGTGTGGCATGTGCGGGAGGAGTGTTAAGGACGCGAAATATGCGGCGTGTGTTATTTATTAAAGAAATGGGTTTATTTGGCAATATATCTGGGTGTTGTTAAATATTTAAAATGTTTACATGGCTGGCCCTGAAAAGAGCCTTCATGGAATGTGAGTAGTTGAGGTGTTGTTAAATATTTATAGCGACGGAAAAGAAGTGTTTTCGCCTCATTGAGAAAAAGTCTGACAATAACAACACTCACCTTTCCCCTGATACCAGTCTAGGAGTGACTTCATCACCCCTCTTTCACTTATAACACTGGCTATATATCCACGGATGTTGCTTCTGTGATAAATACTTGTCATTGTATTTTGAGACACAGGAGCCATGCTTCTCTGTGTGCGACGACGTATATGGCCTAATACCCTTGCTCATAAAATTCTCTTCTGTTTTATCAATTACACGTACTGCCCTCTTTACAACACGGTGTTCTACTTAGTTTTGGGTTGTCCACCATTACTCATTCCCATTTGTCTTTCCGTGGTATTGTCTGCGGCCTTTGTCTGTTGCTTTTGCCCTACAATTTAAAGGAGCAATCCCATACGAGACACTTACACATTCTCTCTGCTATCCCACAAGTTCCACTGGATGCGAAGTAGAGAAGCGATTCCTCAGAGACATGCTCCTTACTCTTCTCCATCTGTTTTGCGATTATTCCTATTTTGTGAATAATTATGCAAATTATGTACTGATTTACATAATACCTTGTCAACATCCTCTTTCAATTGTTCTCTCTCGCCCCTATATTTTTGTGTATATACCACTATTAGAGGCGATATATTACCTTGTAGACAAGTAGGAATCTAAAAAAGGCTGTTTGGTCGGCGGGCTGTTTGAACATGATGCTGGCAGTAAAATGCAGTATTTTCACTTTGCGGTAGTTCGGTTGGCCTGTCATCTTACGGCTGCATTTGTGCTTGAGCCTACCTGCCGGACGTACTGAATTGACTCCTTTGCCAATTTCTTGTGTATTGTAACTTTGTGGAAGAAGGGCCTATAGTTCCACATAGCGACCGACAGAGCTACAAAGCACGCTGAAAAAAAAACCAAGCCACCTATCGCTTAGAACAGGGCGAACAGAACTAAGCACACGGACATCACGGCTCACGCTCATTCCTTTCTCCCTCTCCCCCTCCTACTTTCTTTTCGCTTAGAATAGGGCGAACAGAACTACGTACACGGGTCTTACGGCTCACGCACTGAGCAAAGAGCGATTACGTAACACACAGCGCGGGAGCAAACACCTAATGCAAGCAAGAAGCTGCAGCGCCACCTATTACTACACGTGTCATTTCCCATGATTCTAGCCGAGCGTTGGTTGAAGCAGACGAAAGAAGCCGAATGCTAAGGTGCACCCCCTACGAACTTTTACGTCGGACATCATATAAAATACATTGCGGTTGTTAAATTCGAAAGCTGAGATTTCGTATTACAACTTTTGAACATAGGGTCCTGGCACTTCTGTTGTGCAGTCATTTTAATTCACCTATTGAACGATTACTCCGTAGTTTTGAGAATACACGGAAGAGGTGTTGAAGTTCACACACGTCATTCTCGTCATTTCTGAGACATGAGTGTCTGATAAAAAAATTACATGAAGTACAGTCATTTGCAAAAGTTTAAACTACCTGTCCATTTATTGAAAATTAAGATTTTCAATGAAACAACTAATTACTACTCAGACATATTTAAATAAAATATCACCACAGCTGAATAATTAAATTCTTTAGAACACAAAAAGACCGAAATCAGTATTTTGCGCGGCCACTTTTTATTTTGAACGGACCGAAAACGATATGGAATGATCTCAATGCAGTATTCAGTTGAAATTAATTGCACAGCACGTACTTTATCGCGTCAACCCAAACTTAAGAATTTGATGGGAGACAATCAGGGACTCACCGCCATCAATTGAACTGATTAGAAAAGGAAACTTATGATGATCCTAATGTCATAGAGTGGGATGTGCAGTCAAATATGTATTCGGCCCCACAGATGTCTTTGTTCTTCAAACAAGCTTTAAGATTGCTTAGATTTTAAGGACAGATTTTCAAGATTGCTTTGTTAGGCTTTTTGCAAAAGCAAGTGGCTACAAATTTCTGTTACAGAATGACAATGTACGTCTTCTCTGGGACAGAATTATTCACAAATATTTTGGGAAGAACCATGAACGGTGTGGATGGATCAACTCGTTCCTTCATCTGAAATAGATAAATAATGCATGGAACGTTTTAAGAAGACGAGTTGGATCCTTTCAATAACTTCGCAAATAAAAGTCAGAAGAGTCGGAGATTTTTGATGGGAAACAGGTCGTTCTTACAAGGACATCTCCTGGTCATCTCGGTACCCTCATGGAATGTCGTTTTGAGGCATGTGAGGGATGGCCACACTTCATACTGAATCACTTTAACCATCTGTTTTTAATCAGGTTTTGTGACGCTTTATGTTTGTTTCTTATTAGGCTTTTAATTAACATGAAGTCTTCTTACTTTGTACGTATTATCTCGAAAATCCTGCAAAATATTACCTTATCCTGAACATTCATATGAAAAATTCCCATAGTTTTTTAGACATTTCTAAATATTATTTCGCACCTGAAGTTATACAAAAACATGTATTTGTATTTAATATTATTATTTATATCATCAATTTAGTCTTTAAAATCCTACATCAATTCAAAATAACAGTTAAACTACAGTTATTAGGGACATATCAAATCCACTTAAGACTCTAATGATACACTGTGTACGTTCTATAATTAATGTCTTCATGCAAAGCTTCATATTAAGAAACATGCAGAAAAACTGTGATTTCACTTTTACTTTATTCAAGAAAGCAGTATGCTAAATTTGAATGTTGTTTCATAAAATGAAATGGAATAAACTATGGCTTCGGACGATTAATCCGAGAACGGCTCGGGTACGAAACCCGTTGCACCATGGATGTTTTTTTTGTCTTAGGGCACTGGCTCTCTCACTTTTCTGGAACTAGTGACCCTAAAATATGGACAGGCGGCACTTATAGCGCACTGAGTTGATCACGGTGGTCGTTCAACTCCCAATCGAATAGAAAAAGTTTTATGTTACCTTTTAACGGCAAATAATCCGCCTATTTGGAGCAGTTTTCTAAGTCCTGGCTTCTTAGCTTTTCTCTGATATGTGTTTGGGTTCGAGTCCCGGTGAAGCATGGGTGTTTTATTTGTCTTAGAACACCAGCACTTCCCTTCCCTGAAAACAGAGGCACTAAACTCGGAACGGGTGACGGTGTCTAGCCCATTGAGTTGGTCATGGTGGTTCTTAATCCCTCCCTCTTCCCCCGCGATTAACAAGAAGGTAAATAATATGAAACTTATGTGCGAAGGGGTAATTTTATATGGCAATAAGCGTAGTCCGAGAATAAGTTTTTCCTTTTTGATGATTTTTCAGACACGTACTCGGATATGGCTGTTAATTATGAACACTTGGCATCGTCCCATAAGTGGCTCACACAAGCAACTGGCAGCAAGTGATCGTAGTTTGAGAAATACATAGGACGGATCATCTCGTTATGCACGAGTAGTTTAACTGATGGTGGGAATGGGGAGACAAGAGTGATTTTATCGGGTTTTAACGTGGCATGATAATTTCCACCAAGCGCGTCAGTATCATACGAACGGCATTTCTCGTGGGCTCCTCACGGACAACAAGATCAAGGGTTTGCGCAATGGATACGACAAGCAAATGCCTTCCAGTTATTAGCGGTTTTATGGACAAAACTCTTATACTACCAGATAAAACAATGAATACATGCTGATAAAAATATTCTGAAGTAATGTGCATGTGACATTTGCAGCACTTTCCGTTTATCATATTTAAAGAACGTGTGTTTCGTTTCAGTAGCATTAATTCATTAGGTACGTGATTTTCATTGTAAACAATAATATGACCGCAAAGGTGCTTTCTTTCAGTATATTATTAAAATACTTTTATTTATTAAAAATATGCACATTATTTTACAATTGAGAATTCAAAGCTGAAATTTTCTATTTCTTTCCTTGATTCATTGAAATCGTTTTTTTACAGCTTTGAAATTTAATTAAAGAAAACGTTTTTTGCGCAAGTGAGATGTGCATACCGAAAGCTAATTTTACGCTTGAGAACAAACTTATTAGATAAATGTATAGTTTGTTATCCCATTGGGTAAAATGCCAATGGGCTGGACATACTGGAAGGAGATCTGACATTCGATAAAAAACTGAAATATTAGAACGCTTACCAAGGGACCGGAAAAGTTCAGAAGACCACGTGGCAGATGGTCGGATGAACTTCGACAGCATACCGGAGTGTTGAGAATAATGGCTGATAACAGACTGTTGTGGAAGAAACTTAAGAAGACCTGTCATCGGTAGATTGATAATGGTTGATAATGATACGACAACGCTTAAACTAAAGTCAACCACACATCAATTGCTTCGACAGTAATATTTATCGCAAAAAATTACATTAAAGGAGCACTTCGTTTCTACAAGCAAATACCTTATATAATGCAAATGGAGGAACACGAAATACAAGCTTTCAATTACGGAGCAAAAAACTACTTTCTATTATCTCTCGTTATACCAACAATATCGCTCACATTAAAAATTCAGAACTAACGGATTTTTCATTTGTTGAGGGTTTGTTAAATTGGATGCGAATCTCCACCTCTCCAACTTTTACAATTTATCGAAAAAAAAACAGAAGTATTTCTAGAACTAGATAGGTATACCACGCACGTTAAAGAGAACAATGAATGATTATTCATAATAGCAGCAGTGATAGTTAATGACTGCAAATCAATTTTCTCACAATAAAGAAAACCTAATTTGTAGAGACAATAATCTGATGTTGTTGTTGTTTTGTTAAAATTCCTTTCCTAAGGAAAGTACACAGCAAAACAGTTTTTTACTAAGTTCTCCTGAAAATGATTAGGGTAGTTTCTGCTTGTAAATATAGGTTTTACACTCGTTTGCTGTAATATTTGTATTCAAGTTCTTTGTCAATATTCATTTACTTTTCTGATGCGGGCACACTAAATTTCATTGATCTCTTCAAAGTTATTAAAGCAATTAAATAACTTTGAAGAAAATAATAGATACACAAGTGAAAATCAAAAATAATCTAAAATAATCAGATACACAAGTGAAAATCAATCTTACCTCGTTTCCTGAGAATGCCTTGTCATGTACTTGTTATACAGGTCAAAATCCGGGGAAATGTTCGGATATTTGGTTGAAACAACTGTTCTTTGTTTATATTGGCGTTTAAGAACTTTCATAAGAAACCTACTGCGTTAAAAGCAGTTACTGGCTGCAAGAAAAGCTGAGATAACGTCATTGGGCAAACACACCATCGGTGACTCCTACGGGACTAAATCTTTGCCAAACTGGGAAGAAAAACCAGAAGCCAATACACCGGATAACATTTCACTGGGGTACGATCACAGAAATCCCCATGGCAGAACGTTCCTGAACAGTCTGCGACGTACATCGTGTAGCCACGAAATTACCGCCTAGATGGTCACTAGGCAACACAGCAACTGGGTTCGAAAACACTGCATGTTATAATCTCTTAAAAAATAGCGAATTAACAGTTGCTTCATACTCTCTAGTTGTATTTTTGTAAAGTTTTTTGAATGTACAACAGATGAAAGAGAAAAAGTTTTCATCTTCTACAACATTTAGTTCGAAAAATTGCTGAAGTACTGCTGTCCAAAAGCCCTCGTACAAGAAATGTGTTGAACTTCGTTCTCCTTAAGATCCGTGTTTCACTTACCTCTTCATAATCGGGATTATCCCGAGTGATAATTGAAGTTACGAAATCACTGGAGGAAAGACCTTCACTACAGAGCAGATTAATGTCCACAATTTCAAACTTGTCCAGAGCACTTGCATTCTGTTTGGCAAACAAGATGCCGGTTTTTTTACAATCCATTTTGATAGTGGAAAATTTTCTTCATCATCACGCTCATCTACTTCAGTTGTTAAAAAGCCGGTACGTTAAATCAATTTTTAATGGCTTGTTCTGTTATGCGACACAAAACCTTATCCATCATTCTAATTGCATGTAATACAGGAATAGTGTTTGATACATTTTGACTTCCAATTACATCCAATCAGAAACGTTTTAATACTTGAGATGGCTGTCAGAGGTAGATTCGCCTTTATTTCTATCACCGTTAAAACAGACTTCATTTAGTATTGGGTTAAAGGGTATTTCGATGGGACCAACAGCTTTTTGCCTGCTACAGCCGAGTGCTAGTTATATCCGAACTTGTAATAAGCGATTTTTATTGTATTAGAGGAGTTAAACATTTACGAACAATGCAGAGCAGGAAATGCATCGTAGAAAAAAAAAGAATCAACGATTACTGCGCTCCATCTAATTTCTATTTTGGAAATTGTTGCCTCAGTTTTCAAGCTGTGACACAAATATTAAAGCAATTCATAGACAAAACGAACATTCCGAGGGGAACAAAAACTATGATTATGGTAGAAATATTTATTTTGTTTGGTCATTTAGTTGTTTAATTCTATAGACAATGTAATCATATTCTAGGAATATGTTCAACGTGCGTTGAGGTATAATGTATTAACAAACTTGAGTTGTCCTTCTCTATAATGTGTTTCATTTGGAGGCTGAAACACTACTGTGAGCAGCTCGGTGGTATAAAGTAGCCGCCCAACCCTAAGTTAGGATCTATGGATCGAGGTTAAGGAGAGCTTAGGTGCCGTAAGACAAACCCTTGTTTAGTAATTCTTTACAGTATCTTTATGGAATTAACATACATTCTAACCCTTGAAGGGGCCGATATACCCGAACTAAGCGGTTCTCGACATTTTCTGTGTTCTAAAAACAGAAGTGCTTAAATAACGTTGGGTTATATGAATGCTATATCGAAACAATTCCTTTCTCCCCTAGCTCTCACCTTTACCGACCATAAATCTATCGTTGTTGATCATAGTAGTTAGTCTTATACATTACAATCTGATTCGTTATACACTGATGGACAATTGTTAAGGACGGATTATAAACGGCTATATAGCGCATAAAAAAGTAAGTGTGGTTGGATGCCAAGTGATATAAAATAATGTCAGAATGCCAGGACATTAAAAGAAAGACAATTTATTGTGCTCTGAAATCCAGAAGGCTTTGGAACGTGTTCAAGGGACAAACACGCCATTTTGTGCAGAATACGTAAACATGAAAAAATGCAATTACCGTCCGTAGGCTTTCCGGCGTAAGATGTCAATACGAGATATGGCCACCATGGAGGGCGATTCAAGATTCCACACGTCGTGTCATGCTTTGCACAACATTATCAAGCAGCTGTTGGGGTAATTTATCCCATTCCTCTGTCAGTGCACGGATGAGGGTGTCCTTGTTCATTGGAGGGCATTGGCGATCAGCAAGACTACTCCCCAAAGCACCCTACACATTCTCAATGGGATTCAGATCTGAAGAACTTGCTGGCCATACGAGGCGTTGAATATCCTCGCTCTCAAGACACTCCTGGACAGTGACTGTTCGATGATATGTTGCGTTGTCGTCCATGAAAATGAATCTATCACCGGCAGCACCACGGAACATGCAAACATGAGATAGCAGAACATCATTAATGTATCGTTGGCCAGTCATAGTCCCAGTTGGAAGCACATAGAGGGACGTACGGCCATTGATCATGATGCCAGCCCATACCATGACACTACATGTCGGATATCGGTCCCTTTCCTGTATGTTTGCTGGACAATATGCAGTACCACTATCACGCCAGATCAGTTGTCGTCGACAATCAGACGATAGACTGTATCTACTCTCATCTGAGAAGAGGACAGCAGACCAGTCGTTATCAGGTCAATTGCGATGTTGATGGTACCATTGCAAACGGGCGGTACGGTGACGTCTGTACAATGGGATGCACACAACAGGACGGCGGGCGTATAGTCCTCCTTCATGCAAACGTCTGGCGACAGTTTTTCGGGCGATCCGCTTGCCAGTAGCAGCTATAAACTGATTTGCTACCTCACTAGCTGTGCTGCGCCGGTGTCTTTTTGTTGATAGCACTATGTACCGATCTTCTGCAGGTGTCGTACTGCGAACACGACCTCCCCCGTGACGTTTGCTACACTCTCCATTTGTTTGAAATGATTTTCAAAGCATTGAAACAACACTGTGGCTGACGTCGCACTCTCTGGCAGCATCTGTTATTTTTCGCCCTTCTTCAATCTTGCTAATAATACGGCCACGCGTAAAATCATCTAGGTGATGTCGGGAAGACATAGTGAAAATTGCAAATTCGTCAATTGATTCTTTCCCTTTCAACTTTGCGTTTGAACAACAACGGTCAATACGCGTCAAATCCTTTATATCTGTTATCAGCGCTATGACGTCACGAACAAGTTTGGCAATCCAAAATTTGCATACGCACAACACGTCTTACTGTATCCTGCACTTATGCTAATTTCCACATTTTCCTGCTTTCCATTTTATGGTTGCTATCGTTGCTATTTTCATCCGTCCTTAGCAGTTGTCCGGCAGTGTAATTCTTTGTTCTCTGATCCGTGACTCAAAGAAAGATTGAGAAAAGGGTAGTCATCATGACATGGACGTCATGCCACTGGGTAGAATCATATAACTCAAACATCTTCGCATTTCTTTGTAAGGCTCTACTTCATTTTCATAATACTTTTAGGGGGAAAGGTAATCACGCAGAAATGGAATAATGACAATCATCGCCATATTTACAACTTTCAATAAATGCTAATTTTTGGAAAAACCTTTACTGAAGCGCAAATTCACTCTCCTTTTTCCAGAAGTGTTCCGGCCACTTAGAAAGCGAATACATTCGTCCGTGCTGATTGTAGAATACGTTCCTAACCAACATAAAAATTTGCTCCTACCGTCTAATATGATAAAAGCAGTCGATTTTTGATAAACAAACCTATTGAAAGGTTAAAACTATTTGCTTAAAGCAGTATGAGTAGTTTAAAAAAACAGAGTTTAACTTTATATTTATTTATTTTTTAAAATATAAAATCGCACTCTGTCAAATTGAAAGATCCTAAAATCCAGTATCTTAAAAGCAGGATATACACGTTGAAAAAGTAATCACTTCTTTTGCTTTAGTAATATCTCAGTGACTCGTATCTTTGCAATATTAACTAACAAATGTTTTATCACAAACAGTACGGACAGAAATATATATTTCACATCAGACAAACGACTTCAAATAAATGCCAAACAAAAACAAGAAAATGTTATAAATGGTATTAAAGCGATTCGTGACTGCTGTTCTAGACCGAAAAAAGATTTTGTTCAAGAAAAGTTAATGAAGTTATCGCAGTGGAACATAATTTTTATTTGCGCGTCTCACAATTTCCGATTGCTTGTATCTACGCGTAAATATTAATGATAATGCTTTGTTAGTACAAATAAATCTGCTACTCTGATACAAATACCTTATGAATAATGCATAGAATAATCATTGTGTTATATTGTTATGTTTTTAGGTCAAACAAAATGTTTTTTATCATATTAATAACTCGCTGAAAAGCTAAATGATATAAGAATTTTCCTAAGTGACAAGTTCCAGCTACAAATATAAGTGAATTTTCTGCTGAAGGTAGAAATTTTTTTGCATGTTGAATGAGGCATACAGTAATAATGTATGTCACGTGACTGTGCTTTTGCGTTGCATAAGGGTATCAGGGAAGGTCATGAGGTCAATCACGAGAAGTAACGTTTGGGATACCTAAGCACTTCCAAAATACAAGATAATATGGATAAAATCTGTTCAGCTTTTCGAAATGATCGACAATTGACAATGAGAATTTTATCAGAAATTATAACACCGATAAAGATAGATGCAAATTTGTTTCGCAAATCTGAGCATGACAATGATTTGCGTGGAGGTGGTTCCAATGCTCCTCCTCCTGAAGAAAAATAAATCGCATGGGAACTTTATAAAAAGTTTTTGGTAAATTCAAGTGACATCCAAACTTTTAAAAGGTGTTATCATTTGTGATGAAACCAGGAACATCAAATACCACACTAAACCAAACTGTAAATGAGTGTCACAACACCACCGTGACCAAGAATTACGGTGGCACGGAAAAACAGTCCATTTTAATTGTTTTCCTTGACATTAACGTAGATATTTTGGCAGAGTGGGTTGCCGTGGCTGCAACACTGCGCTATAATTATTACAAAACGTTTACAGTGACTTTGAGAAAGCGAATAAGAAGGCAGAGGCCGAGTTTGCGGAAAAATGAATTCATCGTTACGTTCAATTGTAGTGTTAATGGTTCTTCTACGAGAAATGTTTTTTTTTCTGAACGAGAAAACTGCAAGGGCGTCCTGGTGACGCAATTTTATAAATGCTGGCCTCTGAACATTTGTTTGAAACGGATATGTGTTCGAATTCCGAGTAAGACAAAAGTAGTGAGTTTTTCTTAGGGCAGTAGATCTTTCCCTTCCCTGGAACCAGTGGCCTTAAATTAGGGAGGGAAGATTGATTTCAGCCCCTTGAGTTGCACACAGTGTTCATTAAACTACAAACAAACACAAAATGAGTAAAAAAATGAATAATTAGGTTGTGTACATGCCAATTGGGACATATTTTTTCATTCTTTGCGAATAATGTTACTCGCACAATAGTTTCCATGTACGTTTAACATTGCGAAGGATATCTCTCACCATCAAGTCACTTAATATTTCCCCGACGGGAAAACATAAAGAGACAAAGAGACGAACCCTATGACAACCTGGCAAATATGATACATGTCCCCATGAGCCGTAAAAAACCTGTTGCACAAGGAGGCCTGGGCACTACATATTTCTAAAGGTCTCTTTTGATATCTCGTACAAACATATTACTTGAAGAATGTTTACTCTTAGAAGTTACGTTGCTGAGCCGCCCCAGATGTTTGATTGGATTGATATCTGGAATGGTTGAGGTCCAGGGTGATACCTGGATGTCTCTCTAGTCTTCCACTGTCAGTTCTCTGAAAATCAAGACACTGTCGCAAGGCACATTGTCTTGTTGAAAGAAGGCACTGCAAGACCGGAATACCGTTGACATGAAAGGATGCACCCGGTGTGCAATTACGTTTAGATATGTGATAGACGTCACAGTTTCCTGCACATGAATGACCGCACCCAGGATTTTATAGCAAAATACTGCCTAAAGCATTAAACTCTTTTCATCCATTTTATTTAATTCCACGTTGAATTCTGGTGTCAACAGCTCCCGAGGTTAAGGCGCACATGTACCCGTCTGTCCACAAAGTGCAACAAGAAACAAAATCCAGCGGACCAGACGACTTTCTTTCAACCTTTCAAAGTTCAGATTTGATGCTGTCGTTGCTCTTTGAGGGCCTTTCAACGGGTAACAAAAGTTTGCGTAGACAGCCCGAGCGGCCTGCTGCTACACAACCACATTCATATTAGAGTTCGGTACCATATGTATTTTGACACATTGTTTTCATCAATAGCATCGGCACGTACTGCACAGGATTTCATTTACTCACCTCTAGTATCGAAGGGTATTAGTCGAACCACAACTTGTCTGAGGTTCGACGTTTTATCTTCCTGGGACCACGTTTTGAAGGAACAAATTAGGACCGACTGTAAATATCTCACATGCATTTCCAGCTCGGAAGTCCTTTGACTCAGTCGTCTGGCAGTTGCAAAGTGGTCTTTGGCGAACTCACTAAAATCCACTGTCTTTTCCATACAAAGATAGGGAATAACCATAATTAAAAGATCTCAGGATCAGGTGCTATTTATTCAGTTTCACGACCTTCCCAGGCACCATCGTTTACATGCAGTGGCTTGAATTTCCATAAAATTCATATCTTCAATGCTCTTCGGTGCAAAAGTAGGATTTGAAACTATTTTCAATCACATGTTTTGACTTCTGTGGACAGAATTTCTGCGCTTTCCTTTAGAAATTTCAAAGCTATTTTCCTAGAACTTCACCTTTCATGAAATTTTCGCTCATGTTAATTGCAGCACAGAAATTCATGGGTGTTCGATGATAATAACTTTTAAGTGAATGTTAGAAATTTGGGAAGGGAGAAAAGGGATATGCCTATTTAACAGCTCTTAGTAGCACGCACATTTTTAACATGTGTTTTGCCATATTACTAAAACTGTAATGAGAACAATATATCAAACCATAGAAGACTTTGAAGGTTACATTCGGATTCAACCAAAACGTATCGTTATCATCGTCACATAAAACCCAATAAAAATGCTTTAGTAGAAAATAAATCAATTTTGTTGACACCTTATTGATATATTACGTTCAAAACAATGTGAACTCCTAATGAAGAACACTTCACACTCAATTAACAAGTTTACATTCCATGATATACAATATAATATATGCATATCTTACTGAAGAAAACACTGCTGTTGTAGTACCAACTACATCACAATAAATATAATATGAAACATATATATGGCAAATCAGATTGTTTACTGCTTCACGTGGAACTTAAAATTATTTTAAATACAGTCCACGTTTTTAGATACAGCATAACCTGAACATTCTTGCCAACACGTCTTACTATCTGTTTAGGGAACAGTGAGATTAATACTGGTGCCGTTTGCAATGCACACACAGTAGGAATGTTGTGGGCAATGCATATGAAAACAAAAAATATAGAAACGTGTGCACAGGGGCATGTTTGTTATACTTCTTTCTACGGGACTGCCTTAAAAATATCTAAAAGAAATTTCATAATATAAAATCATGTTGAAAAACTTTGAGTACTTCCAAAGAAGAAGGAAAAAGAACATTTGACTTTTGATTACTCAAATTTATAATTTAAGACATGCATACATTATTACATTGCTTACCAACTTTAGCCTATGTACAAGCTTTATTTCATTATAAAATACGATTTCGTAGTTTTATAGAAGTAAAAGTCACTAAACTTTAAAGCATTAGTAGTAATTCCGAATACGATTTTCTTTTTTTTCAATAAATCTATTACATATTCTTTATCTAAATGAGCCACGTTTTTCAAAACAATTTATGCACTAATAGGTTTAGCATCAACGCAAGGAAATTTGTTAGTTTCTTAAATTTTGTGCCAGTGGAGGTTTTGTTTGTATGGTATCATTATCCAGTAAAATTTAACTTTTTTCAAATTTCTTAAATTCAGAAAAGAAGATAGAACTGTGTATGTTATTTACTATTTTTTTAGTTTATATTTCATTGCTGCAAAAGAAAGCTGTCTCAATTCTCCCAAAGTTGTAACGTATGGTAAAGTTTTTAAGCTTTAATTTAAAAAAAATTAAAACCGTATTTCTGTTAATCTGAAATTCAATTTGAAGTCATAATTGCAACATTAGTATTACTGAATTACCTATAACAGAATTGAAAAAGAAATAGAGACTACACTGAAATATCAGCACTTGCGCAGAAATTCCTTTAAAAGTTAAAAAACGAAATTGCGGAAAACGTATAACACAGGTTTGACTGTATGATAAAAATCGTACACGAATGTCCCTTTCCTCAATTGCTGCTCTATGGGGTAAATCATGCAGTGTTATATTTTCAGTTTTTGCATTTGGTCTAAAACTTACAAAATGTACAGCACGATAGTCTACTCATTAGTCGACTGGAAATGCATCTTTTCTGAAAAAGAAAAAAAACCTATGATCGTCAGTGATGAAGAAAACATCTTTCCAAAAAATAATAACACACATTCACAACTGTCTTTACAATGACGCATGTAACATTCCACCGTTTCGGAAAGAAATTTACATAAATGTTTTGTATTACGAATGATGTTTTACACAATTAGGTCCACTAAAGGCTTAGGAACAAATTGAAATAACTCAAACGTAACCTACCAAAAGAAATTAATATAGGCATATTTAATGTAAATTATTTTAAAAATAAAATACCTCTCACCCATTTGAAAAATAACTTGGGTTCAATAACTCTGGGTGGAAACATATGGGAAAAGTGTCCTCATTTCATACAAACGCAAAACAAATCATGGCGGTGGTTGATAGAAAATTTTGGAATCTCCAAAATTGAAATTTTTCCAACAATAAATCATTAGGCACACAATATATTGACTTGCCCAAATGTACTATGAAACAGCAGAGACACACCATATGATATTGTTCGAGAAGCATTAAGCTGTGATTCCAATACTTCTTGAAAATACATCCGCTAAACTTCCATTTTTTATAAATCGTAAAATCTGGTATCTGAAGGGTATTGATTTGAGTAGAGAAAAGGATGTCATGACATACTAAATGACGTGAAACTTTCTTCGAAATCGCAAAGTCCTTTCTACGATGCGTTTGAATATGAGTGCCAGTTAGATCAAATATTCATTATAAGATCCATTGAAAAGTACGAAATAAGAATTTCAGCTGTAATTTCAATATCCCCTAAAATGCATCAGCCAAAACTCCACCTCTTATAAAGCGAAAATTTTTATTTCTGAGGGGTATTGTTTAACGTGGGGGAAAGCGGTGCCCTGATGTTTTAAATTGCGTGAAACGTTCTTGAAAATCTGAAACCCATTTTCTTCTTGCCTTAGAATCGGTGAGCAAGTCAGATCAAATATCCATTGGAAGAACCATTGAAAAGTACGAAATAGGAATTTAAGTATATTTACACGTAATATTATCCTGAAAAAATAAATACTAAATTTTATGATATCAAATGAAATAGATTCCTTACTAGGGACAGACGACCGCATGTTCTTAAAAGAATAGAACCACTTTAACAAATGATTGAAAATATCAAGCAAGAGCCACCTCGCTGCATTTCATTCGAGAACTTCACTTTGAAAACAGAAAAATATGGTAAAAAGTCTTTGAGTAGGAAATATAATCCCTTAAGGGTGTGCAGTGAAAGAGGATCGCAGTCAGAAACTAATTTCACAAGGAAAACAAATATGCCTATATACAGAAGAATACCTAAGGGATGAAGGCGTCCAATGGTATAAGGCGTTTCACCAATCCTCGTAATCTAAGGGATCAAACGATATTTACCACTCAGATTGCTCTGCTTCTGGGTAGGATGGCTGTATTCAACTATCAGGTTAGGTCAGAGAAACATGGTACCCCTCCTCAGGGCGAAATATCGACTTAAATAGGCTAAATAAATATTAAGAGAAAAGGAAAGTCAATGGTCCTAGTCCATTGTCTTGAAGTAAATGCTTGTGGAAATGAGCATTGTATTCGCTGACATTGAAGTCAATGGTTCTGGTTCTTCGTATCACTTGAGATAGAGAACAAGAATTTAGAAGACGAGAACGTATGCCTAGAATTCAGCTCAGTGAGCCGGCTACTGAATAAAAGCGACATCAAAGATCTCAGGAACAGCAGGTCTAGTAGCCTCCTATCAGGGTTTTATAATTTTTTGCTTGTACCCGAAACTTGAGTGAACACTGGACAAATGGGTCATCCAAGAATATATGCTGGATTCATGAGTGGCTACAGCACTATTGATCTACCCATGCACTGCGAAAACTAATTCAAGAAACGAAGGGAATACACTTGCACTATGTATGGCGTTTATTAATTAAGAAAAGGCATTTAATTCCGTGAAACCTTCATCATTCACACTGTCTGAAATATTTAGGTATTGAAGATGCATACATAATGAAAATCAACAAAACCCATGAAAATACAAATGCAGAGGTTCGACAATACGGAAATACAGAACAAATATCAGGCCATCCCATAAGTTATGACGTTTTCCGCATGCCCAACAGAACTGTTCCTTTTGGTAACCAGATGATGACGTAGACCACAGTAATGATAAAACGTATCGAGCGGCAAGCCATTCGAGTAAATTGGTACAGACAACAAGAGTTCTACCTGCATCAATTGAGCCGTTAAACTGCGTAGGAAATGGTGGTGTCTGAAGTACACCTATGTCTCATTATGCTGCATGACTTTAACCAAGTATATACAGTGCTTTATGAATTTATCTGAAGACATACAGTGACTTCATCGACACGAAACATCAATACCATATGCGGGCAGGATACATGGATGTCAGAATGTGTCAATGATATTTTCAGATATTCCGAATGGGGAACATCACCCTCAGAAATATGCAACGCCAGGAAGGTCTGTTGTACTGGATAATGAGGTGATGGGAGCTGCTGTTGAGGAGAATCCATGTGAAACACTCGAGAAATTAGCCACAGCCGTCCATTCAACTGATTCCATTCAACCCATTCAATTGTTCGCAGGCATCTAGAGGACTTTGGTTATGTGTCAAAATCGAGTAAGTAGGTAGCCCGTGATGTCACTAATAAAATATGCAACGGCGTGTGCACATTTGTACATCCTTGCTCTTCCGTGAACAGAAGGAGCCATTTTTCCACAAAGTGGTTACAGATGATTAAACAGGGATTCTTTATCACAACATTTCAGTGACATTTTATAGGAAATGTGCCTGCAGTTGTGGCTAAACCAGGATATTCCAAACACAAGTTTTGGTGCCTGTTTGGTGAGATATGCAAGAAATAATCCATAACGAGCTTCTTCCACCGAAAAAAACCATTACAGTGAGGTCATGAAGGCAGGTACAGCGTCAATGCAGTGCCTCGCAGGAAAAATATCCATAACTCCTTAATCGTAAATGCGTAACGATTATCCAGCAATACAAATCAAAACTACACACGTACAAAATGACTAGTGAAAAGTTGCTGGAATTCGGATGGCAGGAAACTTCCCCATCCAGCATATTCCCCTGACATTGCGCAATCCGATTACAATCTATTTCACAGCCTACAACAATGTTACACGTTAAATAATTGAAAATCATAAAAAAGTACAACAGAATATTTACTATTTAACGCCACAGGAAAACAGCACCCGTTCAGGCGGGAATAACGAAAGAACCACATTGCACTACCACCTTGTTCTCATGAAGAATAACGTAGAAGACATAAAAAATGTGTTCTATAAGTTACGCAGATTATTTTAGAAGATCGCGCATGGAATAATGAGCCAAGCAACAAACATTAATTATTGGAAATACGTTGGGTTCATATTGAATAACACAACTAAATGCAAAAACCTGCTCATTATACGATGTAGCTCTTAATCATTCTACAAAGAAACAACTTTTCTATTCTGATAATAGTAGCTGAATAGCTTTTGCGAACAAATTACGAGGAGTCAGCTTTTTAAAAAAATAGATGATAATATGTTGGTTACGTTAGTAGCGCCGTATAAAGACGTACCCAAAATGAACATGACAAAAGCTCCGATCAAATATTTTAGCGATTTACTTGAGCCCAAGAAGAAAGTAAGCCGAGGTTTTTTAGAACAGTTGACCACCGTTGCTAGGTTAAGTGGTGAACTTCAAAGGATATTTTAGGTGGTGAACTTTAAAGGAAAAGAACCTCATGACCACCGTTGCTAGGTTAGGTGGTGAACTTTAAAGGAAAAGAACCTCATGACCACAGTTGCTAGGTTAGGTGGTGAACTTCAAAGGATATTTTAGGTGGTGAACTTTAAAGGATAAGAACCTCATGACCAATGTTGCTAGGTTAGGTGGTGAACTTCAAATGATATTTGACACAAAACGGAAGCTGTCTATCATCGCCAGCTATATCTCATACGACGTACGGGTCACTAAATCAGTAAGATATTATAGAATCGAGATAATCTGATACCAGAATGCATTCATGAATAAATGTTTAAGTATGTTGTATAATATTTATTATTTCATAACATTTATCACTAATACATAAAATTTGAATAGCAGTTATCACATACAATTGGCACCAGTTAAAGTGATACCGCGTGCCCAACCAACATGACTCCTTCTTTCTTCGAATGAAAAATCCCACTTGCACCTATTCACTTAATGTTTAGTCAAGTCACCGCGTTCAAATTGTTGAAGTGTCTTATTATTAAGTTTGAAGTTTGCTGTGTGTGCCGCCCCGGTGGCGCAGTGGTCTAAGGCGCTGGCCTCTGATCATTCGTCCGTAAGGGGTCCGGGTTCGAATCCCGGTTAGGCATGGATGTTGTGTCTGTCTTCCGGCACTGGCTCTCTCCCTTCCCTGGAGCCAGTGACTCTAAATTAGGGACGGGCGACTGCTTATAGCCCATTGAGTTGCTCACGGTGGTCTTAAACCTCGAATCAAAAAAAAAAAAAAAAAGTTTGCTGTCTACCTTCCTTTAAAAAGCCATCTGATTGATGTACAAAAACCTGGAAACTTTGATTTCCATTCTACCCTAAGAAATTTGGATCATTAGTATAGTTATACTATAATAGCTTGTATAACATTCCAATAATGATGCACGATTTCTCCGCTAGGAGATCACATTTTGATTTGTTATTCTTGATAATTCTGTTTCTAAATGTCCAATTTAAAATAACCGCAAATTTTAACTCCGGATAACATTTACCTTGTGAAAGACTTTGGGATTATTTTTGAGTAGAGTGTTACAGTTCAGATTTCTGTCGTTATTATTCTTGGGTAGAATGGAAATCAAAGTGTTTGTGCACTTCTGTTTGCACCTGTATCTCCGATTCTTTAAAGGGCACTGAAAAATTCCTTTCTTCTTATGTATACCATTTGATACAATACAGAATAAGAAACGTTATTCTCTATACATAATGAATACCTTTCCAACTAGGGAAGTAAAAGAAAAAACTGCTCCTTCAACGTTTCCTGCAGGGAAGAGAACGTTGAAATATTCCCTTTGCCACCATAAAAGTATGCTTAATGGAATGTGCACTTTTATCATATTTTCAACTTTTCCATTATAAATTCGCAAGGAGACGTAGTGTCATATCACGTTTCCTTCCTTTAAATACTTCTTATTTTCTTCTGATCGATTTGAAATATTTCTTCTTTCAACTGATCGATTTATTAGTCAATTTTTCTGTAAAAATTTCCTTAGACTATGAGAAACATGTTGTGCAGAATTTGTTAATTTCCGTAACATATTTGTTAACCGCTCGTGGAAGTAAATGGTTCTTTCTATTTGCGGATGTCTTATCGACTGCAAAAATACAGTTATGCCGGATTTCTTTTTTACCTGTGCCATTGACTATGAATAACTTTGATATTTTTTTTATTTTACTCTTATGGGAAATGATTCAGAAGTCGTGCCCATTAAAAGCAATAATTACGTGTCGTCGTTTTTGCTTAATGTTCGTTCAAGCTGCATGACTTACAAAACAAGAAAATAATGAGTTTTATGGTGTTTGGATTCATTCTAGCATTAATAACACTAACTCGCATATTTAAAAGCATTTTAAAATTAAATATAGCCTTTCTTTGTCGCTTAACAAAATACTCTCTTCTAATGTTCATAATCCCTCGAGACCTGACTGCTCGGTCCGTTAACCATATACGGTTGAGGTCACTTCTTTCCTATATGTTCGTTTGTCACTGCACTACAGTCCCCTCAAGTCTGTGCGTCAGACCTTCTTCTTCCCATTGAGGCTATATATGAATACCTGTGCTCGCATCAAGCAAACATGAAAGGTGATGTTGCGGAAGCAACATGCTCTTAATCGCAGTCCAACACATCTGATTAGCTCAAAGTTATTCTACTGTAAACACATTTCTAGTCTCCTACGGTGGGTCAGAATTAGTACTACAAGATTACAGCCACAATTACAACAAAGCGAGTTTGAAGCTTGTCCTTCGTGTTCCTCCTTTATAGCTCTTGCGGGCCATCTACGAGGACGTCAAAAGCACAAATAAATGTGCATGTTGGCTGCGTTTGTAAGCATTTGCGCATACTCACGTGGCCTAACCTTTCCTCCAGTTTCAAGCCGTTCGCTTATGCTTTTCTTCGTGTTGCATTTTCAGCAAAGAGCATTATATAATTGTTAACGCTAAATCAACAAAATCCCTCTACGATAAATTACACGAAAATACCTACGTGGGAAACACGTCTTCAAATGTAAATTATTAGGAATTTAATAGTTGTAAAAGACGAGGCTCTGATATTCTTTTTAAAATGTTATGGTATGCTTGATATGCATAACGGAAGTCTGTTACAGAAATTCGGTATTTTTAAAGTTCTGGCAAATCTGCAGGGTGAGCTTCAAATTTTTTCGTCGACTCTTTAAGTTTTTTTGATAACTTAACTGAGAGTTTTACTTGAAATGTTTGCCATGATTTCTCTCGTTTTATTTCTGTGAATTTATATGTAAATAATGTACATTTAACATATGTGTAGTACACTGCATTTCATGCTCCTTGGCAATACGTTCCTGATAAAAGCATAATTTCTTTCTTATCAGGAATTTATTTAAATTTTCAGATGTCATGATTTTAACATACTGTGAATTATTAAGGAAGTTTTCAGCATTATATTTAAAAAATAATTTTAATAAAACATTGAACTGAAATAAAAAAAAATGACCAAATGCAAATATAGAGCAGTCAAAGGCTGGAAATTAACTGGACAACGATTAATTATTGAATATTAAGATTATTTTTGTGTATTGCTGTTTTTAATGTGTTCTCATTAATCTTTTCAGCCGTTATTAACGTTATTTTTTTCTCACTCAGTGAGGTCATTTTGTAACAGCCTTGAGGTCTGAGTGATGTGTGCACGTTTTGCCAATAAAAGAACAAAGTATATAATGAGCGAAAGAGTAGTATTAAGTGGAAATATTATTGCAAATTTGCGTTGTGCGCTGTACCTTGAAGGTCAGCGATACACGTACTTAATGAAGTTGTACTCCATTTGATATCTTCCTGTGCAGCCACTTCGACGTTTTTCAATCGGATATGATTTTCAACATTTTAAATTCTGCCACTTGCCAATATCAACATATATGTATGTCATCATCCGTTCAAAGCCACATTTATGATTGATTTCTAAAGAACGAATGATTTCGATACTTTCTCGGGCAAATACTATTTTCCCCCAAAACGCGTTTAGAATATTACATTTCTGTGGTACAGAATCGTTTGTTCTACGCAGCTTGGTATTCACTCCACGGAACGCTTGCAAGAGCCCAAACTTTCAATTTTCTGCATGCGAACTAGAACCTTTGCTTATGTGTGATTTTTGTTTTTACAATTTCCATGTGGCACAACATTGATTTTTTGCATTTTGAAAAGATTATCCCACATGCACTTAACTCATAACCTAAAGAGGACGAATGCTCGAGACGTGCGCTTTTGAATTTCACACCAAACGTCCCTGATAATATGTCATTTTTCTGCTTCAATTAATGGATATTTTCTTTTTTCCGAAAACATTTTCCCCGTGAGTGAACAAGAACGACGGATATTCTGAAATTTATATATTTTTCGCTCTGTCAGTAAGAAAATCCTTAGAATTTTCGGGCTTCCAAATGTCAGGAATATAAAAGAAAACTAACATAATATTCAGTGAGAAAACTGCAACTGTAGGATATCCAAATATCGGAAATATGTAATTGTGAAAGGAAAATAACGTAATAAGAACGAGGCTGCACGGATCAAATTTCACTTATGTTGGAAATCATAAGAAATGCTATGAAAAGGATTTACGACAGCTAATGCAAATCATTTCTTTTACTTCTCTCAAAGAAAAACCCATTATAAAAATTTTACTGGTGTAATAAGTGCTCCTCTCTAGTCCTTCATTCCCCGATCCCGGACTCATCACTTTCTGGGAAAGGAAAGATTCCCCGACACGGATAACATGCCGTTCGACACAAGAAAATGACTAAACTATTGTATGTTGTCTCACCTTTCTTACGTTCGGCCTAATACATTTAATAGATAATTATTCCGAAAATATCAGGGTAAATAGTCTTTCTTAAATGATTTCTTTGAATAACAAAGCTATGGCGAAAGCAATGCTTCCGTTCCATAGGTTCATTCCTTTCAGTATAACTTCTCGCTTCTTGCACTGTAAATACATTAATTACAACAGTTTTAAATCATTTTCTACACACTCATTTCAATCGCACCTCTCGGTTGAAGGGATAACATGTGAACTATTGCTCTCTGTAAAATATCGCATGCGTTTTCAAATAAAGAGGAACGCATGAAATTTGTAGTAATGTTGCATTTCCTGTTTAAAAAACCGTTCACTTGGACTATTGCCCGAAGCCTCTTTTTGGGGGAAAGAAACCAAGGACATTTGAATCTGCATACCTACATTGTGTGTTTTCACATACAAATTACAAAATGCCTTTTTCACGTCATATATTTAACAGGGTTGACACCGAAAGCACTTTGATCCCGAATTCCGGAACGGTTGGAATGCAGGTTTACCCTTCTGACGACAAAAATTACCTGCTTCTGATTTTCGGCCCTTCCCATGTAGTTACAGACTTTGCAAATTTCTTAACTAGTTTCAACCAATAAATATACCCTTTATGTAACCAAAACGCTGCGTGACTCAATTAGGAATTTTCGTGTTTCATCTTGGAATATAAAATGCTGTAACAACAGTGTTATGGCAATAGGTGGAATAAAGTATAACTGTGATATATCTCAAAAATGCTTGTTCATTTATTTTGCATTCTCTTCAAAATTGCGTAAATAATCTTCTATCCAAGTGAAAATTCTTCACTTTCGAAAGTTCAGCTTTTAAGCAGAAAGATTGATTTCTTCACGCGAAACCAAAATCTCTGTCCAGCTGCATTTATTTTCTGGAGATCAAACGCTGCATTATGAAAATGTTGGGGATTTTTTAAGTACTGTAACTGCTTTGAAAAGAGAAATTATTTTTTTTTTGAAGCGTTACTAAAGAAATGCTTCCAACGTATTCAGTATGAATACGTTGGAAAATAGTAAATTGCAAAGGAAAGAAAAGCATGTATGTAGATATAATTCAATAAAAGGCCCATTGTGAGAGCTTTGAGAGTAAACGAAACATTGAATGTAAAAATATATTCCAACCCCGATGCATTGCTGGAGAGAGTAGCGTCATTTCTATCATGAAGGCGTTGCTTTTGAAAAATTTGCAAGGGCTGATAAGAACTATCGTCTATAAAATATCCCGTGGATTCTTGACATAGTTTCCAGACCTATGGAAATTTCTTAAGGTAAAAGATTCCGAATGGCAAAACTCCATGCACATCGGTTTGAAGAATGTCACAAAAAAAACTGCAGGTTTCTGCTGAAAGTTGCTAGAATTTTTTTTTATTGAAGTTTAACGACCACCATGAGCAACTCTACGGGCTATAAGCAGTCTCCCGTCTCTAATTTAGAGTCACTTGTCCAGGAAAGGGAGACAGCCACTGCCGTAAGAAAATCACAACATCCATGACACACTGCGATCCGAACCCGGACCCCTCTCGGACGAATGTCCAGAAGCCATTGCTTAGACCACTGCGCCACCGAGGCGACAGCTGCTAGAAAATGAATCATAAAAACATATCGAACAAAAAAAGTAACTTATTCTTGGAAGTTTATTCAATGTTTAAGCAAAACGGTCGTTTACGCATGCTCAGTGGAAAATTTGGCCATTTACTTTGGATCCACTAACGGCCGGTTGTGGCACTGCATTCACTGAACAAACTATGCTTTGTTTTGAAGAGCCTACAATTACGAGTTTAAAAATGGAAATCTGCAAACAGCCAAAAATAGGTGCTCATTCCTTCACCATTAACATATACAGCGTTTTTTTCACGAATAAGTCGACATTTGTATAAAACAATCGCTCACAAAATTTAATTGACTGACATTCACATTTCTTTCCCTCTTTCTTAAGATTCAGCATATTTCTGGGCTAACTTATATTTTCAAGCTCACGAAACAGTGTGCTCTTGTTAAAAAAAAAACTATTATTATTCGGGATTAGTGTCCGATCTCGTGAGAGATAGTAAAGTTTAAACATTCTGCCACTTCAGTATTTTAATATAAAACCTTCATACGCATTCATTTGATAAAATCAAAATATTTCGAAAACCTAATCCACTCAGCATATCTATGTGGTCTTTTGAAAGTTAAAATGAGTTTTTTCACGAATAATTCGACATTTGTCTTAAGAAGTCACTCACAAAATTTAATCGACTGACATTCACATTTCTTTCCCTATCTTTCTTAAGATTCAGCATATTCCTGAGCCAACTTCTGTTTTCACGCTCACGAAAATGTATACTCTTATTAATGTTAAAGATAACTATTATTATTCGGAATTTGTTTCCGATCTCGTGAGAGTTAATAAAGTTTAAACAGGCTGCCACTTCAGTATTTTATTATAAAACCCTCAGACGCATTCATTTGATAAAATCAAAACGCTTGGAAAACCTAATCCACTCAATGTGTTAATGCAATCTACACTGACGGAAAAAAATCCCACCACCAAGAAGAAGTTGTGTTAGATAAACGACAGTTGGTAGGCGGTGAGAGTACATCTGTTAGATGACGTCTATGCAAATTTCGCGCTCGGCGCATACGTGTGGTGCTAAAAGCGCCCCTCGGAACATGCAAAACAGGTTTGCTGTAAATACGCGCTGTAACGTTCATGAGCGTTAGTTATCGTTGAGATTCGACGTAGGGTGTTGATGTTAGTCAAGAATGCCTTCAAGAAGACGAAGAAGCCATTATCAACAGCTCACGGAGTTTGAACGAGGTCGTGTAATAGGGCTACGAGAAGGTGGACTTTCTTTCCGCAATATTGCAGAACGACTTGGCAGGAATGTAGCCACTGTTCATGATTGTTGGCAGCGGTGGTCAAGGAAGGTAATGTCTCAAGAAGACCAGGTTCCGGCCTGCTACGTGGCACTACTGAAAGGGAAGACCGCCGTGTACGGCGTATGGCCGTGGCGCATAGTACCGCGTCTGCGGCAGCAACTCGAGCTGCAGTTGCCACCACAGTGACAGAACAAACTGTTACAAATCGGTTACTTGAAGGACAGCTCCGAGCCAGACGCCCTGTAGCGTGCATTCCACTTACTCCAAACCACTGCCGTTTGCGACGTCAGTGGTATCAAGCAAGAGCTCATTGGAGGACGGAGTGGAGATCTGTTTTGTTTTCTGATGAAAGCCAGTTCTTCCTGGGTGCCAGTGATGGGCGTGTGTTGGTTAGAAGTAGGTTAGGTGAGCGCCTGCAACCATCCTGTCTGCTGCCGACACACACGGGACCTACACCTGGAGTTATGGTCTGGGTAGCAATTTCCTGTGACAGAGGGAGCACTCTGCTGGTTATCCCACGCACCCTGACGGCACAGTTGTACGTCGGTCTGGTGATTCAACCTGTTGTGCTGCCATTCATGAACAGCATTCCAGGTTGTGTTTTCCAAAAGGATAACGCTCGCCCGCATACTGCTGTTGTAACCCAACTTGCTCTACAGAGTGTCGACATGTTGCCGTGGCCTGCTAGATCACCAGATCTTTCACCAATCGAGCACGTATGGGAAATCATTGGACGACAACTCCAGCGTTTCCACCAACCAGCATTAACCGTCCCTGTATTGACCGACGAAGTGCAACAGGCATGGAACTCCATCCCACAAACTGACATACAGCACCTGTACGACACAATGTATGAACGTTTGCGTGCTTGCATTCAACATTCTGGCGGTTACACCGGTTATTAATGTACCGGAATTTCACATTTAAAATGGCTCTTCTTGCGCTTGCAATAAGCTGTGATATTGAAACCTAAATCGATTAAATATGTTACCTATACAAATGTATCGCCGTCATTTCATTCCTCTTCAACTATTTTTTCGTGGTGTTGGGATTTTTTTCCGTCAGTGTTTGTTGTTCTTCAGAGAGTAAAAATGAGTTCTTTCGATCTATCGTATGTGTAACAAAATCAGCTCATTTTGTACCTTTTTTTATAATCATACCAGAGCTTTCTCGCATCGAGATTCATTTTTATCTGAAAGTAATGCTAAATGAAGAGCTAGAATTTTCAGAGTGTTTTATATTTTTATTGTTGTTTCGATACACTTCGAATTTTCAAACACAAAAGGTTGATAAGGAACCAGTTGACTTAAAAAGTACTCTAGCTCTCGTTTCTTAAATAAGAAATGATTTCTATAGGATTTTGCTGTTGTATAGCAGCAGAGCGGCAATTTATAGCTAATTAAGGTTACACAATGAGAACATTGATCTGAATCCAAAGTTCAAGATACTTATGAATGTAAGACTTGTAGTCCATATCTTTTTATTATTACATTACCGTACAAGAGCTTTTGCCGCCGCCCCTTGTCTATTTGTCACAACTGAACCTATTTTCTGTAGTTCTTTCCTAAGTAGAATTATGGGAGTGTCCTCACATTTTAAATTTCTCATGCAGGGTAGATCGTTTAAGTGAATAGAAGCTTTATTATTATTTATTTTTTATTGAAGGTTTAACAATCACCGTGAGCAACTTTGTGGGCTGTAAGCATTCTTTTTTATTGGAGGTTTAACGACCACCGTGAGCAACTCAATGGGCTAGAAGCATTCGTACGTCCCTAATTGAGAACCACTGTTTCCATTGAAGGGAGAGAGCCAGCGCCGTAAGACAAGCACAATATCAATGCCTCACCGGAGTTCGAATCCCGACCCATCTCAGACAAATGATCAGAAGCCATCCCTCAGACCACTGCGCCACCAGGGCGGCAGCGTTTTTTTTACAGTGCCCTAATAAAAGTCACAAAATGCTTCATACGGAATGTCAGCTTTCCTCCGCTAAAAAAAACATGACAAGTAGAACAATAACGACAGCAGAAGCTCTTATACAACACTGTAATGATGCAGAGACGTTCAAAATAATTTTAATAAATGAGCCTTAAACAACGGCCTTTCTCAATTCTGTTGTACTTGTCTGCTAGGCAAATGCTTCTTTGATAATTTGTATATATAAGAAAATTAACGACAAAATACTGCTTACTCTGATCAATGAGCAATTCTTACCACATACGTATAAATACACTCGCGTGCTAAAAGTCTTGGGATTCGTACCTAGTATCGTGTAGGACTATTAGTAGTCAGGCGAAGTACAGCAAATTGACGTGGCATTGATTCTACATTTGGCCCGAAGACTTCTGGAGAGATGTTGAGCCATGACAGCTGAAAGGCCGCCCGAAGTTTCTGGTATTTGTAGTATTAAGTTCTTGGATGCAAACAGACCTTTCGACCACGTCCCATACGCACACATATAGCTTCCATGCACTTAAACGATCTGAGAAGGATCACATAGATTGTTGGATTTATGTCCTGCGAATTTAGTGGCCACACCATCCATCGGAACTCTCAAGAATATTCCCGAACCAATTTTTAGATCTTGGGCCCCATGCCATTGCGCATTGTCCTACTGAAAAATCCCATAGCTGTTGGTGTACATAAAGTGCATAAAGGGCTACAAATGGTCACCCAGAAGAGCAAGAAATTGATTACTGGTTAATGACGTGTTAACGTAGACCAGACGTTTAAAACCATGCCACGTAAAGACACCCTAATCCCGTATGGCAACACCATCCGCTAGGGAGGTGCCTTGTTGACAGCTTTGGTCCAAGACACACCCGAATCCTACCCTGAGCTCGTAACAATTGTTAGCGTGACTCATAGGAACACCCGACATGTTGCCAATCTTCAAGGTTTCAATTACTGTGTTCACGTGACCAGCTGAGGCGCTCTGTCGTAGTCGTGTTGTTAACAAAGGCACTCTAGTGAGTGTACTGCTCCTACTCTGATTAATGGGTTTAGACCAAATAAACGCTAAATTACACTCCACTGACCTGATCATTATGTCTCCGGTATCTTGGTATCTTCTGCATTGAATGTTGAGGTTTCGTGCACAGGCAATGCTTGTCAGACACCGCTGGTAACGGTCATTCATCACCAGTGGTCGGCCAAACTACTGAAATTTCATGGATAACAGTGCTAGTGTCCTCCAAGCAAATTGTTTAAAAATGCATGTGATATGATAGAGAAATAAATCCAGGAGCAAAGTCCCTTTGCTGGAAATCTCAGCCTATTAAATACACTGCTCAACAAAATTAGGGGAGCAGATGATTTCGCGAGAACAGACAACTGCAGGTAAATATGCAGCACACTATAAAATATATTTATGAACGGGACAAGAAAATAAAGGATTGAACAGGTGGAAAAGCAGGTTTTACTGTGACAAAGATCATTTTTACAGGAAACACACTGTCATAAAAAAAATGCCATACAGGTGCCATAAAAAACAACAACATTATTATCCCTATTTTTTGGAGAAGAAAAAATTAGCATTAATGAACTTTGTCATTTGTCTAATAAGGTATGTGGTCACCTCAAATGTGAAAGACGGCTTCACACCTGGAGGGCATTGAATTGTTCAGGTGGTCGACGAGGTTTTGGGTGATTTTTTCCAACTCTTCCAGAAGGGCATTTGTCAACTGATGGCGAGTCAACGGAGGTTGTGTGGTCTAGCAGCAATGCGTATGCCTAATGTGTTCCAAGCATGTTCGATCGGATTCAAATCCGGGGAGGATGCGCGGCCACTCCATACGTTTTATTGTTTCTTCTTCAAGCATCTGATGCACAAGGAACGTTCGATGAGGTCTGGCGTTTTCATCCATAAAAAGCGCTGAATCGCCGATGGCAGCAATATAAGGCACGACCAAGGGTCTAAGAATTTCGCCTTAAGAATTTTGTCCCTGTACCTTTGAGCAGTCAGGGGCCCATTCCGAATGACGTACAAGTCATTAGGCCCACCTAAGCTTATCCTTGCCGAAACAAGCACACCGCCTCCACCAAAACGCAATCTTTATTGGAAATCTATGAATTGTATCGTGTGCCATGTTCTCTCCATATCAGAAGTCGTCGATGTTCAGGCTCTTGGCTGAAACTGGACTCGTCGGAGAAGAGAACGTGGCTGTACTCGGGAGGTCGCCAATCGCAGTGATCTTCAGCCCAGTTTCTTTGACCCATACGATGTCGGGAGGTCAGTGGGACACAAACAACGTGCATACAATCCACGGGCGAGAAGGCTTCTATGGATTGTTTGTGTCGATACGCTTTTTCCTGTTGCCATTAAAAGTTGTCTTTGCAGCTGGGAGGCATTGTACCCCTGTTCCGAATATTGTTAATGACAAATAACGGTCAACATTTCAGGTTGTAACTCGTGGACGACCTGTCGCACACATTCTTCCTTCTCGCCTGCTGTAATCAAAACTTTTCCATTGTCCTTATAACGATGAGCAGCGCGACTTACACAGGCAATTTTTAGGAGATTGAGCTCTAAGCGATCCCAGAAAATGCAAAACGGATCTTCTAAAACTCAGCGCGATATCTTATCTTATTCGACTTAATAACAATATTCTGTTGTGAGCCTTATTTTGGTTTTGGAAGATATCAGCTGTTACTTCCTTTTCTGGACATCCAGTGTGTAGGTCCTAACATTAGTGCTTTATTGGGCACAGAAAACTTCAAAATCATATAATTCCTCCACCTTTGGATGATGAAATTAATGTAAATAAAATACCAACGTTTACCAGAATCAAAGGTTTATTATACATCGACTATTGTTTGGCACAGCTACTGGCTCGGCTTCGTCAGGACGAATGAACGTCCTGATGAAGCAGAGCCAGAAGCACAGCGAAACTATAGTCGATGTATAATAATCCTTTGATTGTTGTAAACGTTGATACTTTTATTTTATCTCAACACCACAAGTTTGTAGTTATAAATTAAATAGATTAAATTAATGGGCCGTTGTGAGGTAGGATTTGTGTTACAGTCACAAAACTGGTCGTAATGCTATTTTAAATAGTTTTGGAAAGAAAAATTCCACCTGATTTTCAAATATGGAATTTGCATTTCAACAAGGTTAATGTATTCTTCTCCCAGTTAATTTCAACAAAAGAACAGATAATTTAACAGTTTATGCACGATGACTATGTACCTTAATGTGACATCTCCTGGGACTAGAATGTAAACAACATGTATATCGGTACACCTGCTGTATTAAAAGAATGATCCGCCGATGCAGTGGCCGGTGGAAATTAGTGTTGTAATTAATGATTTCGGAAATTCTCCGAACGGCTGTATATTTAGTAACTGAATATGAATTTAATTTCTTTGTGTCATCCGACTATATCAGAATGATCGATGATTCATTTAGAATCCAAGTCATCGTGCATAAACAATACACGAAGGATAATACATAAATCACGCTTCTATCCGAAATAATTAGGCTGGAGTCCGCTGCTGGTATATGAGTTAATAACCGGGAATTAGATTCCTACTGCAGACCTAAACATCCAGCTCGAAATCATTACCAAAAGTGATAATAGCTTCTCTAG
Source organism: Macrothele yani (assembly GCA_039090855.1). Classification (NCBI taxonomy): domain Eukaryota; kingdom Metazoa; phylum Arthropoda; class Arachnida; order Araneae; family Macrothelidae; genus Macrothele; species Macrothele yani. Next base: position 126,692,980 of record CM077034.1, read on the forward strand.
AGTTGTCAAGAATTCAGAAGCAGTTCTTCAAATAACGCCTGTTTCCTCGCAAGATACCACATGGTAATGGAATACTGTCTTATCAAGTCATTGAATTAAAAATGTTGGAGCCTATATTATTCAGATTCCTGTTTTCTGCTTAGTTTCTTGGAAAGCGTCATTGGTGTATATGCGAAAGCTCGAAAACGTACATTTTTTATTTTGAACAAATATATGGAGTTACCAATATAATTTTGTGGAATTTAAGATGATTGCTGCATGAGATCTGGCGTTTCAGTTGCATTCAGTGAAATTAAATACATTACGGTATTAAGCATATTTTACCACCTTAGAAAATGTTTTTGCACTTATTGATAAGCTGATCTGGATGTAACGATGTAGATCATCTGTTGAGGAGCTCCTGCTAATGTAAAACTAAAATTTATTAAATGAAATGTGTAAGTTAAACAGAAAGATCAGTATTTAAAACAAATCGGGTACAAAGAATCAAATCTTTTGGCGCCTTTAATATTTACAGGAGCTATGGAGTGAAAACAGTTTTCCGATAAGTATAAATGAAAATAACTGCTTCCTTTCGCTAACTGGAAATTTAACAGACTATAAAAATAAGACGCGGGGTTCTTTTATAATTCTAATTAGAATTAATATGTGCAGAGGTCAGTCGATTGCCAATCAACTTGCAAGATCCTGATGAACGTAGGCTTTAATGCACAGGCATCTGATTATTTCTTTTCAAATCAAACTACTGCATAAATTAAGCTGCATATGCCAAATCGGTGAAACCATCAGCAGTTACCACGGCTCTGAAATCCTGCGGTATTGAAGATGCATACATTAATATTATTAATAACATCTATGAAAATGCAAGTGCAAAGATTCGGCTGTTTGAAAATACAACACACATAAAAATTAAAAAGGGAGGGAGACCAGGTGACCCCATATCTCCGAAGTTCTTTAGCGCCACATTGCAAAATGTATTTCAATCACTGAACTAAGAAAACAAAGGGATAAATATTAATGGAGATTATCTAACCCACCTTCGTTTTGCTGATGACGTAGTCATTTTTGCAACTACCCCATCAGAGCTGCAGAGTATGATCCAGGAACTTGCTGACAAGAGTAAAATAGTGGGATTAAAAATGAACTTTCAGAAGACAAAAGTGATGTTCAATGCTTTTGCAAGAAATGAAGATTTATCGATTGATGGAGAAAAACTGGAGATAACAGATACGTATGTTTATCTTGGACAGCAGATATCAAGTGAGGGTCACATTGATGAAGAAATTAATAGGCGTACAAAACTTGCCTGGAGAGCTTTTGGAAGAAACAGCATAATTTTCAAGAGCAATATGCCATTATGTCTTAAAAGAAAAGTGTTTGATCAATGCATCCTTCCAGTGCTTACGTATGGTGCAGAGACATGGACCTTAACTAAAAGAGACATACAAAGGCTGCAGACAACTCAAAGTAGCATGGAGAGGTGCATGCTTGGTATAACCAGGAGAGATAAGAAGAGGAACTCGTGGATCCGAAAACTGACAAGAGTGGAAGACATCATCATCAGAGTTAAATCCCTGAAATGGCAATGGGCTGGACATACTGCCAGAAGGACAGACCATAGATGGACAGCCGAAATTTTAGATTGGATTCCAAGGGACAGGAAAAGACCCAGAAAAAGACCACATGGTAGATGGGTGGATGAAATTCATAAATATGCGGGAGTGACATGGAGGAGACTGGCACAAGACAGACCGTTGTGGAGGAAACTTGGGGAGATCTTCGTCCAGCAGTGGATTGATAATGGTTGACAATGATGATGATGATGATGCCAAATCAAAAATATTGATTATGCTGGCAGTAAAAGTGGTGGTACAGTGATAGAATATGGAAACTGATATAATAAAGACATTAAACATCAGAACTAATAAAGAAAGTTCGAAGGCATATGAATGTTACAATTAATCAAAAAAATTAACTTTTTCCACTCCAGGAGTGTAAAGTTAAATGTATACCTACTATTTTGAGTGAATTCAGTCTTGCCTTAGTATGAGATTGATACTTGATGACTACGTTTCTTACGTCAACAATACAGTGGCAAGAATTAAACAGGGCATAAAATACTTTTGAACACAATTTTACAAGTTCAAATATGGCCAAAACATCCATGTGATTTTTACAATACTAAATTTTAAAAGAGATTGCAAGCAGAAAATAATAATACCAAATTAAATGCAATAACATAGAAAGGTTTTAAACAAAAAGTAACGTTGTATGGAACTCCACAAATTTACTTCTTTCTTGCTCATCGAAGAAACGGCCTTCCAATGACTAATAATTTATTTTCGTATATTACTTCAAACTTTCGCTTTGTACCCACATTTGTGACAAAGCTGTTCAGAACTTTCTCTGTTTGCTCCAAGGTTTCCTAAGTAATGCAGTGTAAAATTAAGGAGTGCAATGTGTACGCGTTTCCAATATTTTTCAAAACGGCGTGCTCAGAACGTGATCGAGCTCGCCTTGAATAACAATATTTCAATTTGATTATTGTGGGGAAGTAAAAACATTGTTTACATATGAAAAATATTTCGGTAATAGCTTACCTGTGCCGAATTGTATTAAGCACTTTGAAATGTTCGTGTTGCGCTTGAGTTGAGTATCAGCTACAAGAAAATCAACGTATATCTTGAAAAATTTACCATAACCGAGTATTTTCGTGTCCGGCTTTTGACATCTCCAAGTACTTTCCTCTTACCTTCTCCCCTTCCTTGATCTCATTTTGACCCACATGATGTATCTGTAAAGGAAATGGTCGTTCCCAGTATTCACCTCATTTACACGGGTAACATGCAAACACCACAAACGGCCTTAAATAATAAGAGATCCAGTTATAATATAATATAATATAATATAATATAATATAATATAATATAATATAATATAATATAATATAATTATATTATATTATAATATATTATATTATATTATATTATATTATATTATATTATATTATATTATATTATATTATATTATATTATGAATTCCATGTTACAATTAATAAAAATAACTATAATTTTGTTCAATGTGTTGATGAAAATAGATTACTTCCAAGGCATGATAATAAAAAAAATCAATCAGGAGCCATGCCACTATGCTTTTGTAACTGAATCACGTACAAGGGGGATACAATTTTTTTCATTTAATGTTTGATTTATATCAAGTGTATGATTGTTCATATTTAAAAAAAAATGAGTTGAAAATTATTTTTGTGAAAACTTTCGTACCATGTGACTCCTAGCTCTACTAGAAAATAGATATCAAATTTTCAAATTTGGCAAGTACTTATTTATTGCGCACTAGTATGTTTCTTATTCAATAAAAAACGATTTTTTACTCAGCCTTATTTAACATTAATATATTATTTATCCACTAGAGCGAAGTCATTTGCAGGGTTTTAATGTCCCTTTCGTGTATTCACACTTTCTGATTATCAAGTATGTATTAGGTTTTGGTTGTCCTATTTTAAATACATTTAAAATTTAATTGAATCACCATGACTTAATTATGATACTTTATGTGAGCGTGTGTGTGGAGGAGGGATCTTCAAATTAATTTGGTGATACCGAATTGTTTCTTTGGCAAAGAGAATATTGCTGCTATTAGTGTTAGCAGCAGCATTCTCTTAACCAAAGAAACAATTCGATATCACCAAATTAATTTGAATATCCCTCAAATAGAACATAATGAGCAAGGGATCAAACTTCCTGCTGAAGAAAAGATCGCCATCTCAGAAACATGATTCCTAAGCGTAGAAGAACAATTTCTTGCCTATTTGTTTCCTCTCTTTGTTTAAGTATTTAATGCACATAATAAACATCTCAGTGAACTATAAGTTGTTGCCCGTCCTGGATTTGTGGTCACTGGTTCTAAAAAAGAGAGGGAACTATTCCGAAAGATATCACAAATATCCACGTCTCAAGCAGAACGATTTCGGACAAATTATTGCGAGCCAACAATTCGAGCCACTGAAAATCCGACACGGTCTTTTCGGTTTAACCTCACATGTAATGATCCAATTCCGTTCCGAATAGCGTGTTTTGAGCACAACTTGGATTAACTACACTGCCTATAACCATTATGCAGTTATATTAAGATTTATGACTTAGCTTTCGCATGCAGTTTCAGTAACACGTTTAATTATTTAGAAGCGGAGAAATCTTATTTCTTAAATTCCCAGCTAGGAAGACATGTTTGACAAGTGTTTCTGCTTACACAGACTTAAAAGGCACATCACTGATTCCCTATGGATGACTTTTTCGACCACGTGAATAAACATTCCATCATCTGGAGCCAATAATATGCACAAAAAAATTATATCTACCAAACTCGTACTTATTGAAATAAGAAACAGGTAATGATATTATACAAATCAGAATACGCAATAGAATATCAAACATAATGAATTTCCACCATGAATATGTCGTTCCTGTGAGACTTCATATTTCACGATATATTTCCGAATTAATTTATATAATTTTAAAATTTCCAAATATTTGCAATGGGATTTTGTATCTTGCAGTTTAATATTCGTAAAACTCTTTATGTAAATTTAGTTTCCTTCAGCTGAGATAGTCAAAATTCTAACTTGTTGTTACAAAACGCCTTTAAGAAGGCCAGAGCTGTGAAACTCAGTGCGAACTCTCCTTTATTTCATTAGTGACATACAGTGTGCAATACTGGTATGTTCACTTTCGGACATACACCATGTGGATAAGATTGATTGAACACTGTAGATAAATAGAAAAAATAGTATTGCATTTGCAGAGATTTTAGGAACTATCCGTCGAAGTAAATTGTTAACGTTTCCATAGAGCATGAGATCTAGATTTTCCTCCATTCCGCCTTTAGTACATCGACCACGCTGTCAGTTGAGAAGGTTGTATTGGACTAGACCTCACCCATCGTTCACATTCATCCCATAGGTGTTCCGTAGGATTCAGATAAGATACCAGCTTTGAGCTGGCCAATCCATCAGCGAGACATGATTTTCTTCATGTTACTTCACTGTAGCCCTAGAAACATGACAAGTGGTATTCGCACATGAAGAAACAATCGTCATGTTCGTAGAACTGCCACAAAGTTCAGCCCATTGAGTTATCCAGGATATCTTTTTACAGGCACAGAGTTCATGTCGCCATGAATACCATTCAGGATACCCCAACCGTACCAGCTGAAATAACCCCATTTCACAAATCCCCCGTCTCCGTGCTTCCCAGTCGTCACTATAGACTCCAGAAGTAGAAGTTCTCCGAGTAACTGTCATACCCCAGAGACCTCCATTCAAATGAGATAATGTGAAGCGGGATATAATGCTCCATAACACCTGCCCCCATTGCTCAAAAATCTAAATTGTACGGTGTTGAGCCCAACGCAGTCACTTGGAAATATGGATGTTTCTGATGAGGAGTTTGTGACGCCTGCTCGGCCATGATACTCGAATGCATGGGACCTATTTCGAAGTGTCTTAGTGGAGGCCATGACATTTGGGGCCATCTGGAATACATGCGCTTTGGCGTTTATTTGTCACGTCCTGGTTTTGCGAATCTCTATCGGAAACACCCTCAGCGTCCTAGGTTGCAATTTCATGGGTCTCCCTGGCAAGTTAATTACTGCAATATTTCGTTTTCTTCCATTTAATGACAAATAAGGACACAGTTTATTTAGCAGCCTGTCTGAGATCAGCAATGCTTCTTTTACTCATACCTCCAACTCAGCATCATGATATAACGACCTTTTCGAACTCAGAGAAAACTCTCCTGATAGTCATTTTGTCAGCGATTGATCCGAGTGTTCACAGTTGTCATTTTTATGCCATATTGACCACGTGTCTTTAAGGGAGCACAGCATTGCTCCTGCGTAGGCGTGCACACTCAATTTTGGACACATATTGTTCTTCAGTTCAAATAAGTCACAGTCCGAATTAATTACACATGTCCAAAAAAGGATATGTCAAATTGTTGTAGTCTGTCGGGTTTTCTTTCGTTTATATCGAATTTCTTCTTCTGTGGGGAGGGAAATAATTCGTTTTGGTATTCACTATAACATGGATTTGGTGATCTTTCGTCTAAAGCCGCTGACTTAAGAAAACGGAGATCGCCAGAGAAAAATTGACAAATCCACGAATCATTTTATGTCATCGTTACTGACGATAAGTATGCCTCTGAGATATGAAACATCAGCCGCATAAACTTTGAACATGCAGAAGTTGCCTTGTCTTCAAAGATCAAAGCACCCCATGGAAGGCACTATAGAAATTCCTGTATCCCTCTCCCCCGAAGGCGAGGAGGTCACAGAAATTATTACACATAAAACATATTTCAACCCTCTCCTACATTGAACACATGGAACGATTTTGAAGATCTACTCTGAAAAACCCATTCATTCATATGTATACTTTCACGCAACATTTTTTGTCTTTTATGCTACACACAAGCATTCGTAATAATTCTTTCATTTTTTCTCACATCCAAACCAACATATAAATTCGTCCTCCAGGCAGCTCCGAAATCAGCAAGAACTCCAGCTTGGGAACCTGCAACGAGAAAAGCTCCAAAGTGGGGGTAGAAAAAACACATGAAAATAAATTTCGAACACATAAGGAAGTATGGGGAAGATTCCTTCCTTAAATAACATAGCTTTTATACTGCATGAAGTTATCTCAGGACTCTTAATTTGCTGGAGAAATGTTCTTTTATTTTCTTTTTTTTTTTTCATAAGGTTTACTGTACTTGATAATTTGCGACTCGCTTCCCACAACCAATGTCATCTTGGGATCCAATGCTTTGGAGACTCATGTCTGCTTCAACAATGTGAATATGGCGATCAGTCCATTGATGAGGCATGGTTTCGCACTAACTATATAACGTACTTGATGAAACTAGACTCTTTTATTTCAGATATTTGTTAGTTTGTCCTGTAATTTTCTGCACGGACTTTAAAAAATGGGAATCTTGTATAATGAAAATACCGTTAACCCTTGAAAGCCGTTATAAGCTCCATAACTACAAGGTCTAATTTGAAGCGTAATTTGAGATGCTATTCCGCTATTTACTATTAAAGATTCTTCAGCACGATTCGTTAAGGCAACAATATTTAATTTGAGCATATCGTACACAATTTTTCTGGAACATTTCATTACCGCTTTACGTTATATACTCTAAATCCTACGTACATGGGATTACCTGATTTTGTAACACCTGCATTAGTTAATAATCAAAGAAGATTTTATCTTTTAAGTATTTCATAAAAGTTAAACCGAACACGTTTCGGATTTTTAAAGGGGGTCTAGATTAATCGTCGCAACCTAGTGTGTTCCACATTTGTGTGGAACACTTCACGATTTTGATTCAAGATAAGAAAATGACATTTTGCGTTGTTTACACTTTGGACTGAAATAAACGACTGCTTGCTACTTGTGTACAAGAACTAAGTGCAAAGTTGTATTTCTAAATGTACAAAAACTTCATTCAGTCAGTTCGTCTGCATGGGAAAACTGAGTAACTAACAAAAACCATCGCCTTAATTTACCCTAAGAAACAAAAGAAACAATTTCTTCTCCTTAACTACTGACCTTCATTGTGTCCTAAATTATGTTAGTTTCTTCCAAGTGAGAGACTCGGGTGTATCATTATTCCAGTGTATCCGTATTCTATGTCATATTCCAGTGTGATCTCTGGGATTATACAAACGATTTCTTAGGGTTCTTTAGAAGGAATAACGTAATTTGGAAGTATCTGTTTCAGTTGCTTTTCTATTGTTTATCAGAACTGGAAGATAGAGATATCGTACCTGTGTTCAACAGAAATTACGGATTTCAGTGATTTCTGGAAAACTATTATAGGTTGTTCAAAATCCCAGAGAGAAAACGATATACATTTTTTTAAATCGGACTTGGCGTAAATGGTTTTTGCTTAGTACAGTAATCTAATTAAAATAATTGTTTTCTTCACCTTTTCCTATATCTACGTAAATATTGCTAGGAATACACTAGCAAGGGAAGTATATAATTGCTATTTAATTGAGATATCCACGTGACATGAAAGTTTATGGATTATGTGCAATACATTATCTACTATAAATGTTATCTCACGCTGTATATTTTAAACAGCATTGACATTGGAGAAAATACACTTCATGTGATTACCACCTATGACTAGATTTTCACATAAAATTTTAGAACTTTGCGTGTCATATTGCCTTCGTGGTAGGTGGTACATAAAGAAAAAATTAGTAAGATTTTAAGAAATTATATGGAATAAAACAAATGTTCTATTTGAAAGAAATCACATTTTACACTCCCTTGTAAAAAATTGCGGCGTAAAGAGACGGAACGAAAAGGATAATCGTTCTTCCTGCTCAATAGTTCTAATGAAAAACACATTTTTGATAGCTGAATAATATGAGCCTAGTTATTGAATCCATAGACGGAAGAGCGCCGGAACGGTCTGGCATGGTGGAGACGAGAAGATGACTTTTTTGAAGAAGAACTGTAAAGGTTTTACAATTTTGAGCAAATGCTGTAACGCAAGCACAAATGCACATGCCCACTCTCTTTTTTTTTCATTGAGTAGTTGCAAAATACACATATGAATAAATAATTCTGCTTATCAGCAGCTTTTTATCACAGAATTGCTGGAAATAATATCCAATTCGTATTACAGAAAAGACTTTGTTCCTGTAAATTCTTCCAATACAAGTAAGGATTTTTTTTTTTTATTAGATTTTTAACGACCACCGTGAGCAACTCAATGAGCTATAAGCAGTCGCCCGTCCCTAATTTAGGGTCACTCTTTCCAGGGAAGGGAGAGATCCAGTGCCGTAAGACAAACACAACATCCATGCCTCACCGGGATTCGAACCCGGACCCCTTTCGGACGAATGATCAGAGGCCATCGCTTAGACCACTGCGCCACCGCGGCCAAGGATTTTTCATGTTAATCTCATGGGGAAATGCTTCAAATCCAAAGATGACCTCTCATGTATATTTCCATGAGTGAAAAGTTTAATACAAACATTTACATATATCAAACAGTTCCCAATACCATTTTTTCTAACTGCGTATTAATGATTACTTTAAAATCATAGTCTCATATCTGGTGTAGGGGTGCTTTACAATTTAGTTTATGTATATTTTTTCAGCAATTTGACTTTACAGTTTTCTGAATTCATTGGATTAGCATTTGTGAACTTTATCTGTTCACTACAATATAATATTAACTGAGAGGTAAACAAATTTTAAAGTGCAGAAAAATTCAGTGTTGTTGCCCGATATATCAGACAAAGAGATTTGGAGACAGAAAGGAAAGACACTAACCAGTTTCCAAAACCCCCAATCAAAATTGGCATAACTAGTTAATATGTATAGTAGAAAGTTTTAGTTTCAATACTTTTTCTTTTGCGGAAAGTGTAACCAAATAACACTTGTCAGGGTTCGTGTTATTAGTTTTGGAAAAAAGCATAAAGGTGAAATCTCCTGTTCAAAATATTGAAATTGAAATTCTAACTAGGGAAAAATGTCCCAATTACCTGCTAGAGCCTAACCCACCTCTAGTCAGAAGTCTTGTACCAAGTTGTGTGCAGGGCTTTTGCGGCTTTTTGTCGTATTGCACGGCAGGGTGAGCCCGGGGGCTGTGGGATCATGCCAAAGGCGTTGGCATGACGGTACCCGGAGGCCGAAGTGTCCGCCGAGTGCGTGTGATCACAGCCAACAGACAATATTTGCAACTAAGCTCTAGAACTGTGTCTTGCGTCATGTGTTTGGCTTGCGGACCTCCAGTTCTCCCCTGTTGGGCTCGATTGTGGGCGGAGTACGTTGCAGATGAATTCTTTCTTACTCCCATGGGGAAACATAAACCCTCCTCAAAATTTAAAAAACAACAGGCTATGGTGATTGATCAGGCGCCAAATTTGCCTCAACCACCTCCCACACATAACACACTGAAGAGAACTTTCGTTGAAAAACGACATCACCGCGACGTATCTTTAGATCCAGGTGTTGAGCCGTCAGCTCAGAAACGTCGCATTACACTTTCAGATTCGATACCTCAAGCTACTTTTCTCGTCATTTCTTCTACTGACCAGATGTTGAAACTTTCCTCAAAGTCTCCTTTTTTCATCTCAAAGGCACTTGCGGGTGTTGCTGGCTCTTTGAAGTCAGTGAAGAAGCTACGCTCTGGAGACCTGCTTGTGGAAACTTGCACTCTCTCTCAGAGCAAATCTCTTCTGCAGTTGACCAGACTTCAGGATATTCCAGTTCAAGTGACGGCACATCCGTATCTCAACACCTCCAAGGGAGTCATTTCTGAGCCCGACTTGTTGGTCTGCGATGACGATGAACTTGTGTGTGAACATGCTGATCAGGGTGTCATAGCTGCCAGACGCATGACTTTCAGGCGCGATGGCGCGCTGATCAAATCACGAAATGTTATTTTGACTTTTAACAGCCCGAAGGTACCTACTGAAATAAAGGCTGGTTACTTGTTATGTGCAGTTCGTCCTTATATACCAAATCCTCTACGCTGTTTTAAGTGCCAGAGGTATGGACATTCCCAGCGGTCCTGTAACAGTGTTGCGAGGTGCGCCAATTGTGGATCCCGAGACCACGAAGGGACTGGATGCACTTCAGAGCCCTGCTGTGTAAACTGTGGTGACTCCCACGCTGCTTATGCCAGGTCCTGTTCTAAGTGGAACGACGAGAAGGCGATCCAGCGCCTCAAGACCCTGGAGGGCTTCTCTTACCCTGCTGCCAAGGCCAAGTTGGGTATTCCCAACAACCGACAGCGTACTTTTGCCGCAGTGGTTCAGTCTCTGCCGCAACCCGTGCAGCCCTTTGTTCCGCGCCCTGTAGCTCTCGCCGCACTTGCCAAGCGATCTACAGTTGAACAAGCGACACAGGTGGATTTCACCGAGCTCCAGCTTATTCGACCAGCTGAGTCTGCGCCTTCTCTTTTGAAGACGACCGACTCTTCCGGTTCCCAGCAGACAGCCTGCACGTGCGGAAGACCCGGCCCTCAATCCGCAAAGGTGTGCCGTGTCCATCCAACTGTCGCGGTCCACCTGACCAACATTGCAACTGTCTCGGACTCAGCGAGGTCCCCACCCTCACCCAACATTATAGAGGAACATCGGGGGGAGGAGAGTGACAGTTCGTCCCCAGCCTCAACTAACATTGCAGAGGAACATGAGGGGGAGGATAGTGACAGTTCGTCCTCGCCCTCTTCCAGCATTATCTTGGAGTGTGTGGGGGAGGAGAGTGACTCATCCTTTGTGTAGTTGTGTTCGATTTCGTAATGTGTTTTATCATTCTCATTCCTCAGTTTTACTTAATCGGCTTGTTTCTCACCATTGTACCATGTTTTTCATACTGTTTGTTTCATTGTCTTTTTTGGCCCTTCCTTTGTACTCATGGTTCGGTTTTACTTGGTCAGCCAGTTTTTGCGATTTATGCTCCGTTTTTTAATTTTGTCTGTTTGTCTTGTGTCTGGCGCTCTTTGGCCAACCATGGCGCTTGCGCCATTAAAATCTAATAACCAACCAACCAATCCCAATTACCAGGTGCAAAAACATAAATTACTCTCGAATTTCTGGGTATCAAGCAAATGATCGTCTGGGATTTTTAATAAGAGTATTACTAAATATCACAGAGAATCATTTGTTTGCATTGTTTAGCTGCACTTCCTCGGTTAGCTTACTTCTGTAAACGAACTTGTATCATGGAGATTTGCTTACCCTGGCGAGGTATACATATCTTGTTCTTATTGACACATTGTATTATGCATCCAAGAAGATCCCAATGGGAGGTAAGATTTTAGTAAAACTCTTATTCCTTGCTGCAGAAAATGGAATAAGATTAACACTGTAGTCATTTGAACTTAAAATAGTAGTTATTTAAGAAAAATCTAGCAAAATATTGAAATTAAAGAAAACACAGAAATCCGCAATAAAGGATAAAAAAATGATCTTAAGAAATAGAAAATAAACGGAAACTTTAGATGAGAAGCAGAGAAAAATAAATCAACTACTCCATTTCAGTTCTAAAATATGCATGCGAATAGCCAATGTTATTATAGACTGCAGAAACCTAAATCAATGTACATTGTATGCGTTTCATATTTTATTTTCAAATCTAAAAATTAGTATGAAATATGTAAATCTGTTATCCGAAATTTCAAATTGAATTCAATGATTTTATTTCTGGAGAATAAAAATAAAAAAAAAATAGATATATTTTAAGTGGAATGAAAATTTTAATCAATCTCAAACCAAGTAGTAGCGTACTACAATCATCATTTGCAGCATCTTTATTGTGTTAGAATACGGTTACCGAAACGTGAAACAAAATCTTGCATTTGAGATTGCAAAAGGAATATAATGGCTTAGAATAGTTTATACAAATGTACATGCGAAACTGTCGTATCCCTGTTTCTTTCTTTTTTTGCTATGTGTGATATTTTGATGAAAAATTAAATTCTTATATATGTTCTACATAAACAAATGTTAGGATACCATGATACGAATTCAGTAAAAATATATTGTTAAAGTATACAGTTTATAATGTACAAAATGATATATAATTATATATATTTGGAAAATGGTCTACAGCAGTCAATCCTAGAAGTAACTTTAAAAAAATCACCTTTCATTAGGTTAAAAAGTCAATTACACGCATTTGGGATTATTGGTGGCACAGAAATAAAAATTCTATGAGTTGATTTTTCGCATTTTGGACCATGTCTTTTGATTAAGCGTAAAACCCTAAAGAAAGTGGAAAACATTTTCAAACAATTTATAGACAAGAGAATTTCTTTGGCAAATACATCAAAACTTGTAAATTATTTGTTGGTGCCTAAGTGCACTTTTGTTGGAGTTCTTTCTTTTAACCACCAAGGACAGTTGTTAGGAAAATTAATAGATTATGTTTCCTCTTGCCTTGGAATGGAAAGAATGAAGAGGATATGAATCGCAATGTATTATACCAAAGATACAATACTGGTGTACTAAAAAGTTAAGAACCTTCCTCTTCGGTTCAAAAAAATTAGATTTATGTACATAAATAATTGGTTTTCCACTCGAATATATCCAGATTATAATTTTTTACGAGATATGCTTTGGTTAAATATTATGATATGAGATATAAGCCAAAAGTTAAAATTAAGGTTCTTCTTAAGGAAAAAATGCCTGTTTTTTATAATGAAGATTTAGATCAAGATCTCAAAATTTCATTTGAAACAAAACGTTAGTGCAAATGACCTGTATTTTGTCAATTTACCAAAAAGACGAGCTGAAGTTCTGGAATTTTTGTACCCAAAAAATATTTTAACGATTGTACCTAGGAAAACGTTGCAGGTCGCTTCTTTCATTCTACACGAAGGGAATTTGTATAAGCTGGTGCATGACGTGCTTCCTACCAGACAGAGAATCAGTCCTTTGGCAGGCTGGAGGAATTACCACTGTTAGAGTTGCGGTCCCGTTGATGACAGGCACAACATAATTGTGCATTGTACACTGCTGGCCACCCAAAATGCAACACCAGGAAGGACACGAGATAGGAAAGCCAGATTTACTGGACACATAACAACAGATACAAAGATGAAACGATTGAGTTTACAGGCCCGTTTGACTTGCGGAACACGCAGACACCAAAGGTTCGTGCAGCTAACATGGCTGGCAATATCTGTCGCTACACGCCGCATCATCAAACGAAATAGGCTTAGGATGTAGGCTTGTGGTATGTGGCTCAGGATGCTTCCACACGTAGCCACAGTTCATCAGGCGTAGCCACGGGTGGTGCTTGCCGGGCCACTCGGTTGCCCATCAGCGACCAGACGTCTTCGATGGGCTACATATCGGGAGGACAGGCGTGCCGCAGCAGCAGTGACACTTGGTGGACCGTGAAGAATTGTTGCACGATGCGTGCCACGTGCCGGCGCATTGTCCTGCTGAAAGGTGACCGCTGGCAGGTCCAGCAGGTAAGGAAGGACTACAGAGTCCAAAACGTCGGAGATGTAGCGGTGGCTGTTGAGTATACCGGCGATGCGTACCAGACGGGTACGGGTAGCATATCCAATTGAGCCCCAAACCATAACGCTAGGTGACGAACCGGTATAGCGTTGCATAATGCAGGCGTCAGAGAGTCTCTCTCCGCGGTGCCGCCACACGCGGATCCGACCATCGTGGTGTTGCAGTCAGAAGCGGGATTCGTCGGAGAAATAAATGTTGTGCCATTCCGTAGTCCAAGTGCGGTGTTCAACAGCCCACTGCCGCCACGCTCGCCGGTGGTACAACGTCAATGGCAACCGGAGCAGTGGGCGCCGTGCGACAAGTCCCTGCTTCTGCAGACGACATCGAACGGTACGTGCTGACATAGGTTGCTGCGCAACACACCCTAATGCCTGCGCTAACCTACTTGATGTGGCGGTGCAAGCAGTAAATGCCCGCCGCACAACATACCTGTCCTCTCGTTCGGTGGTAAGCCGCAGCTGCGGCAATCGCTCACATCAATCCGTTCATCCGTCCTGCACCCACCGAATCCATATTTGCCTCACTGTGTCTGGATGTCGTCCCACACGGACGCCGATGTCTCGGTACGATAAACCGCTTTCGCTATAAGCCACTATTCGTTCTCTGTTGAACTCCGAAACGTGCTGGAATGACTGCCGTATTCTACGACGAGGCATCAGGAAGCTTCCCACGCACAGGTCCGGCAGCACAACACGCTTTCACTACTTACACCCCGCCTTCTGTGCACCCTTCTTATAGTGCTTCACGGTGGCGTGGCGAACGCACATGATTTGCATATGCCCTGCAATGCTAATCGTTTGCATGTCCTCTCGCGGGCGACGCATGCTGCGAACTTCAGGCCAATCGGATGCTTCCTTTTTGGTGTTGCATTTTAGGTGGCCAGCAGTAAAAATTTGCCAGAAACATATGGATGAGAGTAATGTGTGAGGTGACGACTTAGCTTCCCAAGGCACATTTCTGACTGTAAGAATGTTCCTTGTTACTTCTGGAAAAAAATGTTTTATATGTAATTTTAATTGCAGGAACAAGTTATCAGGTTTAGCTGGAAAGAAATAACGTAATCCATGATAGAAAAAAAAAGCAGAAGAAATTGTCAAGATGTATACGGAAAGTAAAAGAATGGATACAAAAAACGACTGTTGAAAGATTCCAGAATCCTCTCGGAGACTCGGTGCCTACCCTGTGGCGCACTGTTTTAAGTTCTGGCGTACGACCATTCGTCCGAGAATGGTCTGGGTTTGAATCCCGGTTAGGCATGGATGTTGTGTTTGACTTTCTGCACTGGTTGTTTTCCCTCTTCCTTATACTCAGCTGCCTTAAATTAGGGATGGGCAACTGCTTATAGCCATTTGAGTTGCTTACGGTGGTCATTAAACCTCTAATAAATAAATAAACAAATAAAAGACTCAATCTCAACGCAGATGGTTAGTCTGAGAAAATATTGTTTTTGGTACAAGAGATGCACCTCTCTTCTATTGGAGATAAGAAATCTAGAGATTATTTTCTTTAGAATTCTAACACCTGAAAATATCGAGTTTAGACAGTTAGTTCCTAAATTGTGTAATAATGTAATAACTAACGTGGCTTTCGGAACCTAGAGTGCCTTGCGTGTGGCATAAAATGATCTCAGAGTTTTAAGAAATTTTTTGACTCAAGAATAATGTGTTTTTTTGTTTTACAGTTTAAACGTTTGGTGGTAAATTTAGTTAGGTTTCAAAAAACAGTAGATATAATGTAGATCGAATACTGATGACTAAAATGATGATAAATGTAATTATTGTTATAACTGTTTTACTTTAGTATGTTTATAGCAAAAGCTAGAGTTGTTTTAAATCAAGTTTAAAACCTGTGTAAAATATAAACAAATATGATTTGGTAAAATATTGTACCCTAATAGTATCGAACAGATTGATTGCTACAGCAGTAAATTTTGCAGTTTTCTTTTCTTATGGGAGGGCGGATCTTTACAGTTGCATAGGTAAGAGGCTGTTTCCCCACTTTCTTCCTAATGTTGGTTTTTGTCGCAATTTGGAGCAGTGTTTCGTTTTGTATATTCGCAGGTTCCGCGGTCCCATGGTGTTTGTGCTTGGCGATCTACATCACGGTGTGAGCCAAAGAAGCCGCAGATTTGTACGAAAGTATGAGAAAGATCGTATGTGGTGAGAAAGTGGTTTACCTGCAGTGTGAAAGGTTGTGGGCAAAGTAATGTGTATTACTTCAGAGTTGACTCCCGAGGCGGTTCCTTCTGTTGAATGGCTGAGAGAGTTTTACATATGTTCGAAGAATTAATCCCAGTGTCCTCCTTGCTTTCGGGATTGAAGGATACAGGTACTTCTGAGATCCTCACCGGAATTCACTCTGCAGGGGATGTTATAAGGTACTTTCATCTGAGAAGACTAGGTTTCCCTTGCCTAATACCAAACTTAGATATATTAATTTTTTTACTGCTCAAAGGTTAGTGCTCATATTGTTTTGACTGAGTCCTTGATCATTATAATTTATATATCTTTAGGATAGTAAAATTTAAATTTTTAAGTACAAAATATTTAGAAAAACAAGTTCTTTTTTAATACTAAACAAATACGTTGCCGTTGCACAATACGTCACGGGACAGTTGAGCACTCCGAAATATAAAAACAACTTTAGACTGTGCCTCAGGAAAGTGAAATGTTGTATGAAGATTTTTTTGTCAACATGATCTGCGATAGTCTCCTTATTTGTCAGATAAACTTCGCACAGCGAAAAGTACAAACGAACTTTATAAACAGGGTGTGACTATTTATTAATATATAATAAAGAAAGAAGGGTGAAACACAAGGGAAAGATTATCAATATAAAAACCATAGAGAGGAGATTTTCAGCTTCAATGATTTAAAGAAATTGAAAACTAGAAAGTAGCACTATAACACTATAACAGAATATATTTTCAGGAGCATTCTAAAACTATGTGTTACCTGCTACATTTCCCATTGTAGGATATTGGTATCACTATCGATAATGTCACTTCTCACCACTCATTACAACAAGCATTTCTCTAGCATGTATGTAGAAATACATTATGATTCCGACTATTCATACAGCGATACTTGACGGCTATTCTGCATGCACAGTATTAAGTACGTATCGATATGTTTGTACATACTGGAATTTGTTAAATGTCCGTGTCAAAAATTGTGTGTCTCTTGTTCTGCGCTATGCGCTTGTGGCTCTTTAAACCAGCATCCTAGATTCTTCTACGTACGGATATTTCGGTTTTTAACTTAAAGAAGCGGATGCATTCTTGGTACGGTGCAAAAGGCTTTTCACGTGAAAAAGAATAATTGAATTGCTATTTTGCACACGGTGGAAAACTACGTACACAACGGTTATGTGAGGGAGTTAAATATACCGATACACAAATATAGCTTTACATTATATAACACTACATCATGGATGGCAAACCTTTTTGAGACCGCGTGTCGAAATTGTCGATAATCGCGGAATATTTTCTCGGCTGCCAGTGGAAATTTCAGGTAGCGAAATATGTTAATTACCATCTGCTTCTGTCTTCATCTTCTTCTCATTTTTCTTCTTCTCCTGTAGCTGAACCTATCAGAAAAGTTTTTACCTAACAGTTACAAAACAGTTTTGTGACGATGTTTCATTACACTTTAAAGCACAAGATCACCCAGGCTATTTTTTTGGAAGTGAGGGGACGGAGCAATTGGTGCGTAATAGCCCGCACATTTACACGTGGGAAATAAAGCAGGGCGATGCAGGAACTGCGGATTTATACTTTATCTTGAAAATAGCACCCACAAGGGTCTGACGTTTTATTTTGAAAAGTATTAAATTTTTGATTTCTTTTTCAACACAATACACACCGTCCTGACATGATTGCTGGTGTATGCGCTTATGTTTAAACATCGCTGTTAAAGTAGGGAAAGAATCTATTAATTTATGTAATTAAAATTGCACAATTATCTTATCAAAACTGAACTTGCATTTCACGGGCAGCACTGGATAATTGCTAATAACATTTATAATTTACATTTTCGTTTATGGAGAAAGGGAATAAAGTGCTTGAAAGCATTGTTAAAGAGATTCGTTGACCCACATTCCAAAAACAAAAACAGTAAACTTTACCGTCAAGTTATTGTTAGCTGGGCTGCCGAAAATAGAAGATCATTTGTAAGAAAAAAAGAATAACCCTATTGCTTATTTATGTGCATTCATTGTTTGTTATGTAAACATTGCCCTTAACATCATTAATAAGAAATATTGCAGTTAAACGACAAGTTGTGGTCCATGTTATAAAATATCAAACGTAGAAAGCAAAAAAAATAATAAAAAAATAGAAAGAATAATGTGCATATCTACTCTCAGTGGGACTTTTGCTGCTGTACCAACCATGAGAGATGTTTTAGGTCAGGCTTATATTTTGTTGTTTTCAGAATTACGCATGCTGCGCTGGTTTCGTCAGTAAGTCTGCTTCTGTTATTTGATTTGACGGAGTTCATCACAGAAAACAATGACTCGCATAAGTAAGTTGAAGAAAATACAGTTAATATTGCCATGGAGAGATTTCATCTACAGCAGAAAGTTTCAGGTATAGAGTTCCACAGTTTTAGAACCTCATTTTCTGCATTATTCTGCGATGATTTTGCCTCCAATTGCGACTTTTCAATCTTCTACATCTCAGATCTAAGTCGACGAATTTTTGCTTCGAATTTGGGCTGCTTTGCAAGCCAATCAGTCGGATCTCAAAGTTTTCCAGGTCAATTCACTGTAACAGTTTCAATCTACATTAAGTTTGTCTGATGATATATTGACCTCGCACTTTATGAATTTTGCAGTTTCTTCAAATTACCTGAACTCAGTAAATCTTAATGAAAATTGTTGAGCTGTTAAATCAATGATATTCAAAAACTGCATTTGAAGACTGTGAATGTCTGTGTTCTTATTCATTTGAAGATATGCCTTGTTCTTCTTCATGTTTAGGAAACATTTAAAAAACTGCCACTGTCGACATCAAGTTTAAAAATTTGTAATTTTCTTTCAAAGGCTTCTCTGATATCAAACAAAGTATCAAGCGTTTGCCTGCTATTTGTAATTTGGTGTTCAACTCATTTAATTGTGAGGAGAAATCTGTAAAAAACATCAGCCTACAAATCCGCATATTGCCATAGAGTTACTGACAAGTAAATTTTTCATTTGTCAAAAACAAGCGAATTTCATCCAAACACTAAATTCGTCTGAGAACAGATACTCCACTAAGGTAACGGAGCATTGTTGTGCATAAGTAGGCCTGTGTACATAGAATCCACCTAGCTGAATAAACTTCTAAAACTTTTTTTTTTTTTTCAAAGCACGCCAGAAATAAATTAAACTATATGGGTCACCAATTTTCATCACTTCTTCAAGTTCCTTAATACCAGTTTTTGCACGCAAAGCCTAATCGTTTACAATACTATGAAAGTCTGCCAGTATTGGATGTCCAATGTATTTTTGCAAATAATCATGTTCAAAACCTGATTTTTTACCAATCATGCTGGGTGCACCATAAGTTGTCAGATAAAATATTTTTCGAAAAGTCAACATGTCGATTAGACAAGCCATTTACTGATGCGCCCTCCACATATTTTTATGCCACTGTGGTATGTTCTTTGTAATTTTACGCTAAGTCCAACAGATCTTCACATATTTCATCACCCATACAAAATCGAGCAATGATACCTAGCCTAACGGATGATGTAACATCGGTGCTCTCAACAATTTAAATGGAAAGAAATTTGCATGAGGCAATGATGCCCTTACGTTAGTTGTTCGGTTTTATGCTTGTGTGCATTATTAATATTCTATCTTTTAACCTGTGTTCCTGCTCAGTGGGAAGAAAGCATCTTTAATAGGCTTCATAATTTTATCCATTTCTGGAAAACCATAAAAAATGGTACGTAGCATGCTTGCTTTCTAGCCGTAATTCTTTAATATTGCCTTACAATCGCTGGGTGGTTTTTCCGGGTTGAGCAATAATTTTCGAAAACTGAAAACTAGCTCCAACTAAGTTGAAACTTTTTTGAAAAAAAAAAATTTGCAACACATTGGACTGCACTGTTTTGTTTTTGAGTTCACGAGAAATATATTTCGCTTTGTTCGTGCTCACTTTTATTGCTTTTAAGCCATTTTAGGAACAGTTTAACAATGCCGCTTTACAAGAGGAAGTCCTGCACACAACCGCTTGTGAACATAAGATGCACAATGCTTTATCTCCCTGTTGTAGCCATTACAAATCTTTCAGCCCACAATTTTTAAAAATTCCTGCTGCTTCTCCACTTCATTTTGGAACGCTTTTGTTTCGCTTTGTCGATTGAGCTGACATTCTGAACAAACTACGAAAAAGAGAAAATACAATGCTAATTCAAAAATATCTTCGATAAACATCCAAATTGTTCGCACGATAGAAATAGGGGCAGGACACTGAAGCAAGGTCAATGACAAAGCACGCCAACTTCTGGTATGTAGCCCACAAAATGCTTATGCCGCGGCCGGGTTGTATTAATGAGAATTTCACAACTTGCTGCGTCCGACGTCAAGCATTATGTCGCAACAGCTATTCTAGTGCCAGGATAGCAACGACATAATCTACTCAGAAACTACTTTGCACTTCTTTCGATGTGTATAGAAATCATTAGTTGCTCTGTATTTCACAGTAATGATGATCTTTAACCGCTTGTGTTCAAAGAAGTCAGAAGTTTCATAACCGATACTCGCTGGATTTATGTGTATAAAAAAAAATTTGCTCCTTTATATCCCAGTCATGATAATTGTGCATATATTTCTGGAGTTTAAAAAACGAAGGGATAGCACTGGCTGACTAAACACGAAGTGACGGCGCACTGGGTCGCACACCCCTGTCCTAGAAATGGTCACTGTAGTCTTTTATATAATTACGTCTATAAGTTTCCATGGTAAGTAGGCTTTTGATTAAAATGAATCAAACAGATTTCGGGATCACGGCCGTACTTAGAATTTCGAGCTTCTACTAAAAGGCGCATCTGAATGTCTCAAGAAACAGCGAGTTTCAGGAAAAGAAAAACCATAATTATTTTATAATTTTTTTTTCCCGAAGGAAGACTAAAAAGCTTTGGTTGGAACGTGCATCTTTCTTAGAGAAATTTCTAGGAATTCAAATTATTAAAACGGTATTTCTGCAGCATAATTTTGGATAGATAGCTTTCAAATGGAATGGTAAAAACTAGAAATCAAAAAAGTTGGCGATGTTACTCGAGGCACATCTTAAATGAGATGTTTAAGTAGCATATCACGACATCTGCGTAATGCAATATGGCAACTCCCATCGGGTAGAATAGAGAAATTCTACATCCTAATACCCCTGTAATACAAGGGGAGAGTCAACTCAATACCTTAAAAACATTCTTACAGTTTATTGAACGAAAGTGGTACACAGCTGCAGCATTTTTAAAAAAACGTCACGTTTTGTGCAATACAAGTCCTTCGAGGCTTACAAGGTGCACAGATTCCTGTTGAAAAATATTATCTCGGTTGCGTGTCTCGTGCAGCACCTGCTGCACCTCTTCATCGGACCTGAACATCTTTCGTCACGCGTCGCATCTTGGAATGGCTCAAAGAAGTGGTAATCACTTAGGGAGGAGCTCCTGATGAATGGCGAAAGAGGAAGAAAACTCAATGTACAAGTCTTGTATGGTGGCACCCCGTTGCACGGACAGTATGGGGACGAGCGTTGTAACGTCTGTTAGTACTGGGCTCAACGTTGCAGTCACAAACGCCCATTACTCAGGAATTCTACGTCGTTTGGACTTGATGGCAGGTCGCCGAATATGATTACTGATAGCAGAATCTTTGCATAGAAAGTGCCATTGACGGTGCAGTGCAACCTCCAGGTACGTGCATGTGATGTCAGTATTCAAAATTACGACTAGGTTCATCCTAAAACAAACAGAGTCAGACATATTCTTTCCTTGCAGTTGTGCTGCGTACAGGAACTTCTTCTGTTTTGAGTCAGTAATGATGATCGCCATTCCTTGCTTTGTGGCTGATAATGGTGAGCCTAGGTTTATCACCAATCAAAATTCTTTATAGGAAACCATCACTTTCTGGCTTCAAAAGCGCCACAAGTGTACTTGACAGGCATCACTGCGTGCATTGTTTCAATTCTGGAGTTCTCTGGCGTAGCACCCACCTTACAGACACTTTGTTAAACAGGTGTACATCTGGTTGCGCTGAATCATAACATGCTCAAAAGTGCGGCAATGTTGCCAGATTTGCTGTCCTTCATGGCAATTTCCAGTCTCAGTGCCTTAAACTGCTGTAATGGACTATGGTGTCAGATACCTAGTTACACCTCACATAGTGGAGAGAGAATGTTTCACAAAACTCCACGCTGTTTCGAAACTTTCTTGTCCATCCGACTATTATTGACCAGCTGGAGTGACAGATATTGATTACCATACTGCAACTTCATCTCGTCAGTGGATTTCAAATGGGTTTAAGAAGCCTTCATTGCTCAAAAAACGGATGACAGAAGTTGCTCCTCTTCAGTGTGTGTCTGAAGTGGGGAAGGCGTCTTTACATCTCCTACTGTAATGTCACTAAAGCTTGTCTGCAGTACATGTTGCCATACCTGTATAGAAGCGCTTTTGAAGGCATTGGTAACATCATAATTAAGTTACAGGAACAATGAGAGGGCATTTTTAATTTTTTTAAGGTTTCCATTTGATTCATGAGATACCAAACATTTTTTCAAATGAAGTTGCCTTCTATTTTGATGTACAGTTCTAATCACTGTATGTTTACATAGATCCGAACGGTTGTCAGATAAAGGTGAGGTTACGTACATTTGAGTATAAGCTTGCATCATTTCTCATCGTTTTTCTTCTGTCTGTTTTGAACATTTTTCTTCTTTCTTATGTAATCTTACATGAGTAATTATGAATGATCGATGACACATAATGCAATTTAAGTTCAAATAACATTGGTAGCATTTTTCTCTGATTCACCTTTGACAAGAATCATTGACATGGAAGTTGGCTTCAGAGCTGCAGGTAACACACGTACTTGTGAACAGCAATGTAGATTCCATATCATTTTTAAATATACAGTTCACTGTCAATTTTGATATTTCTAAAGAGTAAGGTTCATCAAAGCTGATGCCAATTATAGTACACCATGAAAGCCAACATATACTATAGAAAATGCAAGAAAAATGAGTTTTAATGTGTTAAGGTAATGTCGACATGTTGCTCTCACCATAATCGTTGCTGTCGCTTTCATTCTCTAATTTCCTGTTTCCACAAAAAAATCTTCTGCAGTACTTATAGAATTAGTGCAAGACAATGCAGCTCGTGAAAAGTTCGACCCCGAATTGCTCATGTGGTATTTTTCAAGAGCAGGATACCAAATGTGACAGCAGGAATTTGTCAGTAAAAGATATCGAATCCGCTTCTCTTTGCTCCATAAGAGAGTTGCTCTAACCAACTAAGCTGAACAGACGGCATGTATCGCTGCCCGTTTGTTGTCTTAACACGTATTACACCTCATCTCGTACGCCACAACCTGTTTTAGAAATTATTTTGTGCTGGCGGACTAAAGTGATAATGGGAGTAAAGTTATTTATTTTCCTCTTGTAGTACTCATTCATTTGTTAGATGATCTCCCCGCAACCATGTTTGGACATGATGAAAAACACGGTGATATAACATATGAGGCCGGTTCCAACCTGCTGTTGGTCTTGAAACTGCAGGATTAAATTCAGTAGCCTGTGACTGGTGTCTTCCGAGCTTTCCGTATGTAAAGCATCGGTAGGA